>NC_069403.1:17568384-17612735 GCF_026875155.1 Cherax quadricarinatus
ACATATATGGAAACATCCGTCTTTGTTCCACCTCGTCTATTCGCACGCAAGTATTTATAGTCGTTATCCTGTACCTGACTCCTGGCCTCCACGTGTCGTCAGGCCGATTTCCCTAAACCTTTTCTCATAGGACAATCCCCGTAGTAGCTCTGGGACTAGTCTTGTTGCAACCTTTGCTCTTTTCTAATTTCTTGACGTGCTTGATAGGTGTGGATTCCAAACTGGTTGCTGCATACTCCTGTATGTGGCCTGACTAGATGGTGTACAGAGTCTTAAACGAATCCTGACTGAGGTATCGGAACGCTATCCGTAGTTTGCAGGCGCCCGTATGCTGCAGCAGTTATTTGATTGATGTGCGCCTCAGGAGATATGCTCGGTGTTATACTCACCCCAGATTCTTTGTCCTTTAGTGAGGTTGCGGTCTTTGGCCATCTAATATATTGTGTCTGCGTCTTTCTTTGCCCTTCCCCAATCTTCAATGACATTTGCATTTTGCAGGGTTAAATTCTAGGAGCACAGTTGCTGGGACCAGGCTTGTAGCCTGTCCAGAATCTCTTTGTAGACCTGCCTGATCCTCGTCCGATTCGATTTTTCTTCTCTTAACTTCACATCGTCTGCAAAACAAGGGACACTTCTGAGTCTTATCCCTTCCGTTATTTGTCGTTCACGTATACAAAAAGAACAGCAAAGGTCCTAGGCTGACCCCTGTGGAACCCCGCTTGTCACAGGGCCCACTCTGACACTCGTCGCTACCATGACTCGTTGTTTTCCTCCCCTGTCAGATATACTTGATCCATTGCAGTGCCTTTCTGTTATGTGTGCCTGGTCCTCTAGCTTTTGCTAGTAACCTCTTGTTGAGGGAACTGTGTCGAATGCTTCTCTGAGTCAAAAATAACGCAGCGATCCACCCCTCTCTATCTTGTTCTTACTTCTGTCACCTTGTCATAATACTCTAGGAGGTTTTGTGACACAGGATTTTACTTCCCTGATACCGTGCCTGGGTGTCAAATATACACTTGTTTCTTTTCCAGGTGCCCCACACTCTCCTGCTGATGTCTTCTCCATGACCTTGCTTACTATACACGTTAGAGAATACAGGTCTGTAGTTTAGTGCCCTCATGTCTGTCTACTTTTAAAAATTGGGACTACATTTGCCATTTTCATACTCAGGGAGTTGCCCAGTTTCAAATGATTGTGTTTGAAGATCTTTGTTAATGGGCTCACACAATCTCTCTGCTCCCTCTTTAAGGACCCCATGGAGAGATGTTTGTCTGGCCCATCGCCTTTGAGGTGTCAAGTTAGCTAGCAGCTTCTTCACCTCCTCCTTGGTTATATGTACCTCATCCAGCACTTGCTGGTGTTCCCCTGTTATGATTTTGGAAGAAAAGTTCCTACTGGTTTCCACTGTAAATACCTCTTTAAAATCTTTGTTGAGCTCTGACATACCTCTCCGGTCGTTTCTTGTGAAATTCCCCACTCACCCTTCTCAGTTGATTACCTGGTCCTTGACTGTTTGTTTTTCCTCCTGATGTGGCTGTACAAACAGCTTCGGGTCAGTCTTTACTTTTGATGCTATGTCATTTTCATTTTGTCTCTGAGCCTCCATTCTTATCTGTGCATATTCGTTTATGGCTCTTCGGCTGATTTCTTTATTCCTGATTCTCTGTCTTCTGTACCTTTTCCATTCTTAGTACACTGTTTTGCCTCCCTACACCTTCGGGTGAACAAGGACTCGTTCTGTATTCTTCCCATTATTTCTGTTTCCCTTGGGGAACAAAACCTCTCCTCTGCCTCTTGCATTTTGTTGCTACATAGTCCTTCATTTCTTGTACTGGTTTTCCTGTCGATTCCCTCTCCCACTGAATGTCTTGAAGAGTTCTCATGCCTGAGTAGTTCCCCCTTTTGTTGTATGGTTTATTTTTCCCAGCCTATTCCTGCTACTCTCTCAACTGGAGCTCAAACTATGTAGTCGAAGCACAGAACACATGATACTAGCTACCAGGGGCCTGTCATACATGATTACCCTCGAATGTACGGAACTACTCATGGTGGAATACAAGGTCCTAACCTTGCTGGTTCATCCTATCCTCTCTCTCTGGTAGTGTCTCTAACATGTTGATGCATGAGGTTTTCCAGTACCATATCCATCATCTTGGCTCTCCTTGTTTAGGGACCCCATGGGGACTCCGGTTTTCCAGTCAATCTCCTTGTGATTGTAAATCACCCATAACTAGTAACTTTGCTCCCCACCCATTGTGTGCTCTCCTGGCCACCTAGGCTTAGTGTGCTTGATATTGCTCTGTTGCTCTCATCGTATTCTTCTCTCCGCCTCCTGCAGTTCTGTGGTGGGTTGTACATTAATCTGCAATTTATCACCTATGTCCTAGGACTGGATTTGTTCTCTACGAAGTAGTCCTTTGCCCATGCCATCATTCCCCTTCCATTTTCTCAAAACCCCACTGGTTTTTAATGAGCAGTGCAAAATCCTACTCCCCCCTCTCCCTCTGTTCTATTCCTTGAAGATTGATATTCAGATGGAAAGATTGAATCTGTTATTATTCTTGTGAGTTTGGTTTCTGTGAGTGCTATTATGTCTGGGGATGTCCTCTTTGATTCTTTCGTGCCACTCCTCATACTTGTTGATATTCATCTGCATTTGATACCACACCTTCAACTTCTTTCTAAGACTGTGGTCTGGGAAGTATATTGGGGTTTGGGGAGTGGGGAGACTGGTAAGGAAATCTATGGGTTGTTGCTGTGGGGGGTTGAAGTTTGTATGTAGTGGGTGGGGGCATTGGATGTGGCATGGGTGTTTTGATTTAGAGAGTTTGGTTGCACTGGGGTTGACTGGTTGGGAGGTTTCTATAGAAAGTTGTGAGGGAGGCTGTATTAGATCTTCTTCCTGGGTCTGGGATCCTCCTGTCTGACTTCTCAATCCCCTCTCTTTCTCCTTTCGCCGTTGTACATCTCTCTCAGTTTTTCCTTTCTTCTTGTGTTCTGTTCGCGGTCGAGATACACCCTCCTGTATGCCCTTCATGTCCCTTAATCGTTCTTTCTCCTGCAGTATCCTGACGTCCGAGTCGCTTCTGCTGGAAGGTCACTCTTCACTGCGGGTTCTTTTTTTTAAAACCCCTATTCTCCGAAAATTTTCCAGCTGGGTCTACGTCTTCTCCTATTGCTTTCCATGATGCTTTCAATAGACTTTTTTCCCCTTGTTTTCTTGCTTCATTGTTTCCCCTTCGACTTTCCTGGAGCCCATACAAAAGACTGGACCTCACCCTTTTTTTTATTTTCATTCTCCCACTGATATCCCTGTGGATCCCATCATTTAATTTGGTTTCCTCATGCAGCTTTCCTTTCATCAGTTTCAATGGCTAATGTACTTGGGGCTCAGTGGCCCTTTATTTTCTCTTCTCGCTTTATGGGCTCTGTGTGTATTGTGTGTGGTGTGTGTGTGCTGTGTGTTATGTGTGTGATGTGTGTGTGTTGTTTGTGTGTGTGTGTGTGTGTTTGTATGTGTGGGTGTGTGTGTGTGTGTGTATGTGTGTGTGTGTGTGTGTGTGTGGGTTTTTGTGTGTGTGTATGTGTTGTGTGTGTGTGTGTGTGTGTGTGTTGGTGTGTGTGTGTGTGTGTGTATGCGTGTGTTGTGTTTGTGTGTGTGTGTGTCGGGTGTTGTGTGTGTATGTGTGTGTTGGTGTGTGAGTGTGTGTGTGTGTTGTGTGTGTGTGTTTTGGGCTGTGTGTGTGTGTGTTATGTGTTTACTCACCTATTTGTACTCACCTATTTGTGGTTGCAGGGGTCGAGTCCACAGGTCCTGGTCCCGCCTCTTCGCTGATAGCTATAGGTCTCCTCTCCTGCCCCATGGCTATATCATACCTCGCCTTTAAAACTATGTATGGTTACCGCCTCCACTACGTCACTTTCTAGGCTATTCCACGGCTGATGCTCTATGATGAAGAATACTTCCCTAACATACCTTTGATCATCTGAGTCTTCCAACTTCCAATTGTGACCCTCTTGTGTCTGATGTCAATTCTCTGGAACATCCGTCTTTGTCACTTTGTCTATTCCGTGCAGTATTTTATATGTCGTTTTCATGTCTCCCCTGACCCTGTCCCTCCCCTGACTCTCCCCTGTCCTCCAGTGTCGTCAGGCCGATTTCCCTCAACCTTTCTTCGTAGGACAATCCCCGTAGCTCTGGGACTAGTCTTGTTGCAAACCTTTGCACTTTCTCTAATTTCTTGACGTGCTTGACGTAGATGGTATACAGAGTCCTACAGGTTTCCACTGTAAGTACCTCTTTAAATCTTGTGTTGAGCTCCTGACATACCTCTTGGTCGTTTCTTGTGAATTCTCCATCACCCTTCCTCAGTCTGATTACCTGGTCTTGACTGATGTTTTCTCTGATTGGCTGATACAACAGCTTGGGTCAGGCTTTTACTTTTGATGCTGTCAAAAAAAAATTTTTTTTTTTTATTGTCTCTGAGCCTCCCTTCTTAATCTGTGCATATTTCGATTCTGGCTCTTCGGATGATTTCTTATTTTCCTGAGTCTTCTCTGTCTTTCTGTGCCCTTTTCCATTCTCTAGTACACTGTTTTTGCCTCCATACACCCTTTGGGGAACAAGGTCTCTTTCTTGTTCTCCCATTAATTCTGTTCCCTTGGATCAAGGCCTCTCCTGTGCCTCCTGGCATTTGTGCTACATAGTCCATCATTTCTTGTACGGTGTACCTGTTGTTCCCTCTCCCACTGAATGTTTGAGGAAGTTCCTCATGCTGAGTAGTTCCCCCTTTTGTAGTTTGGTTTTCCCAGCCTATTCCTGCCTACTCTCTCCACTTGGAGCTCAACTATGTAGCGAATCACAGAACCACATGAATCACTAGCTCCCAGGGGCTTTCATACATGATACCCTCGATGTCCGAACTACTATGGTGAATACAAGGTCCAACCTAGCTGGTTCATCCTCTCCTCTCTCTATGGTAGTGTTATAACTTGTTGAGCATGAGGTTTTCCTAGTACCACATCCATCATCTTGGCTTCCATGTTTCGGACCCCCATGGAGTTCCAGGTTTTCCAGTCAATCTCCTTGTGATTGAAATTCACCATAATAGTAAACTTTGTCCCCCATGTGTGCTCTCCTGGCAACTCGGCAAGTTGTGTCGGATCATTGGCTCTGTTGCTATATGTATTCTTCTCTTTGGGCCTCTTGCAGTTCTGTGGTGGGTTGTACATTACTGCAATTATACCTTATGGTCCCTCAGACTGGATTGTTTCCTACTAAGTAGTCCCTTTGCCCGTGCCAATCATTCTTTCCAATTTTCTCAAAACCCCACTGGTTTTTAATGAGCAGTGCCAACTCCTCCTCCCCCTTCTCTCCCTCTGTCTTTCTGAGGATTTGATATCTGGATGGAAAAGACTTGAATCTGTTTATTATTCTTGGTGAGTTTTGTTTCTGTGAGTGCTTTTATCTCTGGGGATGTCTCCTTGATTCTTTTCGTGCCACTCTCATACTTGTTTGGTTATTCCATCTGCATTTGTATACACACCTTAACTTCTTTTCTAAGGCTGTGGTCTGGGAGGTATATTGGGGTTGGGGGAAGGAAGTGGGAGACCTTGGTAAGGAACTTTGGGTTATTGTCTGTGGGGGTGGAGTTTGTAATGTAGTAGGTGGGGGGCATTTGATGTGGACATGGGTGTTTTGATTTAGAGTTGTTTGGTTTGCACTGGGGTTGACCTGGTTGGGGGAGGCTTCTATAGGAAGTTGTGAGGGAGGCTGTATTTAATCTTCTTCCTGGTGTCTGGGATCTCCTGTCTTGTCTTCTCCATCCCCTCTCTTTCCTCCTTTCGCCTTTGTATCATCTCTCTCAGTTTTCTAGCCTTTCTTCTTGTGTTCTGTCGCGGTTCGAGTACACCCTCCTGTTGACGTAATGTCCCTTAATCGTGCTTTCTCCTGCAGACCTGGTCCGCGTCGCTTCTGCCTTGAAGGTCCTCTCACTAGGCCGGGTTCTTTTTTTTACAAACCCCTTTATTCTCTGAAAATTTTCACGCTGGGTATATCGTCTTCTCCTATTGCTTTCATGATGCTTTCAATGCTTTTTTTTTCCCTTTTTTTCTTGTTTCATATGTTTCCCCTGCGACTTTCCTGGAGGCCCATACACAAAGACTGACCTCACCCTTTCATTCTCCCACTGCATTTCCCTGTGTATCCCCTCATTTAATTTGGTTTCCTACCATGCAGCTTTCCTTTCATCAGTTTCACTGTCTAATGTATAGGGTCAGTGGCCTGTTCATTTTCCCTTCTCGGCTTTCCTTGGGCTCTGTTGTTCGTTGTTTGGGCCTCCACATAAAGCTTAGCTCCTTCATTTGCTTCAGTCTTCTCTGATAGAGCTTCTTCATGCAGTTGTGCCCTTCTTTCCCTACGTCCCCTTACTTTGTGGGCTGATGTGGCAGTCTCTGTTGTCAATCCAAAATGTTCTTTAGTTTTTTAGTCTGTTGCAGATTTTTCAATTCTCTTCTAAAACTCTGTTATCCTAGCTTCTGTGCTATGACATGCACCTCCCACTTCTGCTTCCATATCTATCTCTCTTCCATTCTCATGCTAAGTTCTTCTAGTTTTGTTCCATTCATGATCCCTTTTTATGAGCTCTGCTGCCCAATCTTCCTTTGCAGTTTCTCCTCTGTCCCTTGGTTTTTCTTGTTGCTCTCTGGCAACCCATTTTTGTTTTATCCTGATTGCTCAGAGTGGGGAAACCTATGTACTTCTGTGTGTTAGGTTAGTAGGGTGTCAGAGGTGTGGAGGGGGGGGGGGGGAGGTAGAGGAGGGAACTGTGGCTATGTCGGGAGAGGAGTGGGGGAGGGGGATTAGGGGTGGAATATGGGAGTGGGAAGGAGGGAGAAGCAGTGGTGAGTGGGAGAGGGAGAGGGGGAAGTGAGAGAGGGGTGGGGAGGGGGAGGGTGAAAGATGGAGGGGAAGGTCAGGGGAAGTAGTGAGATGTCGGTGTTGAGGGGGGGAGTGGGAGTGCATGTGTGTCTGGGTATGTGTGACGGTGTGTGTTGTGTACTCCACCTTAATTGTGGTTGCAGGTCGAGACTCAGCTGTTGTGTGTGTATGTGTGTGTGTGTGTGTGTGTGTACTCACCTAGTTGTACTCACCTAGTTGAGGTTGCAGGGGTCGAGTCCGAGCTCCCTACTGGCGCCCCGCCCTTTCACTGGTCACTACTAGGTAACTCTCCCGAAACCAAGAGCTTTATCGTACCTTGTGTTTAAAGCTATGTATGGATCATGCCTCCACTTTCATGCTTACACCCAAAACTATTCCCTTCCTAACTACTCTGTGGCTGAAGAAATATTCCTAACATCCCTGTGACTCATCTGTGTTCTTAGCTTTCCAACTGTGTCCCCTTGTTGCTGTGTCCAGGTCTCTGGAAACATCCTGTCTTTGTACACCTTTTCAATTCCTTCAGTATTTTGTTAAGTCGCTATAAATGTCCCCCTATCTTCATGTCCTCAGTGTTCGTCAGGTTGATTTCCCTAACCTCCCTCGTTAGGACATAACATCTTTGCTCTGGGACTAGTCTTGTTGCAACATTTGCACTTTCTCTAGTTTCTTCACATGCTTGGCTAGGTTGTGGGTTCCAATGGTTGCCGCATACTCCCAATATGGGCCTAACGACCACGGTGTACAGGTTCTGAACGATTCCTTATTAAGATGTCGGAATGCTGTTGAGAGTGTTTTCGTTTTTTTTTTTTTCGCCAGGCGCCCATATGCTGAGCAGTTATTTGGTTGATGTGCGCTTTCAGGAGATGTGCCTGGTGTAATACTCACCCCCAAGATCTTTTTCCTTTAGTAGGTTTGTCGTCTCTGGCTCACTAAGACTGTACTCCGTCTGCACGGTCTTCTTGCCCTTCCCAAATCTTCATGACTTTGCACTTGGTGGGATTGAACTCCAGGAGCCAATTGCGGGACAGGCTGCAAGCCTGACCAGATCCCTTTGCAGTTCTGCCTGGTCTTCGATCGAATGAATTCTTCTCATCACTTCACGTCATCTGCCAAAACAGTGACACCTCGGAGTTTATTCCTTACGATCATGACGTTCAAAAATACAAGTAACAGCCACTGGTCCTAGGACTGACCCCTGTGGGAACCCGCTGCGTCACAGTGTGCCCCGCTCTGACCACCTCGCCACGTACATTACTCGCTGCTGTCCTTCCATGACCAAGTATTCTGTCCATGTGTGCCTTCCCTGTTATCACTGCTTGGTCCTCCGTTTTTGCTGCACTAATCTCTTGTGTGGTACTGTGTCAAAACGCTTCCTGCAAGTCAAGGAAAAGCAATCCACCCTCCCTCTCTCTCTCATTGTCTTACTGCTGTCACCATGTCATAGAACTCCAGTAGGTTTGTGACACGGGATATTTCCCGTACCTGAAAACCACGTTGGCTGCTGTTGTGAGATCATTCCTTTTAGGTGTTCCACCACTCTTTCTTGATTAAATTTCCACCATGACTTTGCATACTATACATGTCAGTGAATGGTCTGTAGTTTAGTGCTTCATGTCTGTCTCCTTTTTTAAAGATTGGGACACTACAATTTGCTGTCTGTCCATGCCTCTCAGAAATCTCCCTGTTTTGATAGAATATTGATATTGTTGTTAGGGGTACACATAGCGCCTATGCTCCGCTCTCAGGACCATGGAGAGATGTTATCTGGCCCCATTGCCTTTGGGTATCTAGCTCCCTCAGAAGCCTCTTCACTTCTTCCTGGGGTGTGTGTACTGTGTCCAGCACTTGGTGGTGGTGCCCCACCTTTCCTTTCTGGAAGCCCTTCTGTCTCCTCTGTGACACTTCTTTGAATCTCTATGTTGAGTTCCTCACATACTTCCGGACAACTTCTTGTTGTCTCTCACTCCTTCTTCATTAGCCTGATTACCTGGTCCTTGACTGTTGTTTTCCTCTGATGTGCTGTATAACAGCTTTGGGTTGGATTTGGCTTTCGTACTAAGTCGTTTCATTTGACGTGGGCCTCCCTTCTTTATCTGTGCATATTCGTTTCTGTCTCTACGACTGCTCTCCTTATGCTTTCCTGGGTACTTTGCCTTCTATATTTTAGTCCATTCCCTAGCACATTTGGTTTTTGCCTCTTGCATCTTGGGTGAAACCATGGGTCATCATGGTTTCATTATTACCTTGTTTCCCTTTTTTGGGTACAAACCTCTCTCAGCCCTCCTTGCATTTAGTTGCTACATATTCCATCATCTCATTTTAAACTGGCTTCCCTGCCAGGTCTCTGTCCCACTGTCACCTCATTCAGGAAGTTCCTATTCCTCGTGTAGTCCCTTTCCTGTAGTGAGGCTTCATTTGTCAGGCCTTTCCTTCTCCCCTCCCTGGTAGCTCTACTGTGTATTCGAAAGCTCAAAACAACATGATCGCTGGCCCCAAGGGGTCTTTCATATGTGATTTTCCTCAATATCTGCACTACTCAGGTGAATACTAAGTCCAGTCTTGCTGGTTTCTCCTCTCCTCTCTCTCTTGTAATGTCCCTTACATGTTGGTACATGAAGTTTTCCAGTACCACATCATCATCTTGGCTTTCCATGTTTCGGGACCCCCATGGAGTTCCAGGTTTTCCAGTCAATCTCCTTGTGATTGAAATCACCCATAACTAGTAACTTTGCTACCCCATGTGTGCTCTCTGCCACCTCGGCTAGTGTGTCGATCATTGCTCTGTTGCTCTCATCGTATTCTTCTCTTGGCCTCCTGCAGTTCTGTGGTGGGTTGTACATTACTGCAATTATCACCTTATGTCCCTCAGACTGGATTGTTCCTACTAAGTAGTCCCTTTCGCCCGTGCCATCCATTCTTTCCATTTTCTCAAAACCCCACTGGTTTTTAATGAGCAGTGCAACTCCTCCTCCCCCTCTCCTCCCTCTGTCTTTCCTGAGGATTTGATATCTGGATGGAAAGATTGAATCTGTTATTATTCTGGTGAGTTTTGTTTCTGTGAGTGCTATTATATCTGGGGATGTCTCTTTGATTCTTTCGTGCCACTCCTCATACTTGTTTGTTATTCCATCTGCATTTGTATACCACACCTTCAACTTCTTTTCTAAGGCTGTGGTCTGGGAGGTATATTGGGGTTGGGGAAGTGGGAGACCTGGTAAGGAACTTTGGGTTATTGCTGTGGGGGTGGAGTTTGTAATGTAGTAGGTGGGGGCATTGGATGTGGCATGGGTGTTTTGATTTAGAGTGTTTGGTTTGCACTGGGGTTGACCTGGTTTGGGGGGGCTTCTATGGGGAATTGGGTGGGGAGGTTTGTATTTAATCTTTTTCCGGGGCGGGGAATCCCCTGCTGTCTTCTCCACCCCCCTCTCTTTCCCTTTTTCCCGCCTTTGTATCATCTCTCCCAGTTTTTGCCTTTCTTCTTGGGTTCTGCCCGGGGGCCCGAATCCACCCTCCTTTTCCCGTCATGCCCCTTTAACCCTTTTTTTTTTTTTCCCTCCTGCAGGACCTGGTCCGAGTCGTTTCTGCCTTGAAGGTCACTCCACTGGCCGGGTTCTTTTTTTTACAACCCCTTTATTCTCTAAATTTTTTCCCCAGTGGGGGTCAAAACGTCTTCCCCTTTTTGTTTTTCATGATGCTTTCAATTGCTTTTTTTTTCCCCTTTGTTTTCTTGTTTTCATATTTTTCCCCCCTTCGACTTCCGGAGCCCATACAAAAAAATGACCTAAACCTTTCATTCCCCCACGGGGCATATCCCTGTGACCCCCTCTTTTAAATTTTGGGTTTTCCCTCCCGGGCAGTTTTCCCTTTTAAAATCAGTTTAAATGTCTAATGTATTGGGGCTCAGTGGCCTGCTTTTTCCCCTTTTGGGTTTTTGGGCTCTGTTGTTGTTTTTTGGGGCCTTTCCCCAAAAAGCTTAGCTTTTTCTTTTTGCTTCAGCCCCTCCCCTGATAGAGTTTTTCTTTGCATTTTGGGGCCCTTTTTTTCCCCCTTCCAGTCCCCTTATTTGGGGCTGATGGGGGAAATTTCTCGTGTAAATTCCCAAAATGTTCTTTGGGTTTTTTGGGCCCTGTTTCAGTTTTTTTCAATTCCCCTTTCTAAACTCTGTACCCTAGCTTTGCGGGCTTTGAAAATGCACCTCCCATTTCCTGCTTTCCAAAACTATCCTCTTTTTCCAAATTCTCATGCTAATTCCCTTTTTGGTTTCTTTTCCCTTTTCATGACCCCTTTTTATGAGTTTCTGCTCCCCAAATTTTTCCTTTTCCCTTTTCCCTCCCCCCGCCCCTTTGGGTTTTTTTCTTGTTGCTCTCTGCAACCCCATTTTTTTTTTTATCCTGATTGCCTCAGAGGGGGAAAACCCTATGTAATTTGTGTTTTTAGGTTAGTAGTGGGGCAAGTGGGGGGGGGGGGGATTTTGAGGGGGAAACTGTGGCTATTTTGGGAGAGGAGTGGGGAGGGGGATTTGGGGGGAAATATGGGGAGGGGGAAAGGAGGGAGAAGAAAAGTGGGTGAGTGGGGAGGGAGGGGGGGGGAAGGGGGAGGGGGGTTTGGGGAGGGGGGGGGTGAAAAAAGAGGGAGGGGAAGGACCCGGGGGAAGGTGAGAGGGTTCGGGGGTTTGGGGGGGGGGGGGTTTGCAGGGTGGTCCTGGATATGTGTGGTGTGTTTTGGGGTACTCACCAAATTGGGGTTTGCAGGGGTCGGGACTCAGCTGTGTGTGGGGTTTTGGGGGGGGGGTGTTTTGTGTACTCACTAGTTGTCCTCACCTAGTTGAGGTTGCAGGGGCGAGTCCGAGCCCTGGCCCCGCCTTTTCCAACGGGTTCAAATGGGTAAACTCCCCCCAAACCATAACCCTTTTAACGTCCCTGGTTTAAAATTTAAATTATGGATCCTGCCCCCCACCCCTGGGTTTTCCCAAACTTTTCCCATTCCTAAACTACTCTGTGGCGGGAAAAAAATATTTTTTTCCTAACATCCCGTGGGGCTCATCTGTGTCTTCAGCTTCCCAAATGTGTCCCCCTTTTTGGGTGTGTCCAGTCCCCCCTGGAACCCTCCTGTCTTTGTCCACCTTTTTTTAATTTTCCCCTCATATTTTTTAAGGGCGCTATCATGTCCCCCCCTCCTCCGTCCCCCAGTGTCGTCAGGGTTTATTTTCCCCAAACCCTCCTCGTAGGACATACCCCCTTTTGCTTGGGGGCTGTCTTGGAAACCCTTTTACTTTCTCTAGTTTCTTCACAGCTTGGCAAGGGGTGGGGGGTTTCCCAAAGGGGGCCGCATACTCCAATATGGGCCCCAAAAGTACACGGTTACAGGGGCCTGAACGATTCCCTTTTTTAAAATGTCGGGAAAGCTGTTCTGAGGTTCGCCAGGGGCCCATATGCGCAGCAGTTATTTTTGGTTTATGTGCCTTTAGGAGAAGTGCCCCGGTGTTTTTACCCCACCCAAAATTTTTTCCTTTAGTGGGTTTGTAGTCTCTGGGTCCCTAGACCCGTCCTTTCCCTTTTTGCGGTCTTTTTTTGCCCCTTTCCCCAAACTTCAGACTTTGCACTTGGGGGGAATTTTAACTCCCGGGGCCCAAATTCTGGACCAGGTCTGCAGCCCGTCCAGATCCCCTTTGCAGTTTGCCCGGTCTTTGATCGAATGAATTCTTCTCATCAACTTCACTTTATCGCAAAAAAGTGACACCTTTGGAGTTTTTTCCCCCCGTCCTGTCGTTCACCAAAAACAAGGGAAAAAGCACTGGTTTCCCAGGACTGACCCCCCGGTTTTTGGGCCCCCCCCCTGGTCACAGGTGCCGCCTCTGACCCCCTTTGCCCCGTACCTTACCGCCCGCTGTCTTTCCCGCAATTTCCCTGATCCATTTTTAAATGCCTTCCCCGTTATCACTGCTTGGTTCCCTCCCGTTTTTGCACTAATTTCCCTTTGTGGTACCTTTTTGTTTAAACGCCTTTTGCAGGCCAAGAAAATGCAATCCCCCCCCCCTCCTCTTCTTTTTCTTTCTGCGTCACCCGTCATAGAAAAACCAGTAGGTTTTTTGACACGGGATTTTCCCCCCCTAAACCAAAGTTGGCGTGTTGAAGAGATAAATTTCCCTTTTTAGGGGGTTCCACCCCTCTTTTCTTTATAATCTTTCCCCCATGACTTTGCCATACTATACAAGTCATTTACACTGGTCGTAGTTTAGGCTTCTTTTCGTCTCCTTTTTTAAAGATTGGGACTACATTTGCTGTCTTTCCTTTCCTCAGGGAAACTCCCGTTTTTTTAGGGTATTGAATATTGGTTTTTTAGGGGGACACATTTGGCCTCTGCTCCCCCTCTCAGGAACCCCTGGGAGATGTTTTTATCTGCCCCCATTGCCCTTTTTGGTATCTAGCCAATCCGAAAGGGCCCCTTCACTTCTTTTTCCCGGGTTGTGGGGTTTCTGGGCCCGATTGGGGTGTGCCCCAAACCCTTTTTTTCTTTTTGGAGCCCCTTTGTTCCTCTGGAAAAACTTCTTTGAATCTCTTTTTGAGTTCCTCACATACTTCCCCGGGCACTTCTGTTTTCTCTCCTCCCTTTCCTTTCCCTTTGCCGATTACCTGGTCCTTGACTGTTGTTTTCCTCCTGATGTGGGTGTTTTACAGCTTTGGGCAGATTTGGCTTTCGCTACTAAATCGTTTTTTATATTGGCGTTGGGCCTCCCCTTTTTACTGGCATATTCGTTTCTGTCTCTAAAGATGCTCTCCTTTTCTTGGGGGCCCCCTTTTTCCTTCTTAAATTTTTTTCCCTTCCCTTTCAATTTGGTTTTTTGCCTCTTTTTCATCTTTGGGGGAACATGGGCTCATCCCGGCCCTTTTTTATTATTCCTGTTTCCCTTGGGTCCAAACCCCTCCTCAGCCTCCTTGCATTTTGTTGCTACATATTCCATCATCTCATTAACTGGCTTCCCTGCCAGTTCTCTGTCCCACTGAACCTCATTCAGGAAGTTCCTCATTCCTGTGTAGTCCCCTTTCCTGTAGTTTGGCTTCATTTGTCCAGGCCTTCCTGCTTCCCCCTCCACTTGTAGCTCTACTGTGTATTCGAAGCTCAAAACCACATGATCGCTGGCCCCAAGGGGTCTTTCATATGTGATGTCCTCAATATCTGCACTACTCAAGGTGAATACTAAGTCCAGTCTTGCTGGTTCATCCTCTCCTCTCTCTCTTGTAATGTCCCTTACATGTTGGTACATGAAGTTTTCCAGTATCACCTCCATCATCTTAGCCCTATATGTATCTTGGCCCCCATGTGGCTCCAAGTTCTCCCAGTCGATCTCCTTGTGGTTAAGTCGCCCATGATCAGGAGCTTTGCCCTGCATGTATGAGCTCTTCTGGCCACTGCAGCCAGTGTGTCAACCATCGCTCCATTGTTCTCATCATACTCTTGCCTTGGCCTCGTGCTGTTCTGTGGTGGCTTATACATTACTGCAATTACCACCTTGGGACCTCCAAAATGAAGCGTTCCCGCTATGTAAACACTTTCTTCTCCGCTGTCTCCTCTCTTCAGCTCATCAAAATTCCATCGGTTTTTGATAATCAGTGCCACTCCTCTACCCCTTCCTGTTCCCTCTGTCTTTCCTCAGGATCTGGTATCCCGTTGGAAAGATGGCATCTGTTATCATACCTGTAAGCTGTCATGCCCCTATGGTTAACCTTTCTTTAATATTACATTGCGGTTATTTCCTTTAATAGCTAAATTGGAAATGAACGTCCTTGTATTATTAAGGCTAATTCTTATTAACAATTATTATAATTTATGTAACATGGCCATAAGTTTAATTGGAGGTATAGTAACATGCCTGCCGCCTGGTGTGCCGGTGTATGGTTAGCCGTGATGCTCGATGGTTATACCCCCCTTTCCCCCCCCTTTATGTTCAACTATACCGAGTGTTGGTGAGTCACGTCACGTGACCCACTTGACCTGTATGCTCAAGGTTGAGGGACGAGCAGTGAAGAAGTAGCAGCCAACGAGAACACTCCTGCTCGTCTCTGGTAACTGGCCAAGGTTTATTATCCAGCCTGGACATATTCTGTTTTATTCTGACTGATTCCAATTGGGAAATAAGATTTTATACATTAAAGTAATCTCTGTATATATATATATGTTATATCTAGGATCTCCTCCTAATCATCTGTTATGAAAGCCTTATGTATTTGGGACAATATAGAACAAACATGCATTCTTAACTTATATACGATAATTCGTATATTATTATTTCTGGCTTTTGTTGTATCATGAAAATACTTAATTAAAATTAGTCATTCCGGAGGATCACTATTATTACCCTAACATCTCTGACCAAAGTTGTTATGCTCTGAACAGAAGTAAATAGTGGTTACAATACTTGGATAGGGGATCAATGTGGCAGATGTTGCAAGTGTATGGTGTAGGAGGTAGATTACTGAAAGCAGTGAAGAGTTTTTACGAGGATAGTGAGGCTCAAGTTAGAGTATGTAGGAAAGAGGGAAATTATTTCCCAGTAAAAGTAGGCCTTAGACAAGGATGTGTGATGTCACCGTGGTTGTTTAATATATTTATAGATGGGGTTGTAAGAGAAGTAAATGCGAGGGTCTTGGAAAGGAGGCGTGGAGTTAAAAGATAAAGAATCACACATAAAGTGGGAGTTGTCACGTTGCTCTTTGCTGATGACACTGTGCTCTTGGGAGATTCTGAAGAGAAGTTGCAGAGTTTGGGTGGATGATTTGGTTAGGGTGTGCAAAAGAAAAAAATTTAAAAGTGAATACAGGAAAGAGTAAGGTTATGAGGATAACAAAAAGATTAGGTGATGAAAGATTGGATACCAGATTGGAGGGAGGGGAGTATGGAGGAGGTGAATGTATTCAGATATTTGGGAGTGGACGTGACAGCAGATGGGTCTATGAAGATGAGGTAAATTTCATAGAATTGATGAGGAGAAAAGGGTGAGTGGTGCACTTAGGAGTCTGTGGAGACAAAGAACTTTGTCCTTGGAGGCAAAGGGGGAATGTATGAGGTATAGTTTTACCAACGCTCTTATATGGGTGGAAGCATGGGTGATGAATGTTGCAGCGGGGGAAAAGGCTGGAGGCAGTGGAGATGTCATGTCTGAGGGCAATGTGTGGTGTGAATATAATGCAGAGAATTCGTAGTTTGGAAGTTAGGAGGAGGTGCGGGATTACCAAAACTGTTGTCCACGGGCCCTGAGGAAGGGTTGTTGAGGTGGTTCGGACAGTAGGGGAAAAGAAATGGAGCGAAACAGAAGTGATTTTCAAGGTGTATCAGTCTGTAGTGGAAGGAAGGCGGGGTAGGGGTCGGCCTAGGAAAGGTCGGAGGGAGGGGTAAAGGAGATTTTGCGTGCGAGGGGCTTGGACTTCAGCAGGCATGCTTTGAGTGTGTTTGATAGGAGTGGAGACAATGGGTTTTAATACTTGACGTGCTGTTGGAGTGTGGCAAAGTAACATTTTGAAGGGATTAAAGGGGAAACCCGGCAGGCCGGGACTTGAGTGCTGGAGATGGGAATTTACATTTGTCTGCACTCTGAAGGAGAGGTGTTAATGTTGCAGTTTAAAAACTGTAGTGTAAAGCACCCTTCTGGCAAGACAGTGATGGAGTGAATGATGGTGAAAGTTTTTCTTTTTTGGGCCACCCTGCCTTGGTGGGAATCGGCCAGCGTGATAAAATAAATATTGGAGTGTAACAAAGCTTGGTTTCTGTGAGAGCTATGATGTCCCGGGGATGCCTCTTTGGCTCTTTTGTGCCACTCCTCCCACTTGTTTGTTATTCCATCAGCGTTTGTGTACCATACCTTCAGTTTCCTTTCCAACACTGTGGTTTGGGGAGCCTGTAGGGGTGGGAGACCTGGTAGCATACTGTGGGATTCTATAGTTGGGGGTTGGGTGGAAGCTGTGGGTATGGATTGTAGGTGTGTTGGGATGTGTGATAGGTTGTGGGGTTCTGAGGATAGTTGTGTGTGTGTGCTTGCCCTTGTGCTCTGTTCTGCTCTGACTGACCTCTGCTGGTTCCATCCTTGTCTCCTTTCCTAGCTCTTTTCTCTTTTTTTTGTCCTCTCCCTCAGCTGCTGTCGCTCTGTTTGTGTTCTGTCTCTGTCTAGGAACACCTTCTTGTACTCTTATGAGCTTTTCAACCATGGTTTCTCTTAGAGAATCCTGTTCCGCACTGTTTCTGTCCTGAGAATCAGCTTGATTGGTCGGTTTCTCCCCTTCAAGTACTCCCCTATCCTCTGAAAATTTAGTCTCGTCCATGTCTTCTTCCCCTATTTCTGTGATGATTTTCTCAATCTCCTTTCTTTCCTCCTGCCGTCTTTCAGTGTGTGTCCTTTCCCCTCTCTCCCAAAGCCCATGGATAAACACTGATTTTGCCCTTTCCTCCTCCCATTGCCTCTCCCCCTGAGACTCTGGTTCCTGTCAGTATGTGGTCATTTTCTCCCTTGATTTTTCCAGTGGCTCTTGGTAGCATGGTTGTGTCTCAGCATTCGACCTATCTCCCTCTCCATCTGCACCCAGCTGCTCTTCCCTTTCACTCCTTGGCCCTTCTTTGCAGGCTGATATGACCTTAGCACAATTCATATCTCCTTCCTTCCTGTTCAGCCTCTCAGCTTCATTTGCTGTGTTTTCTCTGGTCACTGCCCCTGAGACTTGCTTCAGCCTGTTTACCTCAAATTCTTTGACCCTTATCCTGGCTACTGCAGTTTCGACTTGTGCCTCCCAATTCTTCTTCTCCTTCTGCAACCCTTTTTCCAATTTCACAGAGAGCTCTTTCTCCATTTTTTTCAGAAAGCTCTCCTAATGTTCTCTCCCACTCTTGTTCCATCCTTTTCCACTGCTCCTCCATCCACTCCTCCCTATCAGAACCATTCTCATCTGATCCCTGGTTCCTGTGAGTCCCAACCATTTTTTTTTTTAGTGAAAGAGAGAGAGAGAGACAGAGAGAGAAGGGAAAGGTTGAAGGAGAGAGGGGGAGAGTGAAAAGGGAAAATGGGGGAGAGAGCGAGAGAGAGAGTGAGAGAGAGAAGGGAAAGGTAAGAGAGAGAGAGAGAGGGGGAGAGTGAGAAGGAAAAAAGGGGGAGAGAAAGAGTGAGAAAGAGAGGGGGAGAGGGAGAGAAGGGAAAGATAGAAGGAGAGAGGGGGGAGAGTGAGAAGGGAAAAGTGGAGAGAGAGAGAGAGAGAGAGAGGAGAGAGAGTGTGTGTGTGTGTGTGTGTGTGTGAGTGTGTGTGTGTGCGTGTGTGAGTGTGTGTGTTTGTGTGTGTGTGTGTGTGTGTGTCTAATTGTGGTTGCAGGGGTCGAGACTCAGCTCCTGGCCCCGCCTCTTCACTGATCGCTACTAGGTCCTCTCCCTCTCTGCTTCCTGAGCTTTATCATACCTCTTCTTAAAACTATGTATGGTTCCTGCCTCCACTACTTCACTTGCTAGGCTATTCCACTTCCTGACGACTCTATGACTGAAGAAATACTTCCTAACGTCTCTGTGACTCCTCTGAGTCTTCAGCTTCCAGTTGTGACCCCTTGTTTCTGTGTCCCCTCTCTGGAACATCCTATCTCTGTCCACCTTGTCTATTCCCTGCAGTATTTTGCATGTCGTTATCATGTCTCCCCTGACCCTTCTGTCCTCCAGTGTCATCAGTCCAATTTCCCTCAACCTTTCCTCGTACGACATTCCCCTGAGCTCTGGGACTAGTCTTGTTGCAAACCTGTGTAATTTCTCTAACTTCTTGACGTGCTTGACCAGGTGTGGGTTCCAGACTGGTGCTGCATACTCCAGTATGGGCCTAACATAAACAGTGTACAGTGTCTTGAACGATTCCTTATTAAGGTATCGGAATGCTATTCTCAGGTTTGCCAGGCGCCTGTATGCTGCAGCGGTTATTTGGATGATGTGTGCCTCGGGTGACGTGCTCGGTTTTATGGTCACCCCAAGGTCTTTCTCCCTGAGTGAGGTCTGTAGTCTTTGTCCACCTAGCCTATACTCTGTCTGCGGTCTTCTTTGCCCCTCCCCAATCTTCATGACTTTGCATTTGGTAGGGTTGAATTCGAGAAGCCAGTTTCTGGACCACATGTCCAGCCTGTCCAGGTCTCTTTGCAGTCCTGCCTCATCCTCATCCAATTTAATTCTTCTCATCAGCTTCACATCATCTGCGAATAGGGACACTTCAGAGTCTATTCCTTCCATCATGTCGTTTGCATATATCAAAAATAGCACTGGTCCTAGAACGGACCCCTGTGGGACCCCGCTCGTAACAGGCGCCCACTGTGATACCTCTTCACGTACCATGACTCATTGTTGCCTCCCTGTCAGGTATTCCCTGAAGCATTGCAGTGCCCTCCCTGTTATATGTACCTGATCCTCCAGCTTCTGCACTAATCTCTTGTGGGGAACTGTGTCAAAGGCCTTCCTGCAGTCTAGGAAAATGCAATCAACCCACCCCTCTCTCTCGTGTCTTACTTCTGTTACCTTGTCATAAAACTCCAGAAGGTTTGTGACACAGGATTTGCCTTCCTTGAACCCATGCTGGTTTTCATTTATAATCTTGTTCTGTTCCAGGTGCTCCACCACTCTCCTCCTGATAATCTTCTCCATGACTTTGCACACAATACATGTCAGAGACACAGGTCTGTAGTTTAGTGCCTCATTTCTGTTTCCTTTTTTAAATATGGGGACTACATTTGCTGTCTTCCATTTCTCAGGTAGTTGCCCAGTTTCAAGGGATGTGTTGAAGATTGTGGTTAGGGGCACGCACAACATCTCTGCTCCATCTCTAAGGACCCATGGGGAGATGTTGTCCGGTCCCATCGCCTTTGAGGTGTCAAGGTCACTTAAGAACTTCTTCACCTCCTCCTCGGTTGTTCGTATGTCATCCAACACTCGTTGGTATATTCCCTCTTGATGTTCCCTTCTGTGCTGTCTTCCCAGAGCCCTTCCTGTCTCTACTGTAAGAACTTCCTTAAATCTCCTGTTTAGCTCCTCACATACCTCCTGATCATTTCTTGTGAGTTCTCCACCTTCTGTCCTCAGTCTGATCACCTGGTCTTTGACTGTTGTCTTCCTCCTGATGTCGCTATACAACAGTTTCGGGTCATTCTTGATTTTCGATGCTATGTTATTTTCATACTGTCGCTGGGCCTCCCTCCTTACCTGTGCATACTCATTCCTGGCTCTGCGACTGATCTCCCTATTTTCGAATGTTCTCTGCCTTCTGTACTTTTTCCATTCTTTATTACACTTTGTTTTTGCCTCCTTACAACGTCGGGTGAACCAGGGGCTCGTTCTGGTCTTCCCATTGTTTCTGTTGCCCTTGAGAATAAACCTTTCCACTGCCTCCTTGCATTTTGTTGTTACATATTCCATCATTTCATTTACTGGCTTTCCTGCCAGTTCTCTCTCCCACGGAAACGTCTGAAGGAAGTTCCTCAACCCTATGTAGTCCCCTCTTTTATAGTCAGGCTTTTTCCATTCAACTCCTGTTACTCTCTCCACTTGCAGCTCTACTATGTATTCAAAGCACAGAACCACGTGGTCGCTAGCTCCTAGGGGACTCTCATACTTGATGTCCTCAATGTCTGAACTGCCCAGGGTGAACAAAAGGTCCAATCTTGCTGGTTCATCCTCCCCTCTCACTCTGGTAGTGTCCTCAACATGTTGGTGCATGAGGTTTTCCAGCACCATATCCAACATCTGGGCTCTCCATGTTTCGGGACCCCCATGTGGCTCCAGGTTTTCCCAGTCAATCTCCCTGTGGTTGAAATCCCCCATAACCAGCAACTTTACTCTGCTGGAGTGAGCTCTTCTTGCCACCTCAGCAAGTGTGTCCACCATTGCTCTGTTGCTCTCTTCATATTCCTCTCTTGGCCTCCTGCAGTTCTGTGGTGGATTATACATCACTGCAATAACCACCTTGTGTTCCCCAGACTGAAGTGTACCTACTATGTAGTCCCTTTCTCCTGTCTCGTCTATGCCTCCATTTTTTTCGAATTTCCATCGGTTTTTTACGAGCAGAGCAACCCCTCCTCCCCCTCTGCCCCTTCTCTCTTTCCTCATGATCTGGTAACCTGGTTGGAAGATTGCATCTGTTATTGTCTCCGTGAGTTTTGTTTCTGTAACTGCTATGATGTCTTGGGACTTCTTGCCATTCCTCATGTTTATTCGTTAAACCATCCACATTTGTGTACCAAACCTTCAACTTCTGTTCTAATACTGTCACTGTGGTCCTGGGGGAATACTGGGGATGGGAGAGCAGGAGCCCTGGTGGGGGCATGTGGGGGGTTGCAGTGGAGGTGGAGGAAGAGCTCCCATAGGGGGTTGCTGTAGGGGTAGGGTTCATGGTGCGGGGGGGGGAAACAGAGGGATCAGAGTGTGATGGTTGGTTTGGATTGTTCTGTTGCCTTGGGGGTGCCGTGGCTGGAGTCCTTCTGCAGGTGTTTCTGGGGGGTGTGCTTGTCCTTCCACCTGTCTGGTATTCTGCTCTCCTATTTATTCCTCCCATTCCTCCTTTCGTTTTTGCACTCTCTCTTTCAGTCATCCTTTCCTCCTGTGTTCTGTCTCGATCGAGGTACCTCCTTTTGTGTGTTTTGTGTTGTGTGTGTGTGTTGTGGGTGTGTGTGTGTGTGTGTGTGTGGGTGTGGTGCGTGTGTGTGTGTGTGTGGTGTGTGTGTGTGTGTGTGTTGTGTGTTGTGTGTGTGTGTGTGTGTGTGTGTGTGTGTGTGGGGTGTTGTCGTGTGTGTGTGTGTGTGTGGGTGTGTGTGTGTTGTGTGTGTGTGTGTGTGTGCGTGTGTGTGTGTGTGTGTGCGTGTGTTGTGTGTGTGTGTGTGTGTGTGTGTGTGTGTGGGTGTGTGGTGTGTGTGTGTGTGTGTGTGTGTGTGTGTGTGTGTGTGTGGTGTGTGTGTGTGTGTGTGTGTGTGTGTGTTGTGTGTGTGTGTGTGTGTGTGTGTGTGTGTGTGTGTGTGCGTGTGTGGTGTGTGTGTTGTGTGTGTGTGTGTGTGTGTGTGTGTGTGTGCGTGTGTGTGTGTGTGTGTGTGTGTGTGTGTGTGTGTGCGTGTGTGTGTGTGTGCGTGTGTGTGTGTGTGTGTGTGTGTGTGTGTGTGCGTGTGTGTGTGTGTGTGTGTGTGTGTGTGTGTGTGTGTGCGTGTGTGTGTGTGTGTGTTGTGTAACTCACCTATTTGTACTCACCTATTTGTGGTTGCAGGGGTCGAGTCACAGCTCCTGGCCCCGCCTCTTCGCTGATTGCTACTAGGTCCTCTCTCTCCCTGCCCCATGAGCTCTATCATACCTCGCCTTAAAACTATGTATGGTTCCTGCCTCCACCACATCACATTTCTAGGCTATTCCATGGCCTGACTACTCTATGACTGAAGAAATACTTCCTAACATCCCTTTGATTCATCTGAGTCTTCAACTTCCCAATTGTGACCTCTTGTGTCTGTGTCCCATCTCTGGAACATCCCGTCTTTGTCCACCTCGTCTATTCCGCGCAGTATTTTATATGTCGTTATCATGTCTCCCCTGACCCTCCTGGCCTCCAGTGTCGTCAGGCCGATTTCCCTCAACCTTTCTTCATAGGACAATCCCGTAGCTCTGGGACTAGTCTTGTTGCAAACCTTTGCACTTTCTCTAATTTCTTGACGTGCTTGACTAGGTGTGGATTCCAAACTGGTGCTGCATGGTGTGTGTGTGTGTGTGTGTGTGTGTGTGTGTGTGTGTGTGCGTGTGTGTGTGTGTGTGTGTGTGTGTGTGTGGTGTGTGTGTGTGTGTGTGTGTGTGTGCGTGTGGTGTGTGTTGTGTGTGTGTGTGTGTGTGTGTGTGTGTGTGTGTGTGTGTGTGTGCGTGTGTGTGTGTGTGTGTGTGTGTGTGTGTGTGTGTGCGCGCTCTGCTGGCAATTATTCTCTGTAATCTCTTCCGTCATACCTGTTCTTAAAGGTATGTTTCGATCCTGCCTTTGCCAATTTAAGGTTAAAGAAGTAGTTCTTAACATCCCTGTGAGTCATCTGTATTTGTAATTTCAAATTTTGCCCTTTTGTACCTGTATCCCGCCTCTCAGACTCCCTGTCCACCCTGTTGTTATTATGACTCTCTGGTCTCATGATGTGAGGCGAGAGCGTTGTCTACCAGGCCACGGCAGGTTAATGTCACTCGGGTGAAATGTTTAAAGCAATGCTCACCCCGAGGTCCTTTCTATTCAGAATGGCTTACAGAATTTGTCGCCTGATGCTGTATTCTGTTTCCAGTCTTCTTTTTCCTGTATAAACTTCTGTGACGGGTCCAGCAGTTTATTCCACTTAAATTTCCAGACCTTTTTATATTTCCATTTATTTTTATTCTCCTTATTAATTTCACATCATCGTTGAAATGGGATAAATTGTAATCCAACTCAACCTGGATGCTGCAAGACGAGGATATCAATCTTTGAGATGATCCACTCTAACTCTGTTCCATTATGATAACTCTTGGGTACTCTCACTCTAACTCTGTTCCATTATGATAACTCTTGGGTACTCTCACTCTAACTCTGTTCCATTATGATAACTCTTGGGTACTCTCACTCTAACTCTGTTCCATTATGATAACTCTTGGGTACTCTCACTCTAACTCTGTTCCATTATGATAACTCTTGGGTACTGTCACTCTAACTCTGTTCCATTATGATAACTCTTGGGTACTCTCACTCTAACTCTGTTCCATTATGATAACTCTTGGGCACTCTCACTCTAACTCTGTTCCATTATGATAACTCTTGGGTACTCTCACTCTAACTCTGTTCCATTGATAACTCTTGGGTACTCTCACTCTAACTCTGTTCCATTATGATAACTCTTGGGTACTCTCACTCTAACTCTTGTTCCATTATGATAACTCTTGGGTACTGTCACTCTAACTCTGTTCCATTATGATAACTCTTGGGTACTCTCACTCTAACTCTTGTTCCATTATGATAACTCTTGGGTACTCTCACTCTAACTCTGTTCCATTATGATAATCTTGGGTACTCTCACTCTAACTCTGTTCCATTATGATAACTCTTGGGTACTCTCACTCTAACTCTGTTCCATTATGATAACTCTTGGGTACTCTCACTCTAACTCTGTTCCATTATGATAACTCTTGGGTACTCTCACTCTAACTTTGTTCCATTATGATAACTCTTGGGTACTCTCACTCTAACTCTGTTCCGTTATGATAACTCTTGGTACTCTCACTCTAACTCTGTTCCTTTATGATAACTCTTGGGTACTCTCACTCTAACTCTGTTCCATTATGATAAACTCTTGGGTACTCTCACTCTAACTCTGTTCCGTTATGATAACTCTTGGGCACTCTCACACTCTAACTCTGTTCCGTTATGATAACTCTTGGGTACTCTCACTCTAACTCTGTTCCATTATGATAACTCTTGGGTACTCTCACTCTAACTCTGTTCCATTATGATAACTCTTGGGTACTCTCACTCTAACTCTGTTCCATTATGATAACTCTTGGGTACTCTCACTCTAACTCTGTTCCATTATGATAACTCTTGGGCACTCTCACTCTAACTCTGTTCCATTATGATAACTCTTGGGTACTCTCACTCTAACTCTGTTCCATTATGATAACTCTTGGGTACTCTCACTCTAACTCTGTTCCATTATGATAACTCTTGGGTACTCTCACTCTAACTCTGTTCCATTATGATAACTCTTGGGTACTCTCACTCTAACTCTGTTCCATTATGATAACTCTTGGGTACTCTCACTCTAACTCTGTTCCATTATGATAACTCTTGGGTACTCTCACTCTAACTCTGTTCCATTATGATAACTCTTGGTACTCTCACTCTAACTCTGTTCCATTATGATAACTCTTGGGTACTCTCACTCTACTCTGTTCCATTATGATAAATCTTGGGTACTCTCACTCTAACTCTGTTCCATTATGATAACTCTTGGGTACTCTCACTCTAACTCTGTTCCATTATGATAACTCTTGGGTACTTCACTCTAACTCTGTTCCATTATGATAACTCTTGGGTACTCTCACTCTAACTCTGTTCCATTATGATAAACTCTGGGTACTCTCACTCTAACTCTGTTCCATTATGATAACTCTTGGGTACTCTCACTCTAACTCTGTTCCATTATGATAACTCTTGGGTACTCTCACTCTAACTCTGTTCCATTATGATAACTCTTGGGTACTCTCACTCTAACTCTGTTCCATTATGATAACTCTTGGGTACTCTCACTCTAACTCTGTTCCGTTATGATATCTCTTGGGTACTCTCACTCTAACTCTGTTCCATTATGATAACTCTTGGGTACTCTCACTCTAACTCTGTTCCGTTATGATAACTCTTGGGTACTCTCACTCTAACTCTGTTCCATTATGATAACTCTTGGGTACTCTCACTCTTACTCTGTTCCATTATGATAACTCTTGGGTACTCTCACTCTAACTCTGTTCCATTATGATAACTCTTGGGTACTCTCACTCTAACTCTGTTCCGTTATGATAACTCTTGGGTACTGTCACTCTAACTCTGTTCCATTATGATAACTCTTGGGTACTCTCACTCTAACTCTGTTCCATTATGATAACTCTTGGGTACTTCACTCTTACTCTGTTCCATTATGATAACTCTTGGGTACTCTCACTCTTACTCTGTTCCATTATGATAACTCTTGGGTACTCTCACTCTTACTCTGTTCCATTATGATAACTCTTGGGTACTCTCACTCTAACTCTATTCCATTATGATAACTCTTGGGTACTCTCACTCTTACTCTGTTCCATTTGATAACTCTTGGGTACTCTCACTCTAACTCTATTTCCATTATGATAACTCTTGGGTACTCTCACTCTAACTCTGTTCCATTATGATAACTCTTGGGTACTCTCACTCTAACTCTGTCCATTATGATAACTCTTGGTACTCTCACTCTTACTCTGTTCCATTATGATAACTCTTGGGTACTCTCACTCTAACTCTGTTCCATTATGATAACTCTTGGGTACTCTCACTCTAACTCTGTTCCATTATGATAACTCTTGGGTACTCTCACTCTAACTCTGTTCCATTATGATAACTCTTGGGTACTCTCACTCTAACTCTGTTCCATTATGATAACTCTTGGGTTACTCTCACTCTAACTCTGTTCCATTATGATAACTCTTGGGTACTCTCACTCTAACTCTGTTCCATTATGATAACTCTTGGGTACTCTCACTCTTACTCTGTTCCATTATGATAACTTGGGTACTCTCACTCTAACTCTGTTCCATTATGATAACTCTTGGGTACTCTCACTCTAACTCTGTTCCATTATGATAACTCTTGGGTTACTCTCACTCTTACTCTGTTCCATTATGATAACTCTTGGGTACTGTCACTCTAACTCTGTTCCATTATGATAACTCTTGGGTACTCTCATCTTAACTCTGTTCCATTATGATAACTCTTGGGTACTCTCACTCTTACTCTGTTCCATTATGATAACTCTTGGGTACTCTCACTCTAACTCTGTTGCATTATGATAACTCTTGGGTACTCTCACTCTTACTCTGTTCCATTATGATAACTCTTGGGTACTGTCACTCTAACTCTGTTCCATTATGATAACTCTTGGGTACTCTCACTCTAACTCTGTTCCATTATGATAACTCTTGGGTACTCTCACTCTAACTCTGTTCCATTATGATAACTCTTGGGTACTCTCACTCTTACTCTGTTCCATTATGATAACTCTTGGGTACTCTCACTCTAACTCTGTTCCATTATGATAACTCTTGGGTACTCTCACTCTTACTCTGTTCCATTATGATAACTCTTGGGTACTCTCACTCTAACTCTGTTGCATTATGATAACTCTTGGGTACTCTCACTCTTACTCTGTTCCATTATGATAACTCTTGGGTACTGTCACTCTAACTCTGTTCCATTATGATAAACTCTTGGGTACTCTCACTCTAACTCTGTTCCATTATGATAACTCTTGGGTACTCTCACTCTAACTCTGTTCCATTATGATAACTCTTGGGTACTCTCACTCTAACTCTGTTCCATTATGATAACTCTTGGGTACTCTCACTCTAACTCTGTTCCATTATGATAACTCTTGGGTACTCTCAATCTATCTCTGTTCCATTATGATAACTCTTGGGTACTCTCACTCTAACTCTGTTCCATTATGATAACTCTTGGGTACTCTCACTCTAACTCTGTTCCATTATGATAACTCTTGGGTACTCTCACTCTAACTGTTCCATTATGATAACTCTTGGGTACTCTCACTCTAACTCTGTTCCATTATGATAACTCTTGGGTACTCTCACTCTAACTCTGTTCCATTATGATAACTCTTGGTACTCTCACTCTAACTCTGTTCCATTATGATAACTCTTGGGTACTCTCACTCTAACTCTGTTCCATTATGATAACTCTTGGGTACTCTCACTCTAACTCTGTTCCGTTATGATAACTCTTGGGTACTCTCACTCTAACTCTGTTCCATTATGATAACTCTTGGGTTCTCTCACTCTAACTCTGTTCCATTATGATAAACCTTTGGGTACTCTCACTCTAACTCTGTTCCATTATAATTGATACTAGTTGGGTAATCTTGCCTCTATACTCTGTTCCGTTATGATAACATCTTGGGTACTCTCACTCTAACTCTGTTCCATTATGATAACTCTTGGGTTACTCTCACTCTAACTCTGTTCCATTATGATTAACTCTTGGGTACTCTCACTCTAACTCTGTTCCATTATGATAACTCTTGGGTACTCTCACTCTAACTCTGTTCCATTATGATAACTCTTGGGTACTCTCACTCTAACTCTGTTCCATTATGATAACTCTTGGGTACTTCACTCTACTCTGTTCCATTATGATAACTCTTGGGTACTCTCACTCTAACTCTGTTCCATTATGATAAATCTTGGGTACTCTCACTCTAACTCTGTTCCATTATGATAACTCTTGGGTACTCTCACTCTAACTCGTTCCATTATGATAACTCTTGGGTACTCTCACTCTAACTCTGTTCCATTATGATAACTCTTGGGTACTTCACTCTAACTCTGTTCCATTATGATAACTCTTGGGTACTCTCACTCTAACTCTGTTCCATTATGATAACTCTTGGGTACTCTCACTCTAACTCTGTTCCATTATGATAACTCTTGGGTACTCTCACTCTAACTCTGTTCCATTATGATAACTCTTGGGTACTCTCACTCTACTCTGTTCCATTATGATAACTCTTGGGTACTTCACTCTAACTCTGTTCCATTATGATAACTCTTGGGTACTCTCACTCAAACTCTGTTCCATTATGATAACTCTTGGGTACTCTCACTCTAACTCTGTTCCATTATGATAACTCTTGGGTACTCTCACTCTACTCTGTTCCATTATGATAACTCTTGGGTACTCTCACTCTAACTCTGTTCCATTATGATAACTCTTGGGTACTCTCACTCTACTCTGTTCCATTATGATACACTCTTGGTACTCTCACTCTAACTCTGTTCCATTATGATAACTCTTGGTACTCTCACTCTAACTCTGTTCCATTATGATAACTCTTGGGTACTCTCACTCTAACTCTGTTCCATTATGATAACTCTTGGGTACTCTCACTCTAACTCTGTTCCATTATGATAACTCTTGGGTACTCTCACTCTAACTCTGTTCCATTTATGATAACTCTTGGGTACTCTCACTCTAACTCTGTTCCATTATGATAACTCTTGGGTACTCTCACTCTAACTCTGTTCCATTATGATAACTCTTGGGTACTCTCTCACTCGTTCCATTATGATATATCTTGGGTACTCTCATTAACTCTGTTCATTATGATACTCTTGGTTCTATCTCCTGTTCCATTGACTCTGTCTCTCTATTTATAGTAACTCTTGTGTACTCACTCTAACTCGTTCCATTTGATAAACTCTTGGTACTCTCACTGTCTGTCCATATGTACTCTTGGTACTCGTCCCAATCTGTCTGTATTGTAGTCTTGTCTTCCTCTGTCTTGATTTGTGAGTCTTGTGTGATTCATCTACTCTGATGTATGATGATGAGCAAGGTATTATCTGTCTGCTGTCTTTGTCTGTTTGTCTCTCCTCTCTCTTCCTGTACTTTGGTCTCTCAATCTAAGCTTCTGTTATGTGTATATAGGAGAGTCACTAATTCTGTGGGATGATGATGAAGGTATGGATCACGCTAACGTCGTGTCCAGTGTATGATAACTCTCTCTCATCTAACTCTTCCATATGTATAATCATTGATTCACTTATACTTAGTATATTATGATATTTGGTACTAATTGATATATAATTGGTATCTATTAATGATCATATATAATTATGGGATGATCACAAAAACCGTCCATTAGTTTTGGAAGCAATTGTTCTTTAAGGATAATTTTCCTACATAGATTGCATATGATATATATGTATATATTAACTTGATTATTATGATATATTATCTTATTAATTTGTTAGTATGAACTATATGATACTTATCTATTTATTATAGATAAACTCTTAGTTAGTAGCATAGTTAATTAGATAACCTTAGGATTATTACATCTGTCATGATAATTGGTATATTTACAGATTTAATTAGATGATGGACCTCAGTAGCCTTTCCATTTGTAATTGTTTGATCTATCGTTTATGAATGACTCTTGGGTGGACTCTATCCTCGTCCATTTAATAGACATTTGTGTTCCGCTTGTAAGTGTAATTATGATAAACTTGTAAGTGGATCTATCACTCGTTCCATTGATAAGTGGATACTTCCTTAAACTTGTAATGGAAATCTGAGGTAGTTCCTCTAGTAGTGACTTATGTTATTGCTAAGTGGAATCTGATCCTCTGTTCCACTTGTAGAGCCAAATCCAACCCTCTCTTCCTCTTGTAGAGTGGAATCCAACCCTTTGTTCCGCTTCTAGATTGGAATCCAATTCTCTGTTCCGCTTGTAGAGTGGAATCCAACCCTCTGTACCTCTTGTAGAGTAGAATCCAACCCTATGTTTCCTTGTAGAGTAGAATCCAACCCTATGAACCCCGCTTGTAGAGTGGAATTCAATGCTATGTTCCGCTTGTAGAGTGGAATCCAACCCTCACTTCCTCTTGTAGAGTGGAATCCAACCCTCTGTTCCGCTTATAGAGTGGAATCCAACTCTCACTTCCTCTTGTAGAGTGGAAACCAACCCTCTGTTCCGCTTGTAGAGTGGAATCCAACCCTCACTTCCTCTTGTAGAGTGGAATCCAACCCTCTGTTCCGCTTGTAGAGTTTAATCCAACTCTCTGTTCCGCTTGTAGAGTGCAATCCATCCCTCTGTTCCGCTTGTAGTGATGTGGAATGCATCACCCTCTGTTCCGCTTGTAGAGTGCAATCCATCCCTCTGTTCCGCTTGTAAGTAGTGGAGAATCCAACCCTCTGTTCCGCTTGTAGAGTGGAATCCAACCCTCTGTTCCGCTTGTAGAGTGGAATCCATCCCTCTGTTCCGCTTGTAGAGTAGAATCCAACCCTCTGTTCCGCTTGTAGAGTGGAATCCAACCCTCTGTTCCGCTTGTAGAGTGGAATCCAACCCTCTGTTCCGCTTGTAGAGTGCAATCCATTCCTCTGTTCCGCTTGTAGAGTGGAATCCAACTCACTGTTCCGCTTGTAGAGTGGAATCCAACCCTCTGTTCCGCTTGTAGAGTGCAATCCAACCCTCTGTTCCGCTTGTAGAGTGCAATCCAACCCTCTGTTTCGCTTGTAGAGTGCAATCCAACCCTCTGTTCCGCTTGTAGAGGCAATCCAACCCTCTGTTCCGCTTGTAGAGTGCAATCCAACCCTCTGTTCCGCTTGTAGAGTGCAATCCATTCCACTGTTCCGCTTGTAGAGTGGAATCCAACCCTCTGTTCCGCTTGTAGAGTGGAATGCAACTCACTGTTCCGCTTGTAGAGTGGAATCCAACCCTCTGTTCCGCTTGTAGAGTGCAATCCAACCCTCTGTTCCGCTTGTAGAGTGCAATCCAACCCTCTGTTCCGCTTGTAGAGTGCAATCCATTCCTCTGTTCCGCTTGTAGAGTGGAATCCAACCCTCTGTTCCGCTTGTAGAGTGGAATCCAACCCTCTGTTCCGCTTGTAGAGTGGAATCCAACCCTCTGTTCCGCTTGGTATGCTGGAGAGGAAGGGATTACGAGGACATGCTTCCGGGAGACCAGTGAGGTGGAGAAGGATGTGAGAGCGAGTTTCAATACTATATACATCAACAGTGTGCTGCTAGAGTACTATATACATCAACAGTGTGCTGCTAGAGTACTATATACATCAACAGTGTGCTGCTAGAGTACTATATACATCAACAGTGAGCTGCTAGAGTACTATATACATCAACAATGTGCTGCTAGAGTACTGTATACATCAACAGTGTGATGCTAGAGTACTATATACATAAACAGTGTGCTGCTAGAGAACTGTATACATCAACAGTGTGCTGCTAGAGTACTGTATACATCAACAGTGTGATGCTAGAGTACTGTATACACCAACAGTGTGCTGCTAGAGTACTGTATACACCAACAGTGCTGCTAGAGTACTGTATACACCAACAGTGCTGCTAGAGTACTGTATACACCAACAGTGCTGCTAGAGTACTGTATACACCAACAGTGCTGCTAGAGTACTGCATACACCAACAGTGCTGCTAGAGTACTGTATACACCAACAGTGCTGCTAGAGTACTGTATACACCAACAGTGCTGCTAGAGTACTGTATACACCAACAGTGCTGCTAGAGTACTGCATACATCAACAGTGTGCTGCTAGAGTACTGTATACATCAACAGTGTGATGCTAGAGTACTGTATACATCAACAGTGTGCTGCTAGAGTACTGTATACATCAACAGTGTGCTGCTAGAGTACTGTATACATCAACAGTGTGCTGCTAGAGTACTGTATACATCAACAGTGCTGTTAGAGTACTGCATACATCAACAGTGTGCTGCTAGAGTACTGTATACATCAACAGTGCTGCTAGAGTACTGTATACATCAACAGTGCTGCTAGAGTAATGCATACATCAACAGTGTGCTGCTAGAGTACTGTATACATTAACAGTGCTGCTAGAGTACTGCATACATCAACAGTGTGCTGCTAGAGTACTGTATACATCAACAGTGTGCTGCTAGAGTACTGTATACATCAATAGTGCTGCTAGAGTACTGTCTACATCAACAGTGCTGCTAGAGTACTGTATACATCAACAGTGTACTGCTAGAGTACTGTATACATCAACAGTGTGCTGCTAGAGTACTATATACATCAACAGTGTGCTGCTAGAGTACTGTATACATCAAGAGTGTGCTGCTAGAGTACTGTATACATCAACAGTGTGCTGCTAGAGTACTATATACTTCAACAGTGTGCTGCTAGAGTACTGTATACATCAACAGTGTGCTGCTAGAGTACTGTATACATCAACAGTGTGCTGCTAGAGTACTATATACATCAACAGTGTGCTGCTAGAGTACTGTATACATCAACAGTGTGCTGCTAGAGTACTATATACATCAACAGTGTGCTGCTAGAGTACTGTATACATCAACAGTGTGCTGCTAGAGTACTGTATACATCAACAGTGTGCTGCTAGAGTACTATATACATCAACAGTGTGCTGCTAGAGTACTGTATACATCAACAGTGCTGCTAGAGTACTATATATATCAACAGTGTGCTGCTAGAGTACTATATACATCAACAGTGTGGTGCTAGAGTACTGTATACATCAACAGTGCTGCTAGAGTACTATATATATCAACAGTGTGCTGCTAGAGTACTATATACATCAACAGTGTGGTGCTAGAGTACTGTATACATCAACAGTGTGCTGCTAGAGTACTGTATACATCAACAGTGTGCTGCTAGAGTACTGTATACATCAACAGTGTGCTGCTAGAGTACTGTATACATCAACAGTGTGATGCTAGAGTACTATATACATCAACAGTGTGCTGCTAGAGTACTGTATACATCAACAGTGCTGCTAGAGTACTGTATACATCAACAGTGTGCTGCTAGAGTACTGTATACATCAACAGTGTGCTGCTAGAGTACTGTATACATCAACAGTGTGATGCTAGAGTACTGTATACATCAACAGTGTGCTGCTAGAGTACTATATACATCAACAGTGTGCTGCTAGAGTACTGTATACATCAACAGTGTGGTGCTAGAGTACTGTATACATCAACAGTGTGATGCTAGAGTACTGTATACATCAACAGTGTGCTGCTAGAGTACTGTATACATCAACAGTGCTGCTAGAGTACTGCATACATCAACAGTGTGCTGGTAGAATACTGTATACATCAACAGTGTGCTGCTAGAGTACTATATACATCAACAGTGTGCTGCTAGAGTACTATATGCATCAACAGTGTGCTGCTAGAGTACTGTATACATCAACAGTGTGCTGCTAGAGTACTATACAATCAACAGTGTGGTGCTAGAGTACTGTATACATCAACAATGTGCTGCTAGAGTACTATACAATCAACAGTGTGCTGCTAGAGTACTGTATACATCAGCAGTGTGGTGCTAGAGTACTGTATACATCAACAGTGTGCTGCTAGAGTACTATATACATCAACAGTGTAATGCTACAGTACTGTATACACCAGCAGTGTGCGACTACAGTACTGTATACACCAGCAGTGAGCGCCTACAGTACTGTATACACCAGCAGTGTGCGTCTACAGTACTGTATACACCAGCAGTGTGCGCCTACAGTACTGTATACACCAGCAGTGAGCGCCTACAGTACTGTATACACCAGCAGTGAGCGCCTACAGTACTGTATACACCAGCAGTGTGCGCCTACAGTACTGTATACACCAGCAGAGTGCGCCTACAGTACTGTATACACCAGCAGTGTGCGTCTACAGTACTGTATACACCAGCAGTGTGCGCCTACAGTACTGTATACACCAGCAGTGTGCGGCTACAGTACTGTATACACCAGCAGTGGGGCGCCTACAGTACTGTATACACCAGCAGAGTGCGCCTACAGTACTGTATACACCAGCAGTGTGCGCCTACAGTTACTGTATACACCAGCAGTGTGCGCCTACAGTACTGTATACACCAGCAGTGTGCGCCTACAGTACTGTATACACCAGCAGTGTGCGCCTACAGTACTGTATACACCAGCAGAGTGCGCCTACAGTACTGTATACACCAGCAGTGTGCGCCTACAGTACTGTATACACCAGCAGTGTGCGCCTACAGTACTGTATACACCGGCAGTGTGCGACTACAGTACTGTATACACCAGCAGTGTGCGCCTACAGTACTCTATACACCAGCAGTGTGCGACTACAGTACTGTATACACCAGCAGAGTGCGCCTACAGTACTGTATACACCAGCAGTGAGCGCGTACAGTACTGTATACACCAGCAGTGTGCGCCTACAGTACTGTATACACCGGCATTGTGCGACTACAGTACTGTATACACCAGCAGTGTGCGCCTACAGTACTGTATACACCAGCAGTGTGCGCCTACAGTACTGTATACACCAGCAGTGTGCGTCTACAGTACTGTATACACCAGCAGTGTGCGCCTACAGTACTGTATACACCAGCAGTGTGCGTCTACAGTACTGTATACACCAGCAGTTGCCCCCTACAGTACTGTATACACCAGCAGTGTGCGCCTACAGTACTGTATACACCAGCAGTGTGCGCCTACAGTACTGTATACACCAGCAGTGTGCGCCTACAGTACTGTATACACCAGCAGTGTGCGCCTACAGTACTGTATACACCAGCAGTGTGCGTCTACAGTACTGTATACACCAGCAGTGTGCGCCTACAGTACTGTATACACCAGCAGTGTGCGCCTACAGTACTGTATACACCAGCAGTGTGCGCCTACAGTACTGTATACACCAGCAGTGTGCGACTACAGTACTGTATACAGTGAGTGCGCTACCAACCCAGCCAGGGGGTCACTCACTTCCGTCTCCAGCTGGACACTTACAGACGGTTGGTCTTGTTGCAACACTGAACTACCTCACATTATTGCTTCTCAACACTAGATATTATCGGGAAACCTTCTTGAACAAGCCGGTTCCTCCCATCCTCCTTCAAGAACAAGCTGGTTCCTCCCCTCCTCCTTCACGAACAAGCCGGTTCCTCCCATCCTCCTTCACGAACAAGCTGGTTCCTCCCATCCTCTTTCACGAACAAGCCGGTTCCTCCCATCCTCTTTCACGAACAAGCCGGTTCCTCCCATCCTCTTTCACGAACAAGCCGGTTCCTCCCATCCTCCTTCACGAACAAGCTGGTTCCTCCCATCCTCTTTCACGAACAAGCCGGTTCCTCCCATCCTCTTTCACGAACAAGCAGGTTCCTCCCATCCTCCTTCACGAACAAGCTGGTTCCTCCCATCCTCCTTCACGAACAAGCTGGTTCCTCCCATCCTCTTTCACGAACAAGCCCGGGTTTCCTCCCATTCCTCCTTCACGAACAAGCCGGTTCCTCCCATCCTCCTTCACGAACAAGCTGGTTCCTCCCATCCTCTTTCACGAACAAGCCGGTTCCTCCCATCCTCTTTCACGAACAAGCCGGTTCAACACATCCTTCACAAACCAGCTGGTTCCTACCATCTTCCTTCACCAACAAGGGATGGTTGAACAAAAACCTTTCTTTAAGATCTTAAATAACCAAATATTCCCCTTAAATTTGTAATATTTCTTGGAGTTTTAATTTTTTTTCCTTCAATGTTAAAAAAAACTCTAATTTAACCCCATTACATTCAAAAAGGGAAAATTTTCAGGAATATTTTTGGTTTTTTCCCTTTTTGACTTACCCCTTTTTAAGGGCACATTAAAAGGCCCTTTTTTTCCCGCTTTTGGGAATGAAAAGCGACTTTCTCATCCCAAATCACGTGTTCTGTTTAAAGCCCGGAATTTTTAAGTCCCGAATTATCCTTCGCTTTATCTGTCCAAGTACTTACCAGAATCCTTTTAAGGGGATCTAATTTAGTAAAAAGAAGTTTGATTAAAAAACGTCCCCTATGTGGAAGATGGTAAATCAACTGGTACTGTGGTGAGTAAAACCCTTGGGGGAAATCCCTTTCTCATCTGGTACTGTTATTGAGTAACCTTGCGGTAGTCCCGTACTCATCTGTTACTTTTGATGTGAGTAACCTTGCGGGATCAGTTAAAAATCATCTGGGAAATGTGATGTGGAGTTAAACCCTTTCGAGTCTTCCCCACTCATCTTTACTGGGGATGTAGTAACCTTTCGGTAGTCCCTACCAACGGAAATTTTGATGTGAGTAACCTTGCGGTAGTCGTACTCAAAACTGTTTTCTGGGGATGGAGTAACCCCTTTCGGTAGTCATACTCATTTTGGGTACTGTGATGTGAGTAAAACCCGCGGTAGTCATACCATCTGGTCTGGATGTGAGTAACCTTTTTCCCCTAAATCAGTACCATCTGGTACGGGGATGTGGTAACCTTGCGGTTTGTCAGTACCATCTGGTACAGTGATGTGGGGTAAAACCCTTTCGGTATTTAAAAACCCAAACTTTTTACTGTGATGGGGAGTAACCTGCGGGGGGTCAGACCAAATTTACGTGATGTGAGTAACCCTTTCGGTGTCAGTAAATCTCTGGGACTTGGAAGGGTTTATAAAACCCCTTTCGGTAGTCCCCTACTCTCGGTACTGTGATGTGAGAAACCCCTTTCGGTAAATCAGTACCATCTGGTACTTTTGATGGGGAGTAACCCCTTTCGGTATCCCGTACTCATCTGGTACTGTGATGTGAGTAACCTTTCGGTATCAGTACCCATCGGTACTGTGATGTGAGTAACCTTGCGGAAATCAGTCTCATCGTTACTGGGGAGGGAGTTTAAACCCTTTCGGGGAGTCAATACTCATCTGGGAAATTTTGGAAGTTTAGTAAACCTTGCGGGAAACCCGTACCATCTGGTACTGTGATGAGTAACCTTGCGGGAGTCATACCACTGTACTGGATGTAGTAACCTTTCGGGAAAACCCGTAACCTCACTGTTACTGTTAAGTGGTAACCCTTTCGGGATCAGTACTTTATCTGGGACTTGATTGTAACCTTTTTCGGTATCAATACTCATCCGGTACTGTGATGTGAGAATAAACCCTTTCGGAATCAGTACTCATCTGGTACCGTGATGTGAGTAAAATTGCGGGATTTGGGAAAATTATCTGGGACGTGATGTGAGTAACCTTTGCGGGTCAGTACTCATCTTGGGAAAAGTGATGGAGTAACCCTTTCGGGGATCAGTAAATCATCTGGTTTTCTGGGATGTGAGTAAACCCCTTTCGGGAGTCATACTCCATCTGGTAAATGTTTTAGTCTAACCTTTTCCCGGGAAAGGGAAGGGACTCAAAAACTTTACTGGATTTTGGGAACCTTTCGGTAGTCAGTTTCTCATCCTTTGGTACTTTTGGATGTGAGGAACCCTTGGGGGGTAGTCAAGGTTTCTCATTTTGGTTAACTGTGGGGTTTGAGTAACCATTGCGGTAGTCAAATACTCATCTGGGAACTGTTTATTGAGTAACCTTTTCGGTTTGTCATTTCTCTCGGGACTGTGAGTGAGTAACCTTGGGGGGTAAATCATACTCATCGGTTAAAGGGATGTGAGTAACCTTGCGGGTTAAAATCAGGTTTACTTTTAATCTGGTACTGGTGTGTGATAACCTTTTCCGGGAGTCCCGCACTCTTCTGGTAAATGTGATGTAGTAACCCCGCGGTATCAGTACTCATCTGGGTACTGTGATGTGATAACCCTTTTCCCTTTGTCAGTACTCATCTGGTACTGTTTATTGAGTTAAAACCTTTCGGTATCAGTACTATCTGGAAATGTGAGGGGAGTAACCTTGCGGTATCAGTACCATCTGGGAACTTGTGATGTGAGTAACCTTGCGGTTTTGTCATACTTTATCTGGTACTGTTATGTGAGTAACCTTGGGTAGTCCCGTACTCACTGGACTGTGATGTTAGAACCTTGCGGGGTTTTTTTACTCATCTGGGATGTATTTTGTAACCTTGCGGTAGCCTAATCTTCGGTACTTTGATGGGGAGTAACCTTGGTAATCATTTCCATCTGGAACTTTGGGGGAGTAAAACCTTTCGGTAAATAGTACTCATCAAGGAAAATTGGATGTGAGTAACCTTGCGTAAAATTTTGGGACTCAACTGGGACTGTTTTGTGAAATACCTTTTCGGTAAAACAGTTAAATTCCCTCTGGACCCGTGAGGGGAGTAAAAATTTCGGGATCAGTACTCACAGGGACTGTGAGTGAGTAACCTTGGGTAATTTAGAAATCATCTGGGACGTGATTGGGGGGTAACCTTCGTAATCATCCCCACCAGGTTAAATGTGGAAAGTGAGTAACCTTTCGGTAAACAGTAACCTTTATCGGGACTGTGATGGGATAACCTTGCGGTTAATTTAGTACTCCAAACTGGTTTCAGTGAAAGTGAGGAAAACCTTTCGGGAGTCAGTTTCTCATCAGTACTTTTTTTGAGTAACCTTGGCGGGAATCATACTCATCGGGGAAATGTGATTGAGAAAACCTTTCGGTAGTCGGGACTCATCTGGTAATGGATGTGAGGAACCTTTCGGTATCATACTCCCTCTGGTACGTGATGTGAAACCTGCTTTGTCAGAAACCCTTGGGACGTGATGTGATAACCTTGCGGAAAGTCCTTAAATATCATACTGTATGTAATAACCTTTCGGTAATCAGGAAAGCATCTTACTTTTTGATGTAAATAACCTTGCGGTAGTCAGTAAAATCCCCCGGTTTCTATATTTTGAGTAACCTTGGGGGTAATCATACTCATAGGGGACGTGATGTGAGTAACCTTGCGGAGTCAATACTCCTCTGGGACTTTATGTGGGAACCCTTTCGGTATCAGTACCATCTGGTACTGTGATGTGAGTAACCCTTTCCCGGGATTTAGTACTCCAACTGGTACTGTGATGTGGGAACCTTGCGGTATCATACTCAACTGGTACTGTGATGTGGGGTAACCTTGGGGGAATTAGTACCATTTTGGTTTCTGTGATGTGAGGTAACCCTTTGGGAAATCTACTCATCTGGGACTGGGAAAGTGAGTAACCTTGCGGGTAGTCCCGTACTCAAACTGGTACTTGGATGTGAGTAACCGGGGGGTAAATTTAGTAAAATCATCGGGACTGTAAATTTTAGTAAAACCCTTGCGGTTTGGGAAGTACTCACCTGGTTTCTTTTGATGGGAGTAACCTTGCGGTAAATCAGTACCCCCATCTGGTACGTGAAGGGGAGAACCTTGCGGGATCGTACTCCCCTGGTACTGTGATGTGAGTAACTTGGGGGTAATTTAGTACTCATCTGGGACTGGAGTAGTAACCTTGCGGAACAGTACTTTAACTGGAAATGTTTTGAGTAACCTTGCGGAAATCAGTACCTCTGGGACTGTATGTGAGAAAACCTTTCGGGAATCAAGTACTCATCCGGTATTTTGAGTGAGTAACCTTGCGGTAGTCAGTACTCCCTCTGGTACTGTTTATGGAGTAACCTTCGGGAGTCCCGTTTCTCACTGGGACTGGGGATGTGAAACCTTTCGGGGAGTCAGTATTTATCTGGTAGTTATGTAGTAACCTTGCGGTAGTCAGTTTAACAGGGACTGTGATGTAGTTTTAACCCTTTCCCAGTCATACCCCCAATCTGGTACTGGAAAGTGAGTAAACCCTTGCGGTAATCATACTCCATCTGGGTAGGTTTTTTTTTCTTGGTTGGGGTTGAGTTAAAACCTTTCGGTAGTCCCGTACTTATCTGGTTTAAAGGGGGAATGTGAGTAACCTTGCGGTAGTCAGTACTCATCTGGACTTGAAGTGAAAAACCCTTTCGGTGTCAGTACTCATCTGGTACTGTTTATTTTGTAACCTTGCGGTAGTCATACTCCCTCGGAAATGTGATGTGAGTAACCTTGCGTAGTCATACCATCGGGAAATGAATTTTATAAACCTTTTCGGGGGAAAAAACAAAAGTCATTGGGTTTTAAAATCATCTGGTACTGTTATTTGAGAAACCCTTGGGTAGTCTACTCATCTGGTACTGGATTTGGGTAACCTTCGGTAATCAATACTCATTTTGGTCCCGGGGGATGTTTAGGGAACCTTGGGTAAACAGTACTCACATTACTGTGATTGAGTAACCTTGGTATCCCGTAAAACCCTTTTGGTAAAGTGATGGGGAGTAACCTTGGGGGAAAATTCCCGACTCCCTCTGGGACTGTAGTGAGTAACCCTTTCGGGTTTGTTCCCTTCTCATTTGGGACTGTATTTATAAAACCCTTTCGGTATTTAGTACCATCTGGTACGGGGATGTATTAACCTTCGGAGTCAGTACTCCCCTGGTAAATGTGATGGATAACCTTGCGTAGTTCCCCTACTCACTGGGACGTGATTTTAATTTAAACCTTCGGGAGTCAGTCTCAATCCTGGTACTGTGATGTGAGTAACCTTGCGGGAGTCCCCGTAAATCATCTGGTACTGTGATGTGAAAACCCTTTCGGGAGTCTACTCATCCGGGATGTGAATGAAATAAATTTGCGGTAATCAGTACTCATCTGGTATGGGGAAAGTAGTAAACCCCCCGGAAACAAATAAATCATTTTTACTGATGTGAGTAACCTTTCGGGAACATACTATTTGGTAAATGTGATGTTAGTAACCTTGCGGTAATCAGACTCATCTGGTACTGTGATGTGAGTAAACCTTCCTTTTTCGGGATCAAAGAACCCATTTTGGGACGTAAAGTGAGGGAACCTTGCGTAGTCATACTCATCTGGTACTTTTTGTGAGTAAACTTGCGGGAATCAGTACACATCGGGGGCTGTAAAAAGATAACCTTTCGGGAGTCGTACTCAAAACTGGACTGGGATGGAGTAACCTTGGGGGTAAACAGTAAAATCATCTGGGACTGGGATTAAAATAACCTTTCGGTAGGGAGTAATCCCGGAAATGGATGTGAGTAACCTTGCGGTAATTTAGAAATCATCTGGAAATGGGATGGGGATTAAAACCCCGCGAGTCAGTACTCATCTGGTACTGTGATGTAGTAACCCTTTCCCTTTGTCAGACTCATCGGGGACTGGGATGTGAGTTTAAACCCTTTCGGTAATCCTTTCTCTCTGGGACTGTGAAATTTTAGTAACCCTTTCGGGATCAGTACTCATCGGGACTGTGATGGATTTAAACCTTTCGGGAATCCCTACTCCTCTGGTACTGTGTGTGAGTAACCCCTTGCGGGAATTTAGTACTTTACTGGGACTTTTTAAGTTAGGGAAACCCTTTCCGGGAGTCAGTACTCAACTGGTTTCTGTGATTGATAACCTTTCGGAAATTCCCTAAATCATCTGGTACTGTAAAGTGAGTAACCTTGCGGGAGTCATTAAATCAATTTTTGGGGAACGTGATTGAGTAAAACCCTTTCCCGGGGGTCCGTATCCTCTGGGACTGTGAGGGGATTTAACCCTTTTCGGTAGTCCCGTACTCATCTTGGTAAATGGGGATTTTAGTAACCTTGGGGGGTTTTCCGTAAATCATCTGGGGGGTGTGATTTTGGTAACCTTGCCGGTTTTCATACTCATCTGGGAAATGGGGGATGTGAATTTAAACCCTTTCGGTTCGTACTCATCGGCTGTGTTTTGGTAACCTTGCGAATCATAAATCTCTGGGACTGTGATGTTTATAAAAAACCCTTTCGGGAAAATCAGTACTTTAACTGGGAACCCGGTTTAAAAATAACCTTGCTTAGCAGTACTCAAACCCCTTTGGGACTGTGATGGAGTAAAACCCTTGGGGGATCATACCACTTTGGGACTGTGAAAGTGATAACCCTTTTCGGTAGTCCCTTTTCACGGACGTTTAAGTGAGAAAACTTGCGGGAGTTTATAAATCAAATGGTACTGGGAAAGTGAGTAACCTTCGGTAGTCAGTAAATCATCGGTACGTGATGTGAGAAAACCCTTTCGGGAAAATCCGTACTCAACAGGTCTGTGATGTGGTAAACCCTTTCGGTAGTCCGTCACATCTGGTACGTGGAAATGAGTAAAACCCCTTTTCGGGTAGTCATACCATTTGGGACGTGATGTGAGTAACCTTTCGTAGTCAGTAAATCCCTCTGGTACTGTATGTGAGTAACCTTGGGTAGTCAGTACCCTGGGACTGTGATGGGGAGTAAAACCCTTTCGGATCGAAATCAACTGGTACTTTTATGTGATAACCCTTGCGGAAAAAAAGTACTCATCTGGACTGTGATTTTTTGGAAAACCTTTCGGATTTAGTACCATCTGGGACTGTGATGTGATAACCTTGCGGTTTAATCAGTTTTTCAATCTTGGGACTGTGATGTGATAACCAAGCGGGAGTCCCGTTCTTATTTTGGGATTGGGGATGTTATAACCCCTTTCGGTAGTCAGTAAATCATCGGTACTGTGGGGTGAGTAAACCTTTTGGGGTAGTCAGTAAATCATCAGGTACTGTTAGTTTATAACCTTGCGGAATTTAGTACCATCGGTCTGTGATGGGTAAAACCCTTGCGGGAGTCCCCGTACTCCTCTGGGACGTTTATGTGAAATAACCTTGGGGGTAATCATACCATCGGGTTTCCGGGGGATTGAGTAACCTTTCCGGGAGTCAATTTCCATCTGGTACGTGATGTGATAACCTTTGCGGTAGTCAGTACTCATCTTACTGTGATGTGAGTAAACCTTGCGGGAGTCAGTACTCCCTCAGGTACTGGTTTAGTTTAAAACCTTTGCGGTAGTCGTACTCAAATGGTACGTATTTGGGAAACCCTTTCGGGAGTCCCGTACTCAAACTGGTACTGTGATTGAGTAACCTTTGGAGTCAGTACTCATCTGGTAAATGTGATTTTGAAAATTCCCTTGCCGGGGAATCAGTACTCATCTGGTACTGTGAAAGTGAGTAACCTGCGGAAATCCCTTTCTATTGGTACGTGGGTGTAGAAAACCCTTTCGGGAATCATTTTCATCTGGGACTGTGATGTGAATAACCGCGTAGTCTTTCATCGGTACTGTGATGTATAACCTTTTTCGGTAGTCAGTAACTCATCGGTACGGGGAAGTGAGAACCTTTCGGGAGTCCCGTAAACCAAACTGGAAAGTGATTTGAGTAAAACCTTTCGGGAGTCAGAACCCCATCCGGGACTGTGATGGGGAGTAACCTTCGGTAGTCAGTACCCCATCTGGAACGTGATGTTTTATACCTTGCGGTAAACCCGGGACTCAAACTGGAAATGTGATTGAAAACCCTTTTGGGGAGTCGGACTCATCCTTTTGGGACCGTGATTTTTGTAAAAACCCTTTCGGGAACAGTACTCCCCTGGTCCCGGATGTGAGTAACCTTTGGTAGTCCCGTACCAACGGTACGTGATTGATAACCCTTCGGTAAACCCGTACTCATTTGGTACGTGATGGAGTAACCTTTCGTATCAGTCTCACGGGGGCTGTGATGTGATAACCCCTTTCGGGAAAATCAGTACTCATTTTTAAGTTATGTGAGTAACCTTGGGGGGTAGTCAGAAATCATCTGGTACTGTGATGTGAGTAACCCTCGGTAGTCATTTTCCCCAAACTGGGACTGTGATGTATAAACCCTTGCGGGAATTTAGAAATCATTTGGTCTGTATGTGAAACCTTCCCGGTTTGTCAGTACTCCCTCTGGGACTGTATGTGGTAACCTTCGGGTCCCCGTACTCCCTCTGGGAAAGGATGTGAAACCCCCCACGGTTCGTTTCTCATCGGGAAAAGTGATTTAGAACCTTTTCGGTAAACAGTACTCAACTGGGACTGTGATGTGGTAACCCTCCGAAACATACTCATCTTACCGTGTTGAGTTAACCCTTTCGGGAATCATACCCCTGGTACTTGATGTGAAAACCTTGCGGGAAACATTACTCAACTTGGAAATGTGAGTGAGTAACCTTCGGTAACGGGAATTCATACCTTTAAAACCGGAACCCCTGAAAAGGGAGAAAAAAACCTTGGAAAAATTTTTTACCAACTTTCCCTTAAAATTTGAACCGCAATATGTCATTTTCGAACCATTTTAAATTGTTAAACCCCCGGGAAAAGGGAGAAATAAACCCCAAGAAAAAGTTTTAACAAAACCTTCAAAAATTGACAAGGGAAGACAAAGCGGGAAAAAATAAAATGCACCCCAAATTAAGGCAAACCGGAAAAAAGGGAAATGGGGCCCCAAAAGGGAACCTGGTTCACCGGTTAGAATGGTAAATGAACAAAGGCCAG
>NC_069403.1:17613235-17625735 GCF_026875155.1 Cherax quadricarinatus
GTCATGCGTCTGATCTGTGTGGGGGGCAGGAAGGTGTGGTGTCAGCGGGTTGACTGAGTGATGGCAGGAAGGCGTTGTCTTGGGTCATGTGTTTATGTGGTGGCAGAAAGGGCGTGTGTCGTGGGTAATGTGTCTGTGTGATGGCAGGAAGGCGTGTGTCGTGAGTCATGTGTCTGTGTGGTGGCAAGAAGGCTTGTGTCGTGGGTCATGTGTCGGGTGCGGTGGCACGAAGGCGTGTGTCATGCGTCATGTGTCGGTTGTGGGGCAAGAAGGTGTGTGTGCATGTGTGATGTGTATGAGTGACGGCAGGAAAGCGTGTGTCGTGGGTCATGTGTCTGTGTAGTGCCAGGAAGACGTGGGTCGTGAGTCATGTATCTGTGTGGTGGCAAGAAGGCTTGTGTCGTGGGTCATGTGTTGTGTGGTGGCAGGAAGGTCTTTGTGTCTGTGTGGTGGCAAGAAGGCTTGTGTCGTGGGCATGTGTCTGTGTGGTGGCAGGAAGGTCTGTGGTGTCTGTGTGGTGGCAAAAGGCTTGTGTCGGGGGTCATGTGTCTGTGTGGTGGCAGGTATACAGAAAGCTAGACAAGTCTACATGAAGCTACACAGGATACAACCAATAATGTTCCCATTATCAAATATTAATATCTTAACCACAACTTCCGTACCGTTTTAACCTTAAATATAAACTCAAAAAAAAATTTACTTACCCTACCGAATATGTAAATTAGAAAGAATTTTTGAAAATTAAGTCCTTTCTAAAATGTTCTCTTATACTTTTAAAGATATATTTTTTTAAATTCTTAAGGTAAAAATTAATAATTTCGCACCAAAAGAACGTTAGAAAACTTACCTAAACTTATTATAACAAGTGCAATTTAATTTAGCCTAATCCAACTAAATATATTTAAGATAAGATTACAATAATTTAATAATACACAAATGCAAAAAAAAAAATTTTATTTTCGTTAGGTTCAGAATAATTATTACGAAATCATTGTGTACACAAATTTTCGCTTGCATTATTCGGAAAGAAGAGCCAAATTCCCAAGTTTTACCTATTCGGGACGACATATACTATAATTCAACAAACCGGCCGTATCCTACTGAGTCAGGTGACCTGAAAAAGATAAACGAAAGATTTTCTTTTTAATTTTATAATTTATACAGGAGAAGGGGTTACTAGCTTGGCTGGATGCTTGGTTCTTGTAGGATTGGTTGGTATTGTGGGTTAAGGCGTCAAGTGGTTCTCGCTCAAAATGGCTGGCCAGTATAACCTGGGTTCGAATCCTTGGCTAGCGCAGTGTTATTATTGATCAATACCACTCGTCTGTGGTTACAATAGTTCATATATATATAATATATATAAAATATATATATATATATATAATATATATATATATATATATATATATATATATATATTCCATGGGGAGTTGAAAGATAGCTCACTCCCCCCCCCCCACCCGTGGTTGTTTTGCATCTTGAATCGCATGTTTGCGATTTTACATAGTACACACACATTCATGCATATTCCTCATGTTTTTTCGGAAAACTTACAAACCATCTCCCAAAGGGTAGAAAATACCTCACCATCTCTCGTTCATAACTGTTTTGGGTCGGAACTGCGCTAACATCGCGATTCAAGAAAAAACACATAAGTGAACATTTTTCTTGGAGGATGAAGATGCTAGAGAGATGGTAATGAAGAAGAGGATATTACGGGTTTTCCAGTATTCCCTGGTTTTACAGCGATAAGAATCGGGTGAAATAAACCAAGGAGCAGGCTGAGTGGTTCAAGCAGGCTGTTTGTTGGTGGCTGCTGCTGCTGCTGCTTTTGATGTTGGGTAATTAAGATTTGCCTTAAGAGGAAGGAAGGACTAATGTGAGGGGTTAAAGGGAAAAAAGAGAGTGATCTCTCTCTCTCTCTCTTTCCTCTCTCTCTCTCTCTCTCTCTTCTCTCTCTCTCTCTCTCTCTCTCTCTCTCTCTCCTCTTCTCTCCCATTATTTACACAGGGTTTTGAAAGGTTAGATTTAGGGTTTCTAACTCTATTTACAAGATAAGAGATGTTGTGTTGCCTACATCATTTTCTCTCTCTCTCTCCTTCTCTCTCTCTCTCTCTCTCTCTCTCTCCTCCTCTTTTTTTATTTTTTTTTTTTTACACAGGTTTCACAAGGTTAAGGATCCCTAGCTTTTTTGACAAGCTATTTACGGGTTAAGTTCATTTGATAGTATTTTTTTTGTATGAGACACCACAAGGGTAGTAACAGGATGAAGTTGGAGCCATCTGTGGGCCAGCATTTTCATCTGATCAACTGACTTCATCTCGTTGACATCATTATGTGTACGAAGTGTTCCAGACTCGAGTCATCCTGGGAATAAATGATCTCAGATGAAGTGATATTCTGGAGAAGGGTACAGCCAGAGTGAATTTGGGCTGCTTTTTTGCCCGTCTTGTGGTATAGAAACTTGCTTCTCGCTGTCCTCGAAGTGGATCCAAGTGTGGTACTTTGACAATATTGGTTGTACATAACAGTAAGGCCACCCACATCCCTCCTGTGTTGAAGGCTTTACTGAAATGACAGATCTGTCCAGGATTGTTCCAGGCGAGAGATGAGACGTCTTCCTCTGTTCTCTACTCGTCAAGCGGGTCGCAGATGAGAGGGGGGGGGGCAGGCGAACCAAGAAAGTGGATCATACTCAAGGTGTGAGAGTACTTGTACCTCGTACAAAATCTTCCAACCTCTACTGTCAAGCAGATGCGAGATACGTCGAGTGCTGTAAACTTCCTGGCTGCCTTGTTTGCAGGATTTACAACGTGGTTTTTCATGGTCAGTTTTGGATTAAAATTTTCCCACCCCGAGGATATCAACTTTTTCCCCCAGGTGCCAACACCCTCCCATTCATCCTTACTACTGCACTGGCTTACCATCGTGGTGCCTAGAGATTATCATCATTTGCGTTTTCTCAGGTGAAATGTTACTTGCCATCTATTTCCCCAAGCTGATATAGCTCTTAGCTGGTGATTGATGTAGCTTAGAGCAGCTGGCATTTCTCTCTTGGATAAGTGAATGTCAGTGTACAGTCGTCTGCATATGCATGGGAAATTTTGGGATGAGATGAAGAAGGTCACTGAAGTATACATTCCATAACAATGGTCCCAGTACGCTTCCTTGTGAACACTTGCCCAATAGGATGTCTTGCTGATTCTGTTCCATTGAGAACTGCCCTTAGAGATCTACCATTAAGGTAATCACTGAGGAGACATAGCGTAGAGCCTGCAATTCCCTGAGCTTGCAGTTTTGCTAAGAGGCCCTGGGGGCCACACCCGGTCGAAAGCACTAGCAATGTCCAGTGCTACCACACAGCTGACTTTGGATTCATTTCCCGGGGACTGTGCAAATTAGTGGAGAGGTTTAACAACAGATCATCAGCAGAGTAACCTTTCCCTGAAGCCATAATGACGATCACAAAGTAGTGAGTGGTAGTCAAAAACCCCTGTCATTTGTCTTGAGATTATGTCTTAAGGACTTACCAGTGATTGACAGGAGTGATACTGTGATTTTTGCTCTGCTTTTCTTTTTTGTGAACAGGAACTACTTTTGCCTTTTTCCACAGAAGGACCATTTTACACTGTGATAGGCAGTGCTGAAAGATGCGAGTTAGAGGTCTGCTAGCTGGTCTGCACATCTTCTCAGCAATCTTGGGCTCAACTTGTCTGGGCCCACAGCCTTTTCTTGGTCAAGGGATTTAAGAAGAAAATGCATTTTTTCTCTCTCTCTCTTTTTCTCCTCTCCCTTCTCTCTCTCTCCTCTCTCTCTTCTCCTTTTTTTTTTTTCTTTTTATATATTATATAATAAAATATATATATATATAAAATATATATATAATATATATGCAAGGAATTCGCAAGAGCAGGCGAAATATACACAAACACTGATCTCTGGCTGAAGGAGACCGAACCTAGAACCTTGGAACAAGGCACGCAGTGTTTTTCCAATCTACCCACACTGGACCAATACTTTGGAGTTCCCGCTTGCGCTAGATTTATCCAAGGCACCAACTTTCAGGGAGAAGGTTACAGCTTTTCATCTCATCCCCTGCATGCATCAGCCTTACTAGAGATTTAACAATTTCAAGGAATTCGCAAGAGCAGGCGAAATATACACAAACACTGATCCTGGCTGAAGGAGACACGAACCTACGAACCTTGGAACAAGGTACGCAGTGTTTTACCAATCTACCCCACATGGACCAATACTTTTGGGGTCCAGCTTGCGCTAGACTTTTATCCAAGGCAGCCAACTTTCAGGGAGAAGGCTTACAGCTTTTCATCTCATCCCCTGCATGCATCAGCCTTACTAGGGGAATTAACAATGCAAGGAATTCGCAAGAGCAGGCGAAATATACACAAACACTGATCTCTGGCTGAAGGAGACCCCGAACTACGAACCTTGGAACAAGGTACGCAGTGTTTTACCAATCTACCCACATGGACCAATACTTGGAGTCCAGCTTGGCTAGACTTTTATCCAAGGCAGCCACTTTCAGGGAGAAGGCTTCATTTTAATTCTCTAGTTAAAGGTGTCATGCAAGGAATTGAAAAGAAGGGGTTAAAACCTTCTCCCTGAAAGCTGGCCCCGCCTTGGAACAAGGAACCATTTTATAAATTAATAAATATTTATATTTAATTTATATAACAAATTTTAAAATATATATAATTTTATTATCCCCATATATTATAAATATATTAAAATAAGAATATTAAAAAATATAAAAAATAAAATTTTTAAAGACTCAACGGTGAATTTGGAAAGGGTACGCAGTGTTTCCTCTACCCTCTTTTTAAACTCCTTCCTTTTGGAAATAGCCAGTGTTGACTTTATAAAGGACCGTATTCAGTAGGCCAATTAAACCTCTAGTTAAGGCCTGAATGATGCAAAATGAGTGAAATGTAAGCCCCTTTTCCCAAAGGGGGGGATAGGCGCTTTTTTTTTAATGTAAAATTAATAAATTTAAACGAATCCAAGGGAAAGTTTTGGGGAATCAAGGGTGAGTGACTTTGGTTTTTTGAAGAATCTCCTTCTTTGTCGAGGTTGCAAGTTTTCTTAAAAAATTGCCTGTAAAACTCCCCCACCTTGTTTTCAAGATTAAAGTGGTTCTTAAAAGGTCCCGGTGGAGGCAAATGACCTGCCTTTTTTCCTCCCCAAAGGCTGATAAGTTTGCGGTAACCGAAAAGGGGCTTAAAAGGAACTGACATTTTTTTTGGATAATTAAATGCCAGAGTACAGTCGTCTGTAAAATGCCGGGGATTCTGGGATGAGATGAAGAAGATAATAGAAGTAACATTCAATAAAAGTTGCCCAGCACACTCTTCCTTTGGAACACTTGCACCAATAGGCTGTCTTGCTGGCTCTGTGCTGATGAGAAACTACCATGAGAGGAGACACAGTGTAGAACCTGCAATTCCCAGTGCTTGCAGTTTTGCCAAGAGTCCCTGGTGACATACTCTGTCGAAAGCACCAGCAATGCCCAACGTACTACACAGCTGACATTAGATTCATCCATTGACTAGTGCCATTTAGTGGAGAGGTTTAACAACAGATCAGCAGCAGAGTAACCTTTCCTGAAGCCAATGATTAACAGGAGTGACACTGGTCTGTAGTCGGTGATTTCTGCTCTGTTCTTTTTGTGAATATTTGCCTCTTTCCAAAAAGTAAGCCATTTACACTGTACTAGGCAGTGCTGGGAAAATTGCTAGTTAGAGGAACGCTAGCTGGTCCGCACATCATCAGCAATCTTGGGCTCAACTTGTCTGGGCCAACAGCCTTTTTCCTGGTCCAGCGATTTAAGAAGATACACCTCCTCCTGCCTTATCGTCACGACTTTTAGCTTTGACACATTTTTTTCAGCTAGCCAAAAAGGGTCCCTTGCTGGATCAGGAACTTGCATCTTGGGAGCAAAATGTTCGGCAAAGAGGTCACTTTTTCCTGATGCTGGAAAGGTGGTTCCCCTTTTCTCTCTCTCTCTCTCTCTTCTCTATTTTTATCTATCTATCTTTTTTTCTATCTTTCTCTCTCTCTCCCAAAGGGTTTACTCTCGACAACATAGGCAGGGAGGGAGACTATTTTTTATGTAAATGAAATTTAGCCCAGTATGCCAGTCTGAATTATGTATTTCGTTTTGATTTTTATCGAAGAAAGGGTTAAACGCCAACATATTTTACAGCGCCTCATCTTACCTCCGCCACCCCCTTTTTTCCCCTTTTCAAACGCCTACCCTTTGTCCCCTTTTCCTGCATCTTCTCAAACACCCACTAAAACATTCCATCCCTCCCTTCCCCCCCTTGAAACACGTCCCCTTTTTCCTCCTTTTTTCTGCAATTTCTCTTTTCCACTCAAAGTTTTTGAGATATTGCAGTATCTCTGTTTCTCCTTAAAACCCCCCTTTACCTCTACTTGCAACTTCTTAACCCCTTAAGACAACTTCATCTCCTTTATAATTCATTTTCTCTTCCTTCCCTTGTAACTTCGTTTTTTCCGCTCTCTTAAACTCACTGTCATTATTACAGATATTCTTGTAAGTCAATCTTACAGGTGTTCTTATAGCTGAACCCTTGCAGGTGTTCTTGCAACTGTGTCTGGTAGGTGTTCTTACAGCGGTACCTGGCAGGTTTCTTACAACTGTGCCTGGCAGGTGTTCTTACAGCTGTAAGTGGAGTTTTCTTTCAAATATTTCTGGCAGGTGTTCTAACAACTGAGCCTGGCAGGTGCTCTTACAGTGTACGTGGGGAGTTGTTCTTTTAAAATGTTCCTGGCAGGTATTCTAACAACTGTGCCTGGCAGGTGTTCTTATAATTGTACAGGCAGGTGTTCTTACACCTGTACCTGAGAGGGTGTTTTGCAGCAGTACTTGACAGGTGTTCTTGCAGCTGTACCTGACAAGTGTTCTAACAACTCTATCCGACAGGTGTTCTTTCAACTGTCCCTGATAGGTGTTATTACAAATGTACCTGACAGGTGTTCTTTATAACTGTACCTGGCAGGTGTTCTTACAACTGTACCTAACAGGTGTTCTTACAGCTGTAACTGACAGATGTTCTTATAGCTGACCTGACAGGTATTCTTGCAGCTGTATCTGACAGGTGTTCTTACAGCTATACCTGGAAGGTGTTCTTACAGCTGGACCTGGCAGGTGTGCTTACAGCTGTACCTGGCAGGTGTTCTTATAGCTGTACCTGGCAGGTGTTCTTACAGGTGTACCTGACAGGTGTTCTTACAGCTGTACCTGGAAGGTGTGCTTACAGATGTACCTGGTAGGTGTTCTTTTAACTGTACCTGGTAGGTGTTGTTATAGCTATAACTGGCAGGTGTTCTTACAGCTGTACCTGACAGGTATACTTACAGCTGTACGTGGCAGGTTTTCTTACAACTCTAACCGGCAAATGTTCTTACAACTGTGCCTGGCAGGTGTTCTTACAGCTGTACCTGACAGGTGTTCTTACAGCCGTACCTCGCAGGTGTTCTTACAGCTATACCCCGACAGGTGTTCTTACAGCTTGCCTGGCAGTTATTCTTTCAGCTGTATCTGGCAGGTGTTCTTACATCTGAACCTGGCAGGTGTTCTTACAACTGTACCTGGCAGGTGTTCTTACAAACTACCCGGCAGGTGTTCTTACAGCTGTACCTGACAGGTGTTCTTACAGCTGTACCTGACAGGTGTTCTTAAGCTGTACATGGGAGGTGTTCCTTCACCTGTATCGGCAGGCGTTCTTACTTTCTGTACCTGTCAGATGTTTTTACAACTGTGCCTTGCAGGTGTTTTTACAGCTGTACCTGGCAGGTGTTCTTACAACTGTACCCTCCCCGGTGTTCTTACAACTGTACCTCCCGGTGTTCTTACAACTGTACCTGGCAGGTGTTCTTACAACTTACCTGACAGGTGTTCTTACAAATGTACCCGACAGGCGTTCTTACAGATGCACTGACAAGTGTTCTTGCAGCTGTACCCGACAGGTTTCTTACAACTCTACATGCGGGGTTTCTTACAGCTGTACTTGCAGATGTTTTTTACAGCTGGACATGGTAGGTGCTCTTACAGCTGTACCCCGGTGTTCTTACAGATGTACCTGGCAGGTGTTCTTACACCTGTACTTTGTAGGTGCTTTTACAGCTATACCTGCTGGTGTTCTTACAGATGTACCTGACAGGTGTTCTTACAGCTGTACCTGGCAGGCATTATTACAACTGTACCCGGCAGATGTTCTTACAGCTGAACCTTGCAGGTGTTCTTACAGCTGTATCTGGCAGGTGTTCTTACAGCTGTGCCTGACAATTGTTGTTTCAACTGTACCTGGCAGGTGTTTCTTACAACTGTTCCGGCAGGTGTTCTTAAAGTTGGACCTGGCAGGTGTTCTTAGAGCTGAAACCTGGCAGGTGTTCTTACAGCTGTACGTGGCAGGTGTTCCTACAGCTGTACCTGGTATGTGTTCGTACACCTATACCTGGCAGGTGTTCTTGCAGCTGTACCTGACAGGTGTTCTTACAGCTGTACTGACAGGTGGTCTTACATCTGTACCTGGCAGGTGTTTTTAAAACTGTACCTGGCAGGTGTTCTTACAAAATGTGCCTGACAGGTGTCCTTACAGCTGTACCTGACAGGTTTTCTTACAGCTATTCCTGGCAGGTGTTCTTACAGCTATACTTGACAGGTGTTCTTACAGCTGTACCTGGAGAGGTGTTCTTACAGCTAAAATTGACAGGTGTTCTTTCATCTATACTTGACAGGTGTTATTACAGCTGTACTTGCAAGGCGTTCTTACACCTGTACCTGACAGGTGTTCTTACACCTACACCTGTCAGGTGTTCTTACAGCTACACTTGACAGGTGTTCATACAGCTGTACGTGGCAGGTGTTCTTATAGCTGTACCTGGCAGTGTTTCTTACAAATATACCCGGCAGATGTTCTTACAGGTGACCTAGCAGGTGTTTTTACAGCTGTATCTGGCAGGTGTTTTTACAGCTGTGCCTGACAAGTGTTGTTTCAACTGTACCTGGCAGGTGTTCTTATACCTGTATCTGGCAGGTGTTCTTACATCTGTACCGGCAGGTGTTCTTACAACTGTACCTGACAGGTTTTCTTACAACTGTACCCGGCAGGTATACTTACAACTGTACCAGGCAGGTGTTCTTAAAGTTGGACCTGGCAGGTTGTTCTTACAGCTGTACGTGGCAGGTGTTCCTACAGCTGTACCTGGTATGTGTTCTTACACCTATACCTGACAGGTGTTCTTGCAGCTGTACCTGACATGTGTTCTTGCAGCTGTACTGGCAGATGTTCTTACATCTGTACCTAGCAGGTGTTCTTTCAACTGTACCTGGCAGGAGTTCTTAAAACTGTACCCGGCAGGTGTTCTTACAACTGTGCCTGACAGGTGTTCTTACAGCTGTTCCTGACAGGTTTTCTTACAGCTATTCCTGGCAGGTGTTCTTACAGCTATACTTGACAGGTGTTTTTACAGCTGTTCCTGAAAGGTGTTCTTACAGCTATAATTGACAGGTGTTCTTTCAGCTATACTTGACAGGTGTTCTTACAGCTGTAGCTGGAAGGAGTTTCTTTCACCTGTATCTGACAGGTGTTCTTTACACCTATACCTGGCAGGTGTTCTTACAGCTACACTTGACAGGTGTTCATACAGCTGTACGTGGCAGGTGTTCTTACAACTATATCCGGCAGATGTTCTTACAGCTGAACTAGCAGATGTTTTTACAGCTGTACCTGACATGTGTTCTTACAGCTGTACCTGGCAGGTGCTCTTACAGCTGTATCTAGCAGGTGTTCTTACAGCTTTACCTGGCACCTGTTTTTGCAGCTATACATGGACAGATGTTCTTACAGCTATACTTGACATGTGTTTTTCAGCTGTACCTGGCAGGTGTTCTTACAGCTGTATCTGACAGGTGTTCTTACAGCTATAATTGACAGGTGTTCTCTCAGCTATTCCTGAAAGGTGTTCTTACAGCTGTAGCTGGAAGGCATTCTTACACCTGTATCTGACAGGTGTTCTTGCAGCTTTACATGGCAGCTGTTCTTACAGCTATACTTGACAGGTGTTCTTACAGCTATACCTAACAAGTGTTCTTACAGCTGTATCTGACAAGTGTTATTACAGTTGTACCTGGCAGGTGTTCTTACAGCTGTACCTGGCAGGTATTCTTTCAGCTGTACCTGGCAGGTGCTCTTACAGCTGTATCTGGCATGTGTTCTTACAGCTATACTTGACAGGTGTTCATACAGCTGTAGGTGGCAGGTGTTCTACAGCTGTATCTGGCATGTATTCTTAGAGCTGTGCCTAACAGGTGTTCTCACAGATGTTCCTGGCAGGTGTTCTTGCAGCTGTTCCTGGCAGGTGTTCTTACAACTGTACCTGGCAGGTGTTCTTGCAGCCGGTTTCTGGCAGGTGTTCTTACAACTGTACCTGGCAGGTGTTCTTGCAGCGGTTCCTGGCAGGTGTTCTTACAACTGTACCTGGAAGGTGTTCTTACAACTCTACCTGGCAGGTGTTCTTACAGCTGTACCTGGCAGGTGTGCTTACAGCTGTACTGGCATGTGTTCTTACAGCTGTACCTGACAGTTGTTCTTACAGCTGTACCTGACAGGTGTTCTTACAGCTGTACCTGACAGGTGTTCTTACAGCTGTACCTGACAGGTGTTCTTTCAGCTGTACCTGACAGGTGTTCTTACAGCTGTACCTGGCATGTGTTCTTACAGTTGTGCCTAACAGGTGTCTTACAGCTATACTTGACAGGTGTTCATACAGCTGTACGTGGCAGGTGTTCTTACAACTGTATCTGGCATGTATTCTTACAGCTGTGCCTAACAGGTGTTCTTACAGCTGTACTTGACAGGTGTTCATACAGCTGTATCTGGGAGGTGTTCTTGCAGCTATAACTTGACAGGTGTTCATACAGCTGTATGTGGCAGGTGTTCTTACAGCTGTACCTGGTAGGTGCTCTTACAGCTGTATCTGGCAGGTGTTCTTACAGCTGTACCTGGCAGCTGTTTTTGCAGCTACTCTGACAGGTTTCTCAGCTGTACTTGACAGGTGTTCTTGCAGCTGTTCCTAACAGGTGTTCTCACAGATTTTCCTGGCAGGTGTTCTTGCAGCTGTTCCTGGCAGGTGTTCTTACAACTGTACCTGCAGGTGTTCTTGCAGCGGTTTCTGGTAGGTGTTCTTACAACTGTACCTGGCAGGTGTTCTTGCAGCGGCTCCTGGCAGGTGTTCTTACAAACTGTTCCTGGCGGGTGTTCTTAAAAACTCACCTGGCAGGTGTTCTTACAGCTGTACCTGGCAGGTGTGCTTACAGCTGTACCTGGCAGGTGTTCTAACAGCTGTACCTGACAGGTCTTCTTACAGCTGTACCTGACAGTGTTCTTACAGCTGTACCTCACAGGTGTTCTTACAGCTGTACCTGACAGGTGTTCTAACAGCTGTACCTGACAGGTCTTCTTACAGCTGTACCTGGCAGGTGTTCTTGCAGCTGACCTGGCAGTTGTTTTCACAGCTGTACCTGACAGGTGTTCTTACAACTGTACTTGACGGTTTTCTTACAACTGTATCCGGCAGGTGTTCTTGCAGCTGTACCTGGCAGGTGTTCTGAATATATAGAATTAATTTTGTGTCAGTTTTTGGAATAAATTTTCAAATAATGTTTCGAAAAAAAATGAACTAATTCCTGAAGAAAGGGGTAAATTTTGGGGGGATTTTTTTAATAATATTGGATTCATTTTCCTTTAATAATTCTTCGGAATAATTTTTTTCCTGCAATAGAGGTCTTTCAATGGTATGAAAACTGAAAAAAAAAGATATTTTTCAGAAAAAAAAATCAGAAAAATTGCCAAATTTAGGTTTATAAGGATTATTTTTTGAGCTGTTTGAGGAACATAATCATAATTTTTTCCACTAAATTTTTTTCCACTAAATTTGTTTTCCACTAAATTTGTTTTCCACTAAATTTTTTTCCCACTAAATTTCTTTTAAAATAATTTTTTTTACATAAATAATATATCAGAAGAAATTTCGTTGCCTCCGCAAACTGTTGAATATTAAGTAAAGATGAGAGAAAAGAGAGACAGAGAAGAAATGAGTGAAGAAGGAAAGGAAAAGAGAAGGAAAAACTTAGTGGGAAGGAAGAAGACAGAACGAGGGAGAAGAAAAGCTGGGAGAGAAACAGAAAGCGATGTTGGAAGAGGGTAAAAGGAGGCGAAGAAAAGGAAAGACTAATTAGGAGAAAATAAATACGAAAATGAAAGGGGGAAGGAAGGAGAAGCAATGGAAGAGGGACGACGAAATGTTGAGAAAAGAGAAGAGGCAATGACTTTAATGAAAAAAATTCATATGATGAAATTTTAGCAGAAATCTGAAGTCTCAGTCATTACTCTAAATAAAATGCACACAATAAAGCTAATATACTGTCTCTCTTAAGCATCAGATGCAGCATCTTG
>NC_069403.1:17630592-17633092 GCF_026875155.1 Cherax quadricarinatus
AACATCAATTTAAGCTAAAGGAATCTTACAGGAGTCAGGAATCGTGGGAAGAACTAAAAGCCATAAATGAAATCGAAAGAAACCCTAAGCATTTCTTTTCTTATGCCAAATCAAAGTCGAGAACAACGTCCAGTTTTGGGCCCCTACTTAAACAAGATGGGTCCTACACAGACGACAGCGAGGAAATGAGTGAGCTACTCAAGTCACAATATGACTCAGTTTTTAGCAAGCCGCTAACCAGACTGAGAGTCGAAGACCAAAATGAATTTTTTATGAGAGAGCCACAGAATTTGGTTAACACAAGCCTATCTGATATTATCCTGACGCCAAATGACTTCGAACAGGCAATAAATGACATGCCCATGAACTCTGCCCCAGGGCCAGACTCATGGAACTCCGTGTTCATCAAGAACTGCAAGAAGCCCCTATCACGACCTTTACCATCCTATGGAGAGGGAGCATGGACATGGGGGTCGTCCCACGGTTACTAAAAACAACAGACATAGCCCCACTCAACAAAGGGGGCAGTAAAGTAATAGCAAAGAAATACAGACCGATAGGACTAACATCCCATATCATAAAAATCTTTGAAAGGGTCCTATTAAGGAAGATCGCCACCCATCTAGATACCCATCAGTTACACAACCCAGGGCAACATGGGTTTAGAGCAAATCGCTCCTGTCTGTCTCAGCTACTGGATCACTACGACAAAGTCCTAGATGCACTAGAAGACAAAAAGAATGCAGATGTAATATATACAGACTTTTCAAAAGCCTTCGACAAGGGTGACCATGGCGTAATAGCGCACAAAATGCGTGCTAAAGGAATAACAGGAAAAGTTGGTAGATGGATCTATAATTTTCTCACAAACAGAACACAAAGAGTAGTAGTCAACAGAGTAAAGTCTGAGGTGGCTACGGTGAAAAGCTCTTTTCCACAAGGCACAGTACTCGCTCCCATCTTGTTTCTCATCCTCATATCTGACATAGACAAGGATGTCAGTCACTGCACCGTGTCTTCCTTTGCAGATGACACTCGAATCTGCATGACAGTTTCTTCCATTGTAGACACTGCAAGGCTCCAGGCGGACATCAACCAAATTTTTCAATGGGCTTCAGAAAACAATATGAAGTTCAACGATGAGAAATTTCAATTACTCCGATATGGTAAACATGAGGAAATTAAAACTTCATCAGAGTACAAAACAAATTCCTTCCACAAAATAGAGCGAAAAACCAATGTCAAAGACCTGGGAGTGATCATGTCAGAGGATCTCACCTTCAAGGACCATAACATTGCATCAATCGCATCTGCTAGAAAAATGACAGGATGGATAATGAGAACCTTCAAAACTAGTGATACCAAGCCCATAATGACACTCTTCAGGTCACTTGTTCTATCTAGGCTGGAATATTTCTGCACACTAACAGCACCTTTCAAGGCAGGTGAAATTGCTGACCTAGAAAATGTACAGAGAACCTTCACGGCGCACATAACAGAGATAAAACACCTCAATTACAGGGAGCGCTTGAAGTTCCTGAACCTGTACTCCCTAGAACGCAGGCGGGAGAGATACATGATTATATACACCTGGAAAATCCTAGAGGGACTAGTACCGAAGTTGCACACGAGAATCACTCACAACGAGGAAAAGACTTGGCAGACGATGCAACATCCCCCCAATGAAAAGCGGGAGTGTCACTAGCACGTTAAAAGAAAATACAATAAATGTCAGGGGCCCGAGACTGTTCAACTGCCTCCCATCATACATAAGGGGGACTACCGACAGACCCCTGGCTGTCTTCAAGCTGGCACTGGACAAGCACCTAAAGTCGGTTCCTGACCAGCCGGGCTGTGGCTCGTATGTTGGATTGCGTGCAGCCAGCAGTAACAGCCTGGTTGATCAGGCTCTGATACACCAGGAGGCCTGGTCACAGACCGGGTCGTGGGGTCGTTGACCCCCGGAACTCTCTCCAGGTAAACTCCAGGTAATATGATAGAGTGTATAGGGGAGCAATGTTGCAGATATTGCAAGTACATGAAATAAATAGTAAGTTACTAAATGTTGTTAAGAGTTTTTATGAGGATAGTGAGGCTCAGGTTAGGGTGTGTAGAAGAGAGGGAGAATACTTCCCGGTAAAAGTAGGTCTTAGACAGGGATGTGTAATGTCACCATGCTTGTTTAATATATTTATAGATGGGCTTGTAAAAGAAGTAAATGCTAGTGTGTTCGGGAGAGGGGTGGGATTAAATTATGGGGAATTAAATACAAAATGGGAAGTGACACAGTTACTTTTTGCTGATGATACTGTGCTTATGGAAGATTCTAAAGAAAAATTGCAAAGGTTAGTGGATGAGTTTGGGAGTGTGTTTAAAGGTAGAAATTTGAAAGTGAACATAGAAAAGAGTAAGGTGATGAGGGTATCAAATGATTTAGATAAAGAAAAGATGAATATCACATTGGGGAGAAGGAATATAGAAGAAGTGAATGTTTTCAGAT
>NC_069403.1:17638092-17679803 GCF_026875155.1 Cherax quadricarinatus
CTGTCAGGATTGTCGTATATGACCAAGTTGTTGGTCAGCTACCCACAGTAAACACGGTACTGTGGGCGTTTTGACAACAGTTTTGTTAGCCAATGGATTCATTGGGGATCATTTTTGGATGTATGGCTTCTTTAGGTATGAAGAATTATGATTTTTCCTCGACATTTTATAATCTTTTTTGAGTCAAGATTAAGTCCTGAAGAATTAATCTTGACAGGTTTCTTTGGGGATTTATCTTGGTGTTTCTAGAAATTTATTTTTACTGTAGTGAAATATCTTTCTGTATTAGGTTCACCTGTATTTAATGGGGTCAAGACATTCATTAATCAGCTTTTTTATTCCCCCTTTTTTAATGTATTTATTAGTCAAATGAGCTGTAACTCTTAAGAGATTACCCTAGATGTGTATTTAGATCTCCAAGGCTAATTTTTGTTGTGACGAGCGTGTCAGTTATTATACACAAACTTTATTTATGCTGGTTCAAGCAGGAATCTTTCTACTGGTTTAATGTGTGCTTTTTTGCTTGTGGCAATTTATTTTCATTAGAGAGCCAGTTCGGTCCGTGGAGACTTAAATTTATTTTCCACAAAATTTCTTGAGTGGGTCACCTCGTTTTGACAAAATGTCAGCGGGGTCTCTTGTGGTAGGAGTCGGGGAGAAAGTAGATTATCTCTCTGCATCTCTATTATTTCTGCTACTCTGTTCTGTACATGGACCAACTTACTCCTTTTTATTTTCTAAACTGGAGAAAACTGCTTTTTTCCATTATCACTCCAGATAACGGGTTTTTTCAATAGTGAGTATGCTCAAGTACTTTGTTGAGATTGACGCTAATTTTTGTGCCTACATAGAGTGCTGTCAGTTCCAATTGTGGTAGGTACTGTTCTGACCTTCAAGGGTGCTACCCTGGCCTTTGAAGTAATTAATGTACTTCCTTCAGCATTACTCTTGTAAGCTTGCAGCAGCCATTCATAACCTAGAGTTGACGCATTCACAGAAAACATGTTATGTGTACTTGTTTCCCTCTTTGACCTATTTGTCTGGGGAAATTTATTTTTGAGGAAGTTGTTTAAACTCCCTGATTTTTTCATCCCATGCTTGATTCATTTCTAGAAGGCAAAGTTACATCCTTCCAATTTTGAGCTTCCATGCATCTTGCATGATGCATTTTATCCTTTTATGGTTTAATTGGTGTGACGAGTCCTAGAGGATCAATACATTGAGGGATTCCTATGACTAATAAACTACGTTTAGTGAATGGACTGCTTTGATTATTGTTTATCTTTTTGAGCAATCAAAGTATCTTCCTGTGTGTTCCAATTAAGTCCCATGCTATGTTGCAATCAGAAATTTCAGTTTCGGAATTTCTTTGTTACGTTCCTTAATTGCTTTGAATTTGTATTCCACATCATTAGAGGCATATTTGCTTCTTTCATTTCCTTGTTAGCTTCTCTGTATAATGATTTCAAATCCTCCTCTTTATCACTGTACCTTGAAGATTGGCCACATAGAACTTTTTCTTTAAGATTTCTCTGAATGGTACTTTCTGATTTCGGCAAATGTGTATTTAGAGTTGCTTTCTAGTAAGAATGGACGAGATGTTGCACCAAATAATATGATTTGAAATGCGATTAAGTTTTCACAGGTCTTTGAGGATCATGTGGATTTTCAGGCCACAAGATCGAGTATTAGTTCTTTCTCTTTTTGTAGTTCCTACTCTTAAGAAAGCCTTGGAAAATATCAGCCGTATTGGATTTTTTGGGTTTTCCGGTGCGAAATTTCATAAGCACGTCTCCAAGCTTTCATGTTAGTGTGGGTCCGGTCATCAGACTATCATTAAGACTTGCTACATCTTTTTTTGCACGTGCGCGCTGCAATTATATACTACAACGTAGTGGAGTGGTTTCAGAATCTTTTTGACTCCATGGTGAGAGAGATAATGAGCTTCTGTCTTCACTTATCTTCGCTATTTCCCTCAATGAATTTATTGTCCATACTGTTCTGTATGATGGATATCATTGACAGTCAGTAGCTCTGGATTCTTCATGAGCTAATGTATTTGTGCTTTCATCTGTCCGAAAGCCATGCGTTTTAATGTTAGGCAGTGTGGTTGGATTTAAATTTCCAATGGTAACCTAACCCAATACTGTCATCTTTTATACTTGACAGGTCCAAATATTGGGCTATAAGTCTGAGAACTCCTGTGGGCTTGGTTTATTTACATCTGTTCCTATGCATCTATAATCCCACAACTTATCAACTGGTTCATTCTTTTCTTCCTCTAATGATTTATTTTTGCTGTGGACATGTCAGCGGTTATTCTTGAACCAGTACATTTTCCACTGAATCAATATCAGCTTCTTTCCCACTTTGAGAGGGAATGGGACCACATATCATGTGGCCTTCCTGGCTGTTTTTCAGAGCAGAGTGAACAACATGGTTTACTTACTATATTTTGCACTAAAACAGTGATAATATATCACTTCCAATGATCTAAATCATTGGACTAATGTGGTCGTCTGTTTGTCAGGAAAGGGTTAACTTGACCTTAGCTGCTTTCAGTGCTGCAACTGTTTCTTGTATTCTCTGGATCTGCAACATACTTAGGCAATATCTACTACCATCAGCAGCTTCTACTGTCTTTTTTCTGTTTCTAGTCCAACAGTGATTCTGGTAGGTCATATGTCTGTTTACCTGATTTGTGGTAATAAACAGCTCTATCTAACTGTATTTGGCATAGGGTTGTTTATTCGTTTCTGTAACATTGTTTCTTGTATGTAATGACATTTGTTGAGCCGTGATCAAATAGTTTTAGCACATTGGTTTTGTGTATATTATAGAAACTCAACTCGAGCTATCGGGGAGAGAGCAGTTGCTTTAAACTTTATCTTCACATTTAATGCTATTGTTGTTTGGACATCCTGATTCAGTGGTAGTCTTCTGTGTTTCAGCCAAAAGTATTTGGGCATAATGTTTTTTGAGCATACCTAGCATTTAAAAACACTTCTTCATGAGCATTTTACCTCCCTTGTGTTCACCTAAACACTTGATGCCACCTTTTCAGCTGATGAACACGTTGTTTTACGTGCCTCCCTTGAGGTGTATTGACTTCAATACTGTGCACAATGTGTTCATCACAAAGTACAACATTTTGGAGTTACGTTTATGTGTGGGACAGTTTGTTTACTGTTCTGTTGTATTCACAGCTTGATATAAAGCATATATGGGAGTTTCCCATTCTGTGGTTTAGCTGAGGTAGGTATAATTTTTATACTGAGCTGAAGGTTTTGTTATCACGGGATTTGTTGGATTTTTCATGTTGTTCGTTGCTTGCATGCATTAAACTATTGTTTTGTATAACCATTGCTTATTTTCTCGCAAGTGAATAAGAGTTTATAGAACATATATTATTTAATCGTTCAATAGTTTGTGGTGACAAACCTTATCTTGTACAATTAACACTGATAAAACCAATCACATTGTCTTTTGGTCATATTTAGCACCGAGGAGATTGAGGATGTTGTCTAAAGTGATTTCTAAATGCCTGTTAAGGCTGATAAAACAATGTTTGGGTGGCTCAAACTTGATATTAAGACTGCAAGCTAACTCTGGCTTTGTCTGCACTTCATATGTAATTTGTCTGCTAAGACTGTTAAGGCTATTTGAAATTGCTTTTAAACCAACGGGATATGACTTAATCAGTGCATAGGGTTCTCCCTTTCACAAGACAATTAAGATTATTGAACCTTAGCAATCTCATCTATGTCAGACTTCGTGAATTTATAGGGATTGAATCCACTAATGAATTATTCATAATTATGACCTTGAAAAATAGGTTGTGAAAAGGTAGGTTTAGTGATAAAGGGGACACACTTGTTGTTGTTACAGGTTTGTATCAGGTGTTTGTCACTAGTTACCAGTTGGTATCTGTGACGAAGTTTTTGCGGCAGTTAGCCTGTACTCCTGTCCACGTTAGTTGTTGATTACTAAATGTATCCATACATTTTATTTTATCCGCTGATGGTCTGATTCAAGATATTTATTTTTTCATAATGTGTATAGTCTGAATTAATTATATCCAGACGTTGTGTAAATAAATAAAATTTGACCTCAAGATCATCAAAATCTCTGTTTGTATCTTGAGTTAATCCTATACAGACTGAAATTAGATTTTCTAATTGTGTAATCTTAGTCTGTAAAGACTGAAACTGAGTTTTCAAACAAGCCATTTTAATGGTATACTGAAAATTCTAGCACCGCACTTAGAGTGTTTAAAAAACACTGTACTGCTATAAACAGCTGAGTTTTTGTTATGCTTAAGTCAGCAATAATCAGTCAGACACTGCTGACCTACTAAGCTTAACCTCAGGGTCAATGACCATTAAGGGTACAGAGTACATATGGCTGGTGTTTATGGCTTGAGTTTGCTGTGTCAGCCTGACCACGATGATTAATCGTAAATAATGTTAAACACTTCATTCACTATACACTATAAATGTCACTGTATAACTGTAAATCACACGTGAATATTACTTACACATATATAAATGTCACTGTTAATATGTATTTGAAAACTTACACTTTATATATAAGTTCCTTTAATATAACAGGTAGATCTATAAGAAATAAACTTTAACACAATCTTGTCTCTTAATTTCTGTCTATAAACATTATAAACACTATGTGTATATACACTCAGACAAACCGAACATCAATTGGGTTGTTGTTGTCTTAGTCAGCGATTTTCGAGATTGGAGCAGTGGATGCAGGGTGCCATCCCCCGTTTTCTTGTTGGGTGAGTCACCCAGCTCCTATTTTCTTTGGGTGAACGCTGGGTGAGCGCCCGTTTTCTTTTGGCTGCCCATTCTCTGTGATTGAGTCTGGAGGGACTCATTTATACTGATTATATTGTAAAACAGTAGTTTTACAGCTTTTTCGAAGGACCTTGGCTTGTAGGTTATTTGTACACTGTAGTACAACATATTTGGACCACAGTGTGGCCTTTATCTGGTTCAAAGGACCAAAATGTTGAGAAATGGCATTACCAGCTAAGTTTAAATATAGGGAAACTTAACTTAGAAAGACAGCTCATCGCCTGCACAGCCGCCTCTGCAGACGAGGTCTTGAGAAGCTGTTGAAGTCATCTCTCAACAGACTGTAAATGAGTTATAATTTGTAAGATTATAAATTACCCCTAGGGGGTGTTATGTCAGCATATTTCATTCACTGATTGCTGACAAACTTACGTGTGTGGACTCAAAGGTCCGCATATCACCGGGGTTTATGATAAGTGACTAACTCACGATTTTATACTCAACTGCGCAGTCAATAGTAGCACATCACGAGTTAGAACACTTACCTGGGTATATGTATCTGACCTGTAATTATGCCCAGATATCCGTTGAGTTGATTGAAGAATAGTGTTCTTTGAAGAATGTCGCACTACACTCTGTTGGATCGCAACACTCGTTGTTACACTGTTCATCAATAATTGTTCACAATCTTATCACTAAAGAAGCTGATCACACTTCTCTGTAAGTGTTTATTTTGTTTTATTAGACACTTTGTTCACACTAACGCACAGATCCCTCTTTGTTGGTTATCCTGGTGTCAGTGTCACTCTCAGTAGAGTCAAAAGCAATCTGAAGACACCACAATGCCCCATGCCGTCCCTGCCCCCAGCACAAAGGAAAAGCTGACCTTGTACTTTTGCTTCCTTGCCACTTCCTCGATGAAGCAAAGCAGAATGTTTGATTCTTTCTGTCTTAAGCATAGACAACAATGTCCACTATCTTTACTATGGCAATAAAGTGGGAGCAGGATTTTCCTTAATTGTCCTGCTAAGGTAAGAGATGTACTGTCTCTTATTAAAATTCACTCTGCAACACTGGACTGCAAGGAGTGGCGGTCGCTTGACCACGTCGCATACTCGTACTGCATCTGGGATCCATTACTCACTGTAGCAGTAAACAAGACGCTTGCCCCTTCTGAGAGGGCTGGGCCCCTCAGGGCTGAAAGGGCTGAAAGGGGCTGAAGGGGGCTGATACCCCCCTCCTGGAGAAAATTTCTCCACATATAGTGTAGAGGTATAGTGTAGAGGTATAGTGTAGAGGTATAGTGTAGAGGTATAGTGTAGAGGTATAGTGTAGAGGTTTGTAAGTATAGTGTAGAGGTATAGTGTAGAGGTATAGTGTAGAGGTATAGTGTAGAGGTATAGTGTAGAGGTATAGTGTAGAGGTATAGTGTAGAGGTATAGTGTAGAGGTATAGTGTAGAGGTATAGTGTAGAGGTATAGTATAGGTATAGTGTAGAGGTATAGTGTAGAGGTATAGTGTAGAGGTATAGTGTAGAGGTATAGTGTAGAGGTATAGTATAGAGGTATAGTGTAGAGGTATAGTGTAGAGGATGGCAATATCTTACACAAATAACCCGCACATAAAAGAGAGAAGCTTACGACGACGTCGTCGTAAGCTTCTCTCTTTTATGTGCGGGTTATTTGTGTATCGTTCCAGTCACGGTATTGTGCCTTTTTATTATTTTTGGCAATATCTTACTACTCATAATTTTATAAAAGATAAAAAAACCATGAACTAAGATAGTTTTGAAAGATAAAAACTTGTATACTGAAGCTGACAAGAAAAATTTATCAGTTCAGTATATTACTGAAAACTTCAATAAGCACTCTAAAGAAAATTTACTTTCTACTCTTCATAATTTTGTCAACTATAAAATTAATTAAAACAGGATAATAGTTTTGTACCTAGTTAGAAAAAGTTATCAAGGGTAACATTTGTATAGTTACTTTTAGCGCAGGTGAGTTGTTGCATCTCAATGCTGGCCAGCTGCTTGGTAGTCTCAGTAGTCCTGGCTAGTAGTGACTTTCTGAACGAATCTTCAGCCTGAAACGTGGTCTCGGCCTCAGGCGTGGTCTCGGCTTTAATCGTGGTCTCGGCCTGAAGCCTGGTCTCATCTTTAGGAGTGGTTTCGGCTTTAGGAGTGATCTCGACCTGAAGCATGGTCTGGGCTTCAGGCGGGGTCTCGGCTTTATCCGTGTTCTTGTGAGGCATAGTCGTGGCACTAAGAATGATTCCTGTCTTAAGCGTGTCCTCAGATTTTGATGTGGTCATTATGATAGGCATAACTTCACTATTAGGCATAGTCTCATTATTCAGTGTGGTATCATTCTTCAGTGTGGTCTCATTATTCAGTGTGGTCTCATTATTCAGTGTGGTCTCATTCTTCAGTGTGGTCTCAGTCATCGGTGAGGTTCTTATCTTTAGCGTGGTAGAGGTGTTTAGCGTTGTTTCAGTCTTTGGTGTAGTCATTGGAGGAAATGACACAAAGCTATCAGGCTCGATTGTACTATTCTGGGCTAGAGCTTCTGGTAGCCGAGGCGACAGCAGAAGAATGAAGAGTGTGGCAACCATTACTGCCTGCTGCTGCGGGTGGCAGCGACCAGTCATCCTTGGTGGTATGGAAGAGTTTTAGTCCACAGCCTTGCTATTGGGTTATTGGAAGCATTAGTGTGGGGTGAATGTCGTATTTGATTCCTGAGCTATTGATTAATGGTCTATTTTTATCGAATTCTGGTGTTGTGTTAACCTAGCATTTAGAGCTTTGCCAGTTTGTTCCATGTAAGATAAGTTGCAGCCATTACAGCCTACCCTTTAAAAAACCCCGGGCGGGCCCCAGTTTTTGAGGGGGGAAATTCTTTTATCCGTTAAAGAATTTTTAAAAAACTTTTTTGTTTTTGTTTCTTTTCTGGGGGTATCTGGGGGAAGATAAGTTTCATTGTATGGGAGAGCCAGAAAAATTTTTAAATCTGGGGGGTTTAAATTTTTGGTTCGCCCTTTGATAAGTTTTTTTTAGGGGCCACCCCAAATCCCGCTTCTAAAAATTTCCTTTTGGATACCTAGTTTTTTTATTGCAAAAAATCAAAAATTTTCCCTAATCAGGAAATTTGGGCAGCAACTGAAAAGGCTCTCAAAAAAACATAGAAAGATATTTCTTTTTACTCTTATTTCAGGGTTTTAGAGCAGTGGATGCATGAAAAAAAATTAGAGGGCCTTCCTATATACTGTAAACTTGAACTTTCTATCAACCCGGTGAATCGTAAATCTAAGAATAGAAGTTAAAACATTCTTTTTTTTCCTAGACTGTGAGTTTAATAGAGGGGACAAAAGCATTAAGTCTGGGTAAAACTGTGTCCAGATGCTAGGTTAACACAAATGCCGATATTTGATATGAATAGCTCAAGAACCCAGTTTGCAATATTCAGCCACACTAGACTTGCTTCAATATTGTAAACTGGTCGGAAGCCAGAGTTCTGGCTCCTTCTTCCTCATGGCTGGAAAGAAATATTTAGAATTGGCAAGTAAGAAACATGATACACATCATAATATAATAATACGCAAATATCGCAAACCAAGCGAAAACAGGATGCAAAACAACCACGGAGGAGTAGAATGACAGCTCTAGGCCTTTCGTGTTTCAATCAACACATCATCAGGAGCTTGCAAAATTGCAGAAAAGAGGAGGCTGTCCATACAAGTACGTTCCCAAGTGAAGACATCCAGTGAAGACATCCTATGAGAACGTACTTGCTGAGACATCCTCCTCTTTTCTGCAATTTTGCAAGCTCTTGATGATGTGTTGATTGCAACACGAAAAAGGGCCCAGAGGGATCATTCTACTCCCCTCGTGGTTGTTTTTCATTATATAATAAGTGTTGGATTGTTCAAACTTGAGTCTTTGTAACTGAGGCCATTGTATATAAACTGGTGTGGGTCGCATCCCGGGTGTTAGTGGACTGGTGTGGGTCGCATTTCCTGGGTGTTAGTGGACTGGTGTGGGTCGCATCCTGGGGGTTTTAGTGGACTGGTGTGGGTCGCATTTCCCGGTGTTAGTGGACTGGTTTTGGGTCGCATCCTGGTGTTAGTGGACTGGTGGGGGGTCGCATCCTGGGTGTTAGTGGACTGTGTGGGTCGCATCCTGGGTTTTTAGTGGACTGGTGTGGGTCGCATCCTTTTTGGGGGTTAGGGGGGGACTAGTGTGGGTCGCATCCTGGGTGTTAGTGGACTGGTGTGGGTCGCATCCTGGGTTGTTAGTGGACTGAGTGTGGGTCGCATCCTGGTGTTAGTGGACTGGTGTGGGTTTGCATCCTGGTGTTAGTGGACTGGGGTGGGTCGCATCCTGGTGTGTTAGTGGACTGGTGTGGGTCGCATCCTGCGGGGTTTTGTGGACTGGTGTGGGTCGCTCCTGGGTTTTTAGTGGACTGGTGTGGGTCGTCCTGGGGGGTTTAGTGGACTGGTGTGGGGGCGATCCTGGGTGTTAGTGGACTGGGGTGGGTCGCATCCTGGGGGTTAGTGGACTGGTGTGGGTCGCATCCTGGGTGTTAGTGGAAATGGTGTGGGTCGCATCCTGGGTGTTAGTGGACTGGTGTGGGTCGCATCCTGGGTGTTAGTGGACTGGTGTGGGTCGATCCTGGGTGTTAGTGGGCTGTGTGGGGTCGATCCTGGGTGTTAGTGGACTGTGTGGGTCGCATCCTGGGTGTTAGTGGACTGGTGTGGGTCGCATCCTGGGTGTTAGTGGACTGGTGTGGGTCGCATCCTGGGTGTTAGTGGACTGGTGTGGGTCGATCCTGGGTGTTAGTGGACTGTGTGGGTCGTATCCTGGGGTTAGTGGATGTGTGGGTCGATCCTGGGTGTTAGTGGACTGGTGTGGGTCGCATCCTGGGTGTTAGTGGACTGGTTTGGGTCGCATCCTGGGTGTTAGTGGACTGGTGTGGGTCGCATCCTGGGGAAAAAGGGCCCTTTTTGCCCCGAAAAAAGCTATTTCCAATTTAACAAGCAGCTTTGTATATAGTAGTATGTCAGTGATGTCAACTATGATCAGTATACCTTGTACCTGTACTGGTAGTAAATGAAGATATTATTATTATTATTATTATTATTATTATTATTATTATTATTATTATTATTATTATGGCATAAGCCGGTAGGTGAGTTGGACGTGCCACTCATGGGCCAGTAGGCCTGCTGCAGTGTTCCATCTTTCTTATGTTCTTGTTTAAGTGTGTTATTCCACGACTCAATTTCTTTAATACCATTATAGTAAATTTGGTTAAAAAAACAAGTGCCAGATACATTTGGAATCAGAATTTAAAGTGTTTAACAGAAAACAGTTTAGTGTCCGATGGAATGTTAGTGATAATTAACAGGTTACTAAAGTTGTGGTCACTAAGTTATTTCTGCAACATTGCAAGCTCGTGATGAAGTATTGATTGCGACAGGAAAGTCCTAAAGTTATCATTCACACGGTGAGTGTCTGGGTTCGATTCCCGGCGAGGGTTGAAACATTGGGCAGTAAGTAAGTTTATTCAGGTGTACACAAATACAGTTACATAAATTATCATACATAGCAGCACATGTGTAGAGAACCTGGGATAACCCAAAAAGTCAGACAAAGTGACTTATTGCCATTGGGGTCCTTTTAATACTTTATTATTATACTATAAAGGATATAATCTCCTATTATTATACAATAAAGGAGATATACTAGGAAATAAGGTAAAATGAGTTGTTTAAATTAATATGTGTGTTAGCTAAACAATAAAAAAACTTTCCCCTCCCTTTCTGTAGCTACATTCATCAGACACCTTTTAGCTCTCTTCTTGAACTGGTTCATGCTATGACTGGCTTTGACATGTGCGGGTAGTCTGTTCCATTCCTTTATTGCTGTACAATAAAAGGTGTTTGACGCCTGGCCACTGACTGTGGGTACTACAAAGTTGTGCTCTCTCCCCTGTACTCTGATTGCTTGAATTCCACAACCTTGACACAAATTGACCAAAGGATATGCTGGACACGATCGTGAAGCAATCTTATAACATAATTTTAGCTTCAGTGTTTACTCTGTCTCAACATTCAGCAATCCAACTTGCGAATTCATTCGTTGCCTACAGGTCCTTGGTTCCACAGCCCCCAGGATGAATCTTACCATTTTGCTCTGGTGATCTCACACTGCCAAACAACATACTGGAGTGAGAATAGGCGAGAAGTAAAATAAACCCAGGAGAGAGCAGGATGCGGTGGGGACAATGAGGAAACATTTAACATCCGGGTCCCAGACTTTTCAACATCTTACCAGAAGATATCAGAAACACTGCTGGAACAAGTGTTGCAGCCTTCAAGAGGAAACTAGACAAGTATCGTCACCAGGTGCCAGATCAACCAGGCTGTGATAGATATGTGGGGCAGCGAGCCTCCAGCAGCAACAGCCTGGTTGACCAGGCAAGCACCAGACGAGCCTGGCCCATGGCCGGGCTCAGAGAGTAGATATACTCTCGAAATTCTTCATAGGTATATCAAAGCTATCAGTTTTTTTTTTGTCAATGCAGAGTACCATGTTGAGCAAGAGTAGTCCATATGACATTGTATATGGGCTAGACATAGGGTCCTGCGAGCCTCAGTACGTAGACATTGTGCTTGTCTATACAGGAACTTCAATCTGGCATTCGCTTCCTGTATTACACTGTTCCCTATCAATTCTCCTGACATGCATGGGTCAAAAAGGATTCTCAGATATTTTACTGAGGAAACTGAAGTGATGGGTTTCCCATTACATCAGATATTAAAATTATTTACCCTTCTCAGTTTATGTTTCGTGCCAAAGAGAATGGCTTCAGTTTTTCCCGAGGTGTAATGATAGTTTGTTGTCTACTAACCATTTGCTGCAGGACTCCAGTTCCAGTGTTAATACATTAGCTATATCTTGTGGGTCTTTACCTGACACTAACAGAGCACTGTCATCTGCATACAGTAGGAGTTTGCGCTTGACACTGATAGGTATGTCATTTACATAACATAGAAATAATAAGGGACCCAGAGTACTACCTTGGGTAACTCCACATGCTATCGTCAGGGGTTTCTTTACACTGGTTATCTATGTTCCCCATCAGTAAAATGGGTACCTGGGTGTTAGTCGCCTGGTGTGGGTCGCATCCTGGGACAAAACTGACCTAATTTGCCCAAAATGCTCTGCATAACAAAGGTTTTTCTATGCAGCAGTATGTCATTTATGTCAGCTAGTCCTGTATACCTTGTGCATGTACTTGTAGAAATAAAAATTATTATTATGATTATTATTATAATTATTATTATTATTATTGCTATTATTCTAGTCCCCTGTAGTTATTTTGTACGCGTACAGACACACACAGACACACACAGACACGCACAGACAGACAGACAGACAGACAGACAGACACACACACACACACACACACACACACACACACACACACACACACACACACACACACACACACACACACACACACACACACACACACACACGGGGCCAGGAGCTATGAATCGACCCTTGCAACCACATATAGGTGAGTACACACATACTGGAGTATGCAGCACCTGTTTGGAACCCACATTTGATCAAGCACGTCAAGAAATTAGAGAAAGTGCAAAGGTTTGTGACAAGGTTAGTTCCAGAGCTAAGGGGAATGTCCTACGAAGAAAGGTTAAGGGAAATTGGCCTGACGACACTGGAGGACAGGAGGGTCAGGGGAGACATGATAATGACATACAAAATACTTCGTGGAATAGACAAGGTGGACAGAGTCAGGATGTTCCAGAGATGGGACACAGAAACAAGGGGTCACAATTGGAAGTTGAAGACCCTGATGAGTCAAATGGAAGTTAGGAAGTATTTCTTCAGTCATAGAGTAATCAGGAAGTGGAATAGCCTAGCAAGTGAGGTAGCGGAGACAGGAACCATATATAGCTTTAAGATGAGGTATGATAAAGTTCCTTTAGCAGGGAGAGAGAGGACCTAGTAGCACCCAGTGGGGAGGTGGGGCCGGAAGCTGAGTCTCGACCCCTGGAACCACAATTAGGCGAGTACACACACACACACACTCACACACACACAAACAAACACACACACACACACCACACACACACACACACACACACACCACACACACACACACACGCACACACACACACACACACACACACACACACACACAACACACACACACACCACACACACACACACACACACACACACACACACACACAAGGTGGACAAAGACAGGATGTTCCAGGGAGGGGACACAGAAACAAGAGGCCACAATTGGAAGTTGAAGACACAAATGAGTCAGAGAGATATTAGGAAGTATTTCTTCAGTCATAGAGTTGTAAGGCAGTGGAATAGCCTAGAAAATGACGTAGTGGAGGCAGGAACCATACACAGTTTTAAGACGAGGTTTGATAAAGCTCATGGAGCGGGGAGAGAGAGGGCCCAGTAGCAACCGGTGAAGAGGCGGGGCCAGGAGCTAGGACTCGACCCCTGCAGCCACAAATAGGTGAGTACACAGATAGAGAAGAAATTGAAGTGGAACCAGAAGTCAGGAGTCAACAAGCTCAACGCTGCCAGCCGTATGTACTCGCCTAAGCGTGTTGTTGGGGGTTCGGGTGTAGGGACTAGGTCCCGCCAACTGTAACGTGAGCAAGGAATAGGATAATAGCCAGCAGTAATTGGTACTTAAATCCAGAAAGTGTAATAAGTGGAGAATGTAGCATTACTAGGAAACAGAGCTGGGACTACAAATTTGACTCTGTGGGGTAGAGCTTTGTAGGCCACAATAACAGTACACATACACAAGGGCCTATGAGCATACATGACTGAGTGTGCATGTAACAGCCACTTTACAACTATATACCAACTACCAAACACTAACCCAACATCCTTTCCCACTCGCCACCTCTCCATCACTCTGCCCCTCCTTCCCTCTAACCATTTCTCCCCTCCCCCTAACCATCTCTCTCCCCCCTCACAACTCCCCCACCCGCACACACATGAACACACACATACACACACACACATTACAAACTCCACCCCCACAGCAACCACTCATAGTTCCTTATCAGGTCTCCCACTTTCCCAACCCCAATGTACCCCCCAGACCACAGTTTTAGAAAAGAAGTTGAAGGTGTGGTATACAAATGCAGATGGAATAACAAATAAGTGTGAGGAGTGGCATGAAAGAATCAAGGAGAAATCCCCTGACATATTAGCACTCACAGAAACAAAACTCACCAGGATGATAACAGATACAATCTTTCCACCTGGATATCAAATCCTCAGGAAAGACAGAGGGAGGAGAAGGGGAGGAGGAGTTGCACTGCTCATTAAAAACCAGTGGGGATTTGAGAAAATGGAAGGAATGGGACTACTTAGTAGGAATAATCCAGTCTGAGGGCCATAAGGTGATATTTGCAGTAATGTACAACCTGCCACAGAACTGCAGGAGGCCAAGAGAAGAATACGATGAGAGCAACAGAGCAATGGTCGACACACTAGCCGAGGTGGCCAGAAGAGCTCACATGGGGGGAGCAAAGTTGCTAGTTATGGGTGATTTCAATCACAAGGAGATTGACTGGGAAAACCTGGATCCCCATGGGGGTCCCGAAACATGGAGAGCCAAGATGATGGATGTGGTACTGGAAAACTTCGTGCATCAACATGTTAGAGACACTACCAGAGAGAGAAGTGAGGACGATCCAGGAAGACTGGACCTTGTATTCACCTTTAGTAATTCGGACATCGAGGATATCATGTATGAAAGGCCCCTAGGAGCTAGTGATCATGTGGTTTTGTGCTTTGACTACATAGTTGAGCTACAAGTGGAGAGAGTAGCAGGAATAGGATGAGAAAAACCAAACTACAAAAGGGGGGACTACTCAGGCATGAGGAACTTCCTGCAAGACATTCAGTGGGAGAGAGAACTGACAGGAAAACCAGTACAAGAAATGATGGACTATGTAACAACAAAATGCAAGGAGGCAGTGGAGAGGTTTGTTCCCAAGGAAAACCGAAATAATGGGAAGACCAGAAAGAGTCCTTGGTTCACCGAAAGGTGTAGGGTGGAAAAAACTAGGTGTATGAAAAAATGGAAAAAGTACAGAAGACAAAGGACTCAGGAAAATAAAATTAGCCAGAGAGCCAGAAACGAATATGCACAGATAAGAAGGGAGGCTCAACGACAATATGAAAATGACATGCATCGAAAGTCAAGTCTGACCCGAAGCTGTTGTATAGCCACATCAGGAGGAAAATAACAGTCAAGGACCAGGTATTCAGACTGAGGAAGGGTGATGGGGAGTTCACAAGAAACGACCGGGAGGTATGTCAGGAGCTCAACACAAGATTTAAAGAAGTATTTACAGTGGAAATCGGTAGGACTCCAGGAAATCAGAGCTGGGAGGTACACCAACAAGTGCTGGATAAGGTACACATAACCAAGGAGGAGGTGAAGAAGCTACTATGTGAACTTGACACTTCAAAGGCGGTGGGACCAGACAACATCTCTCTGTGTGTCCTTAGAGAGGGCGCAAAGTTGCTGTGTGTGCCACTAACAAAGATCTTCAACACATCCGTTGAAACTGGGCAACTCCCTGAGGTATGGAAGATGGCAAATGTAGCCCCAATTTTTAAAAAAGGAGACAGACATGAAGAATTAAACTACAGACCTGTGTCGCAAACGTGTACAGTATGCAAAGTCATGGAGATCATCAAGAGGAGATTGGTGGAGCACCTGGAAAAAAACAAGTGTATAATCGACAACCAGCATGGTTTCAGGGGAAGGAAAATCCTGTGTCACAAACCTACTGGAGTTTTATGACAAGGTGACAGAAGTAAGACAAGAGAGAGAGGGGTGGATAGATTGCATTTTCTTCGATTGCAAGAAGGCCTTCGACACAGTTCCTCACAATAGTTTACTGCAAAAGCTAGAGGATCAGGCACACATAACAGGAAAGGCACTGCAGTGGATCAGAGAATATCTGACAGGGAGGCAACAATGAGTCATGGTACGTGACGAGGTGTCAGAGTGGGCGCCTGTGACAAGCGCCTGTGACAGGGGTCTGTTCTAGGACCTGTGCTGTTTTTGGTATATGTAAATGGCATAACGGAAGGGATAGACTCAGAAGTGTCCTTGTTTGCAGATGATGTGAAGTTAATGAGAATCAAATCGGTCGAGGATCAGGCAGGACTTCAAAGAGACCTGGACAGGCTACAAGCCTGGTCCAGCAATTTGCTCCTTCAATTTAACCCTGCCAAATGCAAAGTTATGAAGATTGGGGAAGGGCAAAGAAGACCACAAACACAGTATAGTCTAGGTGGCCAAAGACTGCAAACCTCACTCAAGGAGAAAGATCTTGTGGTGAGTATAACACCGAGCACATCTCCTGAGGCACACATCAGTCAGAAAACCGCTGCAGTGTATGGGCGTCTGGCAAACCTAAGGATAGCATTCCGATACCTCAGTAAGGAATCATTCAAGACTCTGTACACCATTTACGTCAGGACCATACTGGAGTATACAGCACCAGTTTGGAATCCACACCTGGTCAAGCACGTCAAGAAATTAGAGAAAGTGCAAAGGTTTGCAACAAGACTAGTCCCAGAGCTAAGGGGATTGTCCTACAAAGAAAGGTTAAGGGAACTCTGCCTGGAGGACAAGAGGGTCAGGGGAGACATGATAACGACATATAAAACACTGCATGGAATAGACAAGGTGGACAAAGACAGGATGTTCCAGAGATGGGACACAGAAACAAGAGGTCACAATTAGAAGATGAAGACTCAGATGAATCAAAGGGATGTTAGGAAGTATTTCTTCAGTCGTAGAGTTGTCAGGCAGTGGAATAGCCTAGAAAGTGACGTAGTGGAGGCGGGAACCATACATAGTTTTAAGACGAGGTTTGATAAAGCTCATGGAGCAGGGAGAGAGAGGACCTAGTAGCAATCAGTGAAGAGGCAGGGCCAGGAGCTATGAATCGATCCCTGCAACCACAAATAGGTGAGCACAAATAGGTGAGTATACAGCCATAAGGCACCCCTGTTTAAGGGGTCACTCTGTCCCCCTCCTTCCCTCCCCCTTCACTCCAATCCCCCATCCTATCATTTTCTCTCTCTCTCTCTCTCTCTCTCCTCTCTCTCTCACTCTCTCTCTCTCTTACCCACCCACTACCAGGCCCAACTTAATCTTCCATTCTCCACCTCTCCATCACTCTACCCCTCCCACTACCTCTCACCCTCCCTCCCCCTCCCCCCTCTAATTATCCTTCTCCCCCTCACAACTCTCAATCTTTCTATTACTGGACCACTCTATCCCTCTGCCCTCTCCCATTCCCCCTCCTATCACTTTCTCTGTTCTCTCTCTCTCTCTCTTGACCCCCTCTCTCTCTCCCTTCCATCCATCTTCCCTCTCCCCAGTCTTCTTTCTCCCCCTCTCTCTCTCCATAGCCTCTCCCACACTCCCTTTCTCCTCCCTCCCTATACCCTACTGCAATCCCTAAAACTCTCCTTGATGCTGACCCCCCACCACATATCCTTCTCCCCCCTGCCTTACCTCCCTCCCCCTTCCCCTCCATACAACACCCATCCTCACACAAACACCCACTCCAGAAATAAATAAGCTTTGTTCTGTGGTACAATGGGGCAACCAAGAACAAGGCCGAGAGCCAAGGGTCTGACAGACGAATCTGGGAAGGAGGATTGGGAGGCAGAGCTCAAAAAAAGAGAGGAAGACTGGGGAAGGAAGCTAGAAGAACTTGGAAGGAGGATGGAGGAGAGGTTAGCTGCAGGAAGCAGAAAGTGGGAGCAACATGCCATAGCAGCAGAAGCCAAGGTACAGCACTTTAGGCTGAAGCAGCCTAAAGAAAAAGATAATACAGACATAACATCAGACACAGACAAGGGGACTGGAGGGAGCAAGGAAGCTATACTGTATGCAAAGGTCCTGTCAGACCCACATGGGGCCAAGACAAAGACAGGGAGCACACTCGGAACAAATGAGAGATTGTAAGAAATTGAAGGAGCTAGGATAGATGCAAGGACTCTACAAGACACTTGCAGGGGCCAGGAACAGTTAAGCAGGAAAGACATACCAATGAACAAAGGGGCCTCAGCTAGGGAAAAGATTGAAGGAACACTCCAAGGAAGGGAACTAAAACACCTCAGAGGACACAATGGGAGACACAGTGAGAGGAAGAAAGGAAGAGATCAGTTTTTGTCAATGGGCTCCAGGAAGCCAAAGGGGAAATCTATGACAAAAGAAACCAGGAGGAGAAAAAAGCAATTGAATGTATCATGAAGGTGATACGTGAGAGCGACATGACCCAGGTGACAAATTTTTGAAGAATTGGGTGGTTGTGCCTCTCAAAGTAATTTTCAAGGCAGAATCAACTCAAACCATGATCCTGCAGGGAAAAGCACAGCTGAGAGACAAACTGGAGTTCCAGAGTGTGTACCAAGATTGAGACAGAATACAAGAGGAAAGGATAATACTGAAAGAGATAGTGCAAAAACGAAAGGAGGAATGGAAGCAAATGACAAAGAAAAGCAAAATAACCCAGACACAGGTGGAAGGGCAAACACCCCCCCCCCAGAACCACCCGCAGAAGGACTCCAACCATGACAACCCCAAGGCAACTGAACAATGTAAACCAACAATCACACACCGATCCCTCTGTCCCCACCCCTCACACCACGAACCCCACCCCTACAGCAACCCCCTATTGGAACTCTGCCCCCACCCCCACTGCAACCTGCCATAGGCCCCCACCAGGGCTTCTGCTCTCCCAACCCCAATATTCTCCCAGGACCACAGTTTTAGAACAGAAGTTGAAGGTTTGGTACATGAATTTGGGTGGAATAACGAATAAATATGAAGAGCGGCACTAAAGAATCAATGAGAAATCCTCAGACATCATAGCAGTCACACACACGAAACTCAATGAAAAAATAACAATCTTCCCACCAGGATATCAGATCCTGAGGAAAGATAGAAGGAGCAGAGGAGGAGGAGAGGTTGCACTGCTTGAAAAAACCCGATGGAAATTTGAGGAAATGGGAGGCATGGACGAGATTGGAGAAAGGGAATACATAGTAGGTACACTTCAGTCTGGGGAGTACAAAGTAGTCATTGCAGTGATGTATAATCCACCACAGAACTGCAGGAGGCCAAGAGAGGAATATGAAAAGAGCAACAGACCAATGGTGAACACACTGGCTGAAGTGGCAAGAAGAGCTCACTCGAGCAGAGCAAAGTTACTGGTTATGGGCGATTTCAACCACAGGGAGACTGATTGGGAAAACCTGGAGCCACACGGGGGTTCCGAAACATGGAGAGCCCAGATGATGGATGTGGTACTGGAAAACCTCATGCATCAACATGTTAAGGACACTACCAGAGAGAGAGCAGGGAGGATGAACCAGCAAGACTGGACCTTGTGTTCACCCTGAGCAGTTCAGACATATCACATCACATATGTGAGGCCCCTGGGAGCTAGTGACCACGTTGTTTTATGCTTTGAATACATAGTAGAGTTACAAGTGGAGAGGGTAACAGGAATTGAATGGGAAAAACCAGACTATAAAAGGGGGGACTTCATAGGTTTGGGGAACTTCCTGCAGGAGGTTCCATGGGACAGAGAACTGGTAGGAAAGTCAGTAAACGAAATGATGGAATACATAACAACAAAATTCAAGGAGGCAGAGGAAAGGTTTGTTCCCAAGGGCAACAGAATTAATGGGAAGATCAGAACGAGCCACTGGTTTACCCGACGGTGTAAGGAGGCAAACACTAAGTGCACTAGAGAATGGAAAAAGTACAGAAGGCAAAGAACACAGGAAAATAAGGAGATTAGTCGACGAGCCAGGAACAGGCATGCACAGGTAAGGAGGGAGGCCCAGCGACAGTATGAAAATAACATAGCATCGAAAGTCAAGTCTGACCCAAAACTGCTGTATAGCCACATCAGGAGGAAGACAACAGTCAAGGACCAGGTGATCAGGCTGAGGAAAGAAGGTGGGGAACTCACAAGAAACGATTACGAGGTATGTGAGGAGCTCAACAGGAGATTTAAGGAAGTATTTACAGTAGACACAGGAAGGCCTCTGGGAAAATAGCACAGAGGGAAACATCAACAGGGAATATACCAACAAGTGTTGGATGACATACAATGGAGGAGGAGGTGCAGAAGCTGCTAAGTGACCTTGATACCTCAAAGGCGATGGGACCGGACATCTCCCCATGGGTCCTTAGAGAAGGAGCAGAGATGCTGTGCATGCCACTAACCACAATTTTCAATACATCCCTTGAAACTGAACAACTACCTGAGGTATGGAAGATGACAAACATAGTTCCTATTTTTAAGAAAGGAGACAGAAATGAAGAACTAAACTACAGACCAGTGTCTCTGGCGTGTATAGTATGCAAAGTCACAGAGAAGATTATCAGGAGGAGGGTGGCAGAGCACCTGGAATGGAACAAGATTATAAATGATAACCAGGATGGATTCATGGAAGGCAAATCCTGTGTCACAAACCTTTTGAAGTTTTATGATAAGGTAACAGTAGCAAGACACGAGAGAGAGGGGCGGGTTGATTGCATTTTCCTGGACTGCAGGAAGGCCTTTGACGCAGTTCCTCACAAGAGATTAGTGCAGAAGCTGGAGGATCAGGCGCATATAACAGGAAGGGCAGTGCAATGGATCAGAGAATACCTGACAGGGAGGCAACAGCGAGTCATGGTATGTGAAGTGGTATCACAGTGGGCGCTTGTGACGAGCAGGGTCCCTCAGGGGTCAGTCCAAGACCAGTGCTATTTTTGATATGTGAATGCCATGATGGAAGGGATAGACTCTGAAGTGTCCCTGTTTGCAGATGATGTAAAGTTAATGAGAAGAATTAAATCAGATGAGGATCAGGCAGGACTACAGAGAGACCCGGACAGGCTGGACACGCGGTCCAGCAACTGGCTTCTTGAATTCAACCCTGCCAAATGCAAAGTCATGAAGATTGGGGAAGGGCAAAGAAGACCGCAGACAGAGTATAGGCTAGGTGGACAAAGACTGCATACCTCACCCAAGGAGAAAGATCTTGGAGTGACCATAATACCGAGCACGTGTCCGGAGGCACACATCAACCAGATAACTGATTCAGCATATGGGCGCCTGGGAAACCTGAGAATAGCGTTCCGATACCTTAGTAAGGAATCAAGACACTGTACACTGTGTACGTCAGGCCCATGCTGGAGTATGCAGCACCAGTTTGGAACCCACACCTGGTCATACACGTCAAGTTAGAGAAAGTAAAAAGGTTTGCAACAAGGCTAGTTCCAAAGCGCAGGGGAATGTCTTACGATGAAAGGTTGAGGGAAATCGGACTGACGGCACTGGAGGACAGGAGGGTCAGGGGAGACATGACAATGACATACAAAATACTGTGTGGAATAGATAAGGTGGACAGACACAGGATGTTCCAGAGAGGGGACACAAAAACTTGGGGTCACAATTGGAAGCTGAAGACTCAGACGAGTCACAGGGATATTAGGAAGTATTTCTTCAGTCATAGAGTCGTCAGGAAGTGGAATAGCCTAGCAAGTTATGTAATGGAGGCAGGAGCCATATATAGCTTTAAGACGAGGTATGACAAAGCTCAGAAAGCAGAAAGAGAGATTACCTAATAGCAATAAGTAAAGAGGCGGGGCCAGGAGCTGAGTCTCGACCCCTGCAACCACAATTAGGTGAGTACACACACACACACACCACACACACACCACACACACACACACACACACACACACACACGCACACACACACACACACACACACACACACACACGCACACACACACACACACACACACACACACACACACACAACACACACACACACACACACACACACACACACACACACACAGAACAGCAGGAGGCCAAGGCAAGAATATGAGCGTAACAGAGCGATGGTTGACACACTGGCTGAAGTGGCCTGAAGGGCTCATGCGAGCAGGGCAAAGCTACTGATTATGGGTGACTTCAATCACAAGGAAATTGACTGGGAAAACCTGGAGCCACATGGGTTCCCAGAAACGTGGAGGACTAAGATGATGAAGATGGTATTGGAAAACCTCATGTACCAATACGTAAGGGATCCTGCTAGAGAGAGAAGAGAGGATGAACCAGCAAAACTTGACCTAGTGTTCCACCTTGAGTAGTGCAAATATTGAGGACGTCACATATGAAGGACCCCTCGGGGCCAGTGACCATGTGGTTTTGAGCTTCGAATACACAGTAGAGTTACAAGTGGAGAGGGAAGCTTGAAGGGCAGGACGAATGAGGCCAAACTACAAGAGAGGGAACTACACAGGCATAAAGAATTTCCTGCACCTGGTTCAATGGGACAGAGAACTGGCAGGGAAGTCAGTAAATGAGATTATGGAGTATGTGACAACAATATGCAATGAAGGTGTGGAAAAGTTTGTACCCAAGGGTAAAAGAATTAATGAGAAGGCCAGGACGAGCCCTTGGTTCAGCCAAAGGTGTAGAGAGGTCAAAACCAAGTGTGCTGGAGACTGGACGAAGTATAGAAGTCAAATGACCCAAGAGCAGCCGTAGAGCCAGAAATGAATATGTGCAGGTAGGAAGGGAGGTCCAGCTACAATACGAAAATGACTCAGAAGCGAAAGCCAAATTTAACCCTAAGCTGTTGTACAGCCACATCATGAAGAAAACAACAGTCAAGGACCAGGTTATCAGGCTGAGGAAGGAATGAGGGGAGATCACAAGAAACGACTGAGAAGTATGTGAGGAGCTCAACATGAGAGTCAAAGAAGTTTTCACAGAGGAAACTGAAGGGACTCCAGGAGGACGAAGTGGTGGGGTACACCATCAAGTGTTGGACACAATACATACAATCGAGGAGGAAGTGAAGAGGCTGCTAAGCGAGCTAGATACCTCAAAGGCGATGGGGTAGGATAACATCTCTTCATGGGTCCTGAGAGAGGGAGCAGAGGTGCTGTGTGTACCACTAACTACAGTCTTTAACACATCTATCGAAACAGGGCGACTACCTGGAAGACAGCAAATGTAGTCCCAGTTTTTAAAATGGGAGACAGACACGAGGCATTAAACTACAGACCAGTGTCACAGACATGTATAGTATGCAAAATCATGAAGAAGATTATCAGGAGAAGAATGGTGGAGCACCTAGAAAGGAATGAGCTTATCAACGACAACCAGCACAGTTTCACGGGCGGGAAATCCTGTGTCACATACCTAGTGGAGTTCTATGACAGGATGACAGCAGTAAGACAAGAGAGAGAGAGAGAGAGAGAGAGAGAGAGAGAGAGAGAGAGAGAGAGAGAGAGAGAGAGAGAGAGAGAGAGAGAGAGAGAGAGAGAGAGAGAGAGAGACGTGATGGATGATGTGAAGTTAATGAGAAAAATTCAATCAGATGAGGACCAGACAGGACTACAAAGGGATCTGGTCAAGCTGCAGGCATGGCCCAGAAACTGGCTCCTGGGGAAGGGCAAAGAAGACTGCAGATCGGGTACAGTCTAAGGGGCCAGAGACTACAAACCACACTCAAGGAAAGAATCTTGGGGTAAGTATAACACCAGGCACATCTCCTGAGGCGCATATCAACCAAATAACTGCTGCAGCATATGGGCGCCTAGCAAACTTAAGAACAGCATTTCGACATTTCAGTAAGGAATCGTTCAGGACCCTGTACACCGTATACGTTAGGCGTAGAGTGGAATATGCAGCACCAGTTTGGAACCCACACCTAGCCAAGCATGTAAGGAAACTAGAGAAAATACAAAAGTTTGCAATAAGACTAGTCCCAGAGCTAAGGGACATGTCCTACGAGGAGAGATTAAGGGAAATCGACCTGATGATACTAGAGGACAGAAGTGATAGGAGGATACAATAACGACATACAAAATTCTGAGAGGAATCAACAAGGTGGACAGAGACAGGATGTTCCAGAGATGGGACACAACAAGGGGACACAAGTGGAAGTTACCAGTCTGGAAAGTGATGTAGTGGAGGTAAGACCCATACATAACTTTAAGAAGAGGTATGATGAAGCTCATGGAGCAGGAAGAGTAACCTAAGTAGCGACAGGGAAGAGGCGGGGCCAGGAGCTATGAATCGACCCCTGCAACCCCAACTAGGTGAGTACAATTAGGTGAGTACACACAAACACACACACACAGCCACACATACAAACTCAGACGAGATATTAGGAAGCATTTCTTCAGTCATAGATTTGCTAGGAAGTGGAATAGTCTAGAAAGGGAGGTAGTGGAGACAGATACCATACATAGCTTTAAGAGGTGGTATGATAAATCTCATGGAGCAGAGAGAGAGTGGACCTAGTTTCGACCAGTGAAGAGGCAGGGTCAGGAGCTATGAATTAACCCCTGCAACCACAATTAGGTGAGTACACACACAAACAAACACACAAAGACAACAGTGGAGCACTTAGAAAGGCAAGGGCTCATACACCAATGTGCCATCAGGGAAGGGAAATCCTGCATCATGAACCTACTGGAGTTCTATGGTAAGACAGGAAAGAGAGAGAGAGAGAGAGAGAGAGAGAGAGAGAGAGAGAGAGAGAGAGAGAGAGAGAGAGAGAGAGAGAGAGAGAGAGAGAGAGAGAGAGAGCCTGCCCTCCCCTCTCATCTGCGACTGCTTGACAGAGTAGAGAACAGAGCAAGACGTCTCATCTCTCGCCTGGACCCTTCCTGGATAGATCTGTCATTTCAGCAGAGCCTTCAACATTGGAGGGATGTGGGTGGCCTTACTGTTATGTACAAGGCCAATATTGTCGAAATACCACACTTGGATCCACTTCGAGGACAGCGTGAAACAAGCTTTTATGCCACAAGACGGGCAGAAAGCAGCAACTTCACTCTGGCTGTACCCTTCTCCAGAACATCACTCCATCTGAGATCATATATACCCAGGATGACTCGAGTATGGAACACATTCGTACAGCATAATGATGTCAACGAGATAAAGTCAGTTGATCAAATGAAAATGCTGGCCCACAGATGGCTCCAACTTCATCCTGTTCCCTACTTGTATGTCTCATAACAGTAAAAATGCTTTCAAATGAGCTGATGTAGGTAACAGCTCTTAGCTTGCCAATAAAGCTAGGGATCCTTAACCTGTAAATAGCTTGTCAATAAAGCTAGGGATCCTTAACCTTGTCAAACCCTGTGTAAAAAAAGAGAGAGAGGAGAGAGAGAGAGAGAGAGAGAGAGAGAGAGAGAGAGAGAGAGAGAGAGAGAGAGAGAGAGAGAGAGAGAGAGAGAGAGAGAGAGAGAGAGGAGGGGGGATGGGTAGACTGTATCTTTTTGGACTGCATGAAGTAAGAGACTTGTTGAAAAGCTAGAGGAACATACAGGAATGGCAGGGAGAGTGCTGCAGTGGATCATGGAATACCTGACAGGAAGGAAACAACGTGTGTTGGCACGTGAAGAAGTGTCATAGTGGGTGCATGTGTTGAGTGGGGTTCCACTAGTGTCAGTCCTAAGTCCGTTGCTGTTTCTAGTTTATGTGAATGACATGAGGTAAGGGATATATTCAGAGATGTCTCTGTTTGCAGATGATGTGAAGCTAATGAGAAGAATACAAGTAGACGAGGTTCAGGTAAGCTTGCAAGGAGATCTGTACAGGCTGCAAGCTTGCTCCAACAAATGGCTCCTGGGATTTAACCCCAGTCTTTAAGTTTGGGGAAGGAGAAAGAAGACTGCAGACGGAGTACAGTCTAGGAGCTCAAAGGCTGCAAAACTAACCCAAGGAAAAGGATCTTGATCATCATACTGAGCACATCTCCTGAGGCGCACATCAACCAAACAAATTCTGCAGCATATGGACGCCTGACAAACCTAAGAATATCATTTCAACATCTAAGTCAGAAGTCATTCAAGATACTGTGTACGTGAGGCTCATGTTGGAGTATGAAGCACAAGTATGGAACGTCAAACACGTCAAGAAATTAGAGAAGTGCAAAGGTTTGCAACAAGACATGTTTCAGAGTTAAGTCTAATGCCGAACCAGCAGAGGTTGAGTGAAATCAACCTGACGACACTGGAAGACAGGAGGGATAGGGGGGACATGATAACGACATATAAAATACTAAGAGGAATTGACAAGGTGGATAGGGGCAGAATGTTTCAGAAATGTGACACAGGAACAAGGGTCACAGCTGAAAGTTGAAAACAACGATGAGTCACAGGGATGTTAAGAAGTATTTCTTCAGTCACACTTGTCAAGAAGTGGAACAATCTAGAGAGTGATGTAGTGGAGGCAGGATCCATATATAGCTTAAAGAAGAGGTATGATAAAGCTCATAGAGCAGGGAGAGAGTGGATGTAGTGGCGACCAGCGAAGAGGCGAGGCCAGGAGCTATGAATCTACTCCTACAATCACAACTAGGTAAATACAACGAGCAAAAAGACAGCAGAGAATAAATGAATGTATTTCATTCACCAAAATAAGCTGGTATTTGCAGTGTATATAACTTTATTAAGATGTATTACAACCTGTCATATACTATGACTACTGAAGACAAGAACAAAAACAAGTTTTTGTCTTCTTTTATTATCTTTGAATTATGATTCTGTAACAGATGCAAGTAACAACCAACAGGGTTTCCTGCGATTCGAACCAGAGTCTGTGGAGTAACACTGCACTCAGCCAGCACCACCTTAACTGGGGGCTCTCCAACCCACCAACTGTGACCCAATAGCCATTTTTTTTCTTCCAGAGAACATCCCAATGTGGTGCAAACAAGAGCAAAGAAAAGCTCTTACAGCCAATCAACCTTACCAGCAGTGATGATAGACCTGGCTGTCGTCCCTTTAACACAATATGCTAAGGAAACTTGTAGTTAACAAGTGTAACAGTTCAGAGGAAGTGTTGTGAAATCACTACTGAGAATTTTACGTGTTCTTCATTCAATACATTTCAAGGGGAATTATGAATGAGGCGTTCTGGAGATACAGTATTTTTTAAACCAGAGATGCTGAACTTACAGTGCTGTAAGTTCAATTAAAATTGTTGGCTGATTATACATAAAAAAATAAAAATAAAAAATTAGTCGAAGGGCTCTTAATTATCTCATCCAAGAGCAGCAGCTTTTGCTCTGAAATAAATTTATCAACTGAATGATTCTGATCATTCTTTTTATCAACAATGTTTGGAAGTAAATAATATAAAAACTGTGGGAAATTACTTGCAGGAGGTTTACAGGGTATTACCCGAATTATTACCTGTAAGTTGTTTACCTGGAGTTTAACTGGAGAGAGTTCCGGGGGTCAACGCCCCCGCGGCCCGGTCTGTGACCAGGCCTCCTGGTGGATCAGAGCCTGATCAACCAGGCTGATACTGCTGGCTGCACGCAAACCAACGTACGAGCCACAGCCCGGCTGATCAGGAACCGACTTTAGGTGCTTGTCCAGTGCCAGCTTGAAGACAGCCAGGGGTCTGTTGGTAATCCCCCTTATGTGTGCTGGGAGGCAGTTGAACAGTCTCGGGCCCCTGACACTTATTGTATGGTCTCTTAACGTGCTAGTGACACCCCTGCTTTTCATTAGGGAGATGTTGCATCGTCTGCCAAGTCTTTTGCTTTCGTAGTGAGTGATTTTAGTGTGCAAGTTTGGTACTAGTCCCTCTAGGATTTTCCAGGTGTATATAATCATGTATCTCTCCCGCCTGCGTTCCAGGGAATACAGGTTTAGGAACCTCAAGCGCTCCCAGTAACTGAGGTGTTTTATCTCCGTTATGCGTGCCGTGAAGGGTCTCTGTACATTTTCTAGGTCAGCAATTTCACCTGCCATGAAAGGTGCTGTTAGTGTGCAGCAATATTCCAGCCTAGATAGAACAAGTGACCTGAAGAGTGTCATCATGTGGAAAATACTGTATATATTTTCCAGAAATACAGTAGTTATATTTAAATAGATGGCCATACTGTATTTAATAATATTTACGTCATAGAAAACGGAAAGCCTGCGTCTGCTCTAGAGGTTAAAATTGGGCTGACACCTCTCAAATAGGAGACGAAATTGTTGGATGTGCATTCCTGCATAACTTGAGTATCAGTCGACAGGACAGGACAACTCCAGGAACCTCAGATAAGCTGTCAAATTTATGTTTAAATTCTGGCCAGTAAATTTTTCATAAATGTAGGCAAAAAAAAGGGGGGGGGGGTCCTGTACATGACACATTAATCTCCAGTCAAATTGGAGAGTGATATTAAGATATTTTCCTTCTGTTATGTAAATGTGTATATATATAATCCTTTATTAATTTAATATACAGTCCACAAATTTATATATTTACCAGAATTCCTGGTGTATGTATATTTCATTTATAATTAATAGGCCCAGAGCAACTTGTGGATATGACAGTGGTAAGTATCGAAGGGGGACATTTTTTGCGACCTAGGTGTCCCAAATTCCTACTTGTCTAACTGATAAATAATAATCTTTGTTCATTTACTGTTATGTATATATGTAATGATATTCAGATAAATGTAATTTTCCACATTTAATTTGCCCGTTGGTCCTTCTTGAACCGGAGGTAATTAGTAAAGTCATTAATTAGTTAATTACTTAATAATTATATGTGAAATGACAGAAGGAGGTGGATGTTAAGTCAACAAATTTACTTAATTTGCAGTGGATTATAATTATTACAATATTAATTTGGATAAGTCAAGTGTAGCTAAAGATTATATTAATGTGTAGAAGTGTATGTGTAATTGATACGCCAAGTGTAGCTAATTATATTAATGTGTATAATATTAATTTTGCTATGCCAAATTCTGGCAAGGATTTATATTAATTTGTATAATAATTTTGACAAGCCAAGGCTGGCTAAAGGTTTGTATTAATGTACATTTAAAATTTATATAATTTTCTTACATGTAATTGCTAAGCTCAGGTAGCTAGGATTTATATTAATTTGTATAATAATTTTGACAAGCCAAGGCTGGCTAAAGGTTTGTATTAATGTACATTTAAAATTTATATAATTTTCTTACATGTAATTGCTAAGCTCAGGTAGCTAGGATTTATTCAAAGGTAAGTTGTACTATTTACCTTCATAAAGTGCATAATTTAGTACGTAATCAGTGTTATTAAGTTGAATTTAATACATTGCATCATGGCTGAAAATGAGGAAATGTGTAAAGGTCTATATGATAATGTTGATAATAATGATAATGTTGACAATCCTGACACAACAGTAGCTAATGTAAAAATTGCTGCTAATGTTAATAATGATGGTTTTGCTGAAGTAGCCTTACCTGTGTTACAGGTAAAAATTGATGATAAAAGGCACAAATAAAAAAATGTAACTGCATTATTAGACCATTAAAATGGTATAAAATACCGACAGGTTGTTAGGTAAGACACATATGCAACAGTTAGGTATCTTTATTTCGAAACGTTTCGCCTACACAGTAGGCTTCTTCAGTCGAGTACAGAAAAGTTGATAGAAGCAGAAGATACTTGAAGACGATGTAATCAGTCCATCACCCTTCTTCAAGTACTCGACTGAAGAAGCCTACTGTGTAGGCGAAACATCATTTCGAAATAAAGATGGGGGGGGGGGGGTTAACTTAACTGGTGCAATGTGATCTTACCTAACTACCTGTCGGTATTTTTATACCTATTTTAATGTTCAATCTGTCAGGACACTTGGACAACACAAGTGTGTTTCTTGAGTACAGACCTGCAATCAACTTCGACCACCTTACTAGTGAGAACGGCTGTGATGATGAGAGGGTCCTGTCGCCTCCGACATCTGAGTTCTTACTCCCCTTTCCTGTTTTTTCCTTTTTGGGGGCTATTTTTGTGTGTGGAAAGTGGGGATTTGAGGGAGGTATGAGGGAACATGTGGACCAGTCTCCCGCTCTTTTCCTCGTGTAACCTGGCGCTTATGTCTCGGGTATTTACGAATTCCCAGATACTTTTCTATCGTTTTATGGGGCCGTGAGTATCGGGGGCTTGGTATTGGGGTATTTTGAGGCAGTTGGCGGAAGGATTGGCAGGTTTTCACAGACGATTTTTTGTTTTGTTGTGTGTCAGTTATGGTGTTTTCTGGGGCGGGGTCTTCATGTGTGGGTGGTGGATTTTTTTCGGGTGAGCTCCCCCCCCGCCCCGTCCTCTCTGTGTGGGGTTGTGTCTAGTTTTTCTTGGTTTCTAAGGTGTTTCTTCTTTGTGGTGGTGTGGTTGGGCCGTGTGCGGTCATTAGGGATGTTTCTGTTGGGTGGCGCAGGATTTAGATTTGAATCCGTGGTGATGGTTGTGTGGGTGTTGAGTTGTTAATGTAAGATGGAGTAGGGGCTGAATGTAGGGAGGGGTAATGTGCAGCAGGAAACAACTATACGATGCAGCGTATTGGCTTATTTTTTCATTTAGCCGATATGGATTAAGAAGGAAAGAGTTTGTTATTAATGGTGTACATATCGGGCTGGAGGACTATAAATGAATTAAGGGAAATCGTACGGAAGCTGGGTTCATCAATAAACGGGCTGAATCATAAGACACAACGGGTTGGGGGGCGCGTATACAACTGGGCAATATTTAAAGATTAAATATATAGATAATGCCGCCCAATTTTGACCAGGCACTCGTCTTGGGAAAAAATGTTATTTATATAAAACTGTTCTTTTGGGGAATGATAAAATATTTGTGATATGGAGTAAAAGTACTCAATTGTGGACAAATAGTATTCGGATTTCATCGGGATCTATAAGGGAAAAAACATTATGATGTATTTTTTAGATACTTTTACATTGTATACTTAAATTATCTGGGTAATACATTATTAAAATATAAGGAATCACAATTATATTTCCACAGCCAGTATGGCAGATCTGTATGAATGTGGGTGTACCACACCACGCCATTGGGAGGTGTAGAGATATGAATAAGAATTACGGAACAGTTATACGGATATGAAATATATGAAGGAATAAATAATAAAGGATCTGTGTTTTCGGAGTTATGTTTTATATGTCTTCCTGTAATTGTATATATCTGATGTAGAAATGCATAACTCTGATAGTAACTGGAAACTACCAACTCGCACTGGCGACAACTGATATCGTTTCAAATCCATCTAGTCGTGTCATCCATTATATACTTGTCCGATTTGCACTTGCTTGACTTCACGAGTTGGTCTCATGTTTAATGTGAAATTGGTGTAGAATCGACATAGGCAAATGATGAAGATTACGAAATTATATATGAAGAACTGTAGTAATGGTAAAATAAATAGTTAGATTTTATCTGGGGATGTGATGGATAAGCACCTGTATGATTTATGGGTGGGGAAAATATTTTTGTATTAAATTTAAAAGATTTATGGAGTACAATAAATTTAAATTAGATAAAATGCCCAGGAGAGTTTAGATGACGCCGCTGTGTGTATAGTATAAAATTCCTAGTTAGATGTTATAAAGGAAGGTGATTTAGGCAAGGTTATTGGTTGTGTCGAACTTACTTGGCTTCATGGCATTAATTTAATTGTTCTGGTGAGAGGTGTCGATACTGGTGTGGAACTTGGGCAACCTCTCCCTGTTTTCCTGGTAATGGGAGTGGGAAATACATACTTGGTACTCATGCGGTAGTGGATTGTATAGGTGGTGATGTTGCGGGGGGGAGTTGGGAGTTGTTTATTGGGCAGTGTGTATCGAAGTATTTTTTGGGCTGGGGTCAGGGGGGGGCTCCCCCGGGGACGTTAGTTGTTTGGTTTGGGTTTTGAAGAGGGGGAAATGCTTTCCGTGGTTTAGGTTCACGGATGGCCCGGGTTGGCGTATTATGTGCGGGGCTGGTTATATAACTGGGGCTGGTTGTCGTTTAGTAATTGGCTGGGTGTGGGTGTGGCATGTATCGTAAGAGGTTGGAGTTTCGGGCCGTGGGTAGGGTAGTGATGGGGCATGCGTGAGCGGTATAGTGGTGGTAGAATGACTTGCATAATATGAGGTCGTTTGGTTGTGATGTGGGGTCTACGCGATTTGTGTTGGTATTGGGTGCGGTGGGGATCTGGAAAGGGTTTGGTGGGGGGTTGGTTTATCTCTTTCGTTGGGCGAGTGTGCGTATCCAGTAGATCATTGTTTGTTATTACCGTTGCGTGCCATTCCTGGGGCGGAAAATTTTTTGTCTTTTAGCAGGATCTGATGGTGGTTTGTTTAGTAGTTCCCTGATAGGGAGGGATGTGTGGATGGGGGTATAGTATTGGGTTTTTTAGGATTTATTGTTATAAAAGAAGTTATGTGGGAAGTGTAGGGGTCGGACAAATTGAGAAAGCGTTACGAATTGGAGGGTCAAGGTGAACTTGGGGGGGTGGTAATTTTAGTGTTTTGAACGATTGGTAATGTTTTTTTGGGGTAAGGTGAGGTATAGAACCTTATGATGGGCGATCATGGAAAGGTGGCTTATGAATGTGAGTGGGGGCGAATTTGGTGTTAGTGAGTTTTATAGTAGATTGGTATGGAGTTCGGATGGCTGTTCGAGGCAATTGTATGTATTGAGAGATATATATTTTTAAGAATGTGTGTATTAGGTAAAGAAAGTAATGTACTAGTGGTGTGTGATGTCGGATGTGGAAATATACAGTAAAAGAAAGGAAGAATAGTATGTGGGGTGTGTAGAGAATGGGATGGAGTTCGTGGGACGGCAATGAAGATATTTTTAGTTTATGGGAAGATTTGTTTAAAATGAGATTTGTTACATATCGAAGATTGTAAAGTTTTTATTGGGTGTGTTTGTGGGGGCGTGGGCGTTTGAATATTACTGAGAAATAAGTTTGAGAATTTTCGAGGGTGCGTGACTAGGAGTTTGGTGTGTGGTTTTTATTTTTTATTCGATATGGTGTAAGCAGCATGTATTGGTATTGGTAGAATTAGGACTGGGAATGGACGTGGGCGGGCGTCTATAGCGTTTGGGTTAATATTGATATTCAAATGGGAAGACATATAAATGGTGTTATGGAAAAGAGGGGGGGCTGGGTTTTTGGGCCAGGGGAGAATCCCATGCTAGACCGACTCAACGTCGGACTGAATCGGTAAAGAGGGAAGAGAGGCATTCGGAGTGCGTGGATAAAGAGTTATGAGGGATGTCGTCAAAAGAGGCGGTATCATGGCATAGAAGTTTGTGAGTGTTTTGTATGGATTTTGTTAGAAGAATGTGGAGGGAAACGAATTACAGGCGTGAAATCTGCACGTGCCTCTACCGGATGATAAGCTTGGGGGGGGGGAGAAGATGATAAGGTAGTCAGGGAAGTTGTGGATTTGTTGGGATTGGGGAGGTGAGTAGGTTTTATGTTTACTGTATTAGTTTTAGATTAACAATCCTTAAGGGGATTCAGGAGCATGTGGGTAGAGCAAAGTATTGTTACTGATTGTGCCGGTGGGACTGGATGATCCCCTTGATGGACTTTAACGTGGTGGCTCTTCTGTTTCAGTTTAGCGATTAGATGGTCTCGAGGAGTGTGTGAGGGTGAGGGGTTTTCAAATTTTTACGTCTCTTCTTTTAGGGTGTGAATTATAAGGATGACATGGCATAGGAGAGTTGTATTTTAAAATGAGATGAATTTTGGGTTACATCCTGTATTTGGTGATTTCTGGTGATCATCATCAACATTCATGTTTTGGGATTTGGAAGTAGGGGGTCGGGGTTTGATGCAGAAAGTCTCGGCCGGTAAGAATTGCCGTTTTAAGTGGAGACTCTACTATCCGAGGTGTTTTTTAGGTCAAGGCGTTCTTTTACATCTTACTCCACTAAATTCCATACATTCTGCAACATCTGCCACATTTCTGGCCACCCCCTATCCACCTGGTCATAAATGCCTATGTCCAAATCCCATAAATGACCACAAAAATTCTCTCTTTTCACCCTTATCTAGATATGTTCACCTATATGTTTCACTGTAAAACTTGGTCTACACACCCTCTACTTCCTAAAGCCTCCTTGTTCATCTGCTATCCTATTCTCCATCATTACTCTTAATTCTTTCATAACTCTCCATACACTTTACAGGGTATACTCAACAGACTTATGCCCTATATTTTTTGCATTTTTTTTTTTGGTTCCCTTTGCCTTCATTACACAAAGGATCTATGCATGCTCTCTGCCAATCCTAAGGTACTTACCTATTAGATGTCTGGCAGAGTGATGTAGTGGTGGCAGGAACCATACTTAGTTTTAAAGACGAGGTATGATAAAGCTCATGGAGCAAGGAGAGAGACGACCTAGTAGCAACCAGTGAAGAGCCAGGGCCAGGAAGCTGAGTCTCAACCCGGCAACCACAATTAGGTGAGTACATTTATTAAATAAAAGCAACCAACCACTCCAAAGCTATTTCAAAAATAAAATAAAACCCCACCTGCTTTTACATTTCTATCCTTATCCCATATATCCAGCGGATTTACCCCTTTCATCTATCCACTTGGCCTCACGAAACTCCCCCACATCACAACTGGCTCTTCCTCACTACCTACAGAAGATGTTATTCCCCTTGCCCTATACACAAAATCACAGTTTCCATATCTTCATCAACATTTAACCTTTACAGGGTCCAGAGGCCAAATTTCAAATGCACACCAGGGTCCAAGAATTTTCAAAAAGAAATAATTATTTTTTTTTTCTTATATGGTAGGAGAATCTTTGTTTCTGAAGGTAATAAAACAAAAAGTATCGAAAATTTGATGGAAAATTGACGAAATTATGCTCTCGCGAATATTTTGATGTGTCAGCGATATTTACGAATCGGCAATTTTGCAGGCTTTTGACTCCCATTTTAGGCCAAATTACATTATTCCAGTCTGACCAAATTCTTAGCTATTTCACTAGTATTTACTTCTTTCTATTGATTTTGAGCACAAGAAATAGCCTAGTCAATCTTTTTCAACTACAAAATAAATGAGATAATTCGAAATGGTATTTGGCAATTTAACACAAGGTTCAAAATATTCCAATTTCAAATAGGGTCCAGAATAAACAAATGTATGTATTCCTGGGCACTAAAAACTAACATTTTCTCTATTCATTAGTTACGTTTTGAGGCTTTAAAAATGGAATTTCATTTTGATTTTTTATTCACATAATGAATTTTTATTTCCAAACCATACATAGAAGATTGACGGATTATGACAATATTGTAATAAATTGATATAAAATATCTCACCACATTTGGAAAATGTATGTATTTGACCCACCAGACTGGCCGTGTGTATAGAGTGGTAGAGGTCGTATTGATTTACTCATTGAAACATCGGCAAAATTTAACATTTCCTCTACTTTTGAGCAGAGTTTTCAAGCATTTCCAGGTGCTGAAACCCCCCAAAGTCTCTCTATTTTGGAAATTGATCTTCCATTCTGAGAGTCAAATGAGACACAAGAAATCGCAAATAAAAGCTATAAAAAACATACGAAAAACACTGCTTGTTTTAATTGAAAATCACAGTCTCATTTTTTCTCTCATTATACACTGATGTGATGCAGGATTTGTTTTATGTGTGTGCACACATACCAACATAAATGTATTCTCTCATATCTAGGCCCAAATTTATACTCAGACAGCTTATCAAGTGTGAGCTGAGCTCATGCGTAGATCTACGGTTTGGGACCCTGAACATAAAGCCGTAAATCTATGGGCACGGACCCTGAAAGGGTTAACAATCCTCAAAAATATTCCCAATCTTCCCGATACCTCTAACTTCTCCATTTAATAACTCTCCTCTTCTATTTTTAACAAGATAAAATCTATTTGGTTCCCTAAGCTTCTCAACTATTAATCTACACTCGAAAATTTGTTCGTAATTTTTCAACCAAAATTTGTTTATAACATCTCGCTCACTCTCTTTATTTGCTCTTTCTTTACATTGTTCACCATCTCTTAACCTCTCTTGTCCTCTCCATATACTTCCTTCCTCCTTGCATCACTTCTTCTTTGTAAAAAACCTCTCATATGCTAACCTTTTCTCTCTTACTCCTCTCTTTTACATCTTCATTCCACCAATCACTCTTGTTCCGCCATCACACACCCACTTTCATGTAACCCAACATAACTTCTGCTGAACACAATGACACTCCCCCCCCCCCCCCCCCCCACCCCCCCCCCCCCCCCCCCCCCCCCCCCCCCCCCTCCCCCCCCCCCGCTCCCAACCACAACCTCCCCCCCACCCCCCCCCCCCCCCCCCCCATTCTTAAAACCTACCCATACTTCTTCAACCTCCATTACCTATACTCTCACTAGACCTTCTATCCTCCAATAGTTGTTTATATCTTACCCTAACTGCCTCTCATTTAGCTTATAAACCTTCACCTACTCTACTTACTGCTGCAGATCCATTTTCTTGCATCCCATCTAACCTTTTACTCTCAATGTAGTACAATTAAGAAAGTGATCTGGTATATCTGGTGGTCACTCTGTAAACAGTACATCTGAAGTCTACCCAACAGTGTGATGTTATATACCAATATGTAGTCCAACAAGCTTACTGTATTAGCCCTACATCAATATCTTGTATAAATATTTATCCCCTTTTTATTAATAAATATGTAGTTACTATAACCAAAAACCCCGTTCTACACAAAGTTCAATCAAAGGGCCCCCATTATCATTTCACATGGCACCCCTGATTACCTCTCTAAATGTTTCTCTACTTTAGAATTTGGTCCCCTACCACAATTAATCTCACTTGTTCAAAAGTTCCTACACACTTAACATCTCCAAAATTTCTCTCTCTCTCAACACTCCTCTCTTCTCCAGGTCCATACACACTTATATATGACCCATTTTTTTGCATCCAACCCTTATTTTAAATCCACATAATCCTTGAATTTATACTCAATTTTTGTTCCCTCTTCTCCTTTCATAACTGAATCACTTCAACATTAATTGTATACCCTTTCCTTAGCTCTAAACTCTTCTCAGAGTTACTCCTTAGATTAATCCATTCAACTTCTACCCCACTGAAACTCACCTACCCTCTTCAGTTTATTTTTGCTTAGAACTAGGACATCGACTTCTTTTCATTTCATAAAAATGTAGAGGCCCCAAATTCTCTTTCTATTCATCTGCACTACATCCATGCACATTCAAAAGATCCCAGTGTTATAGTTTTTTCTTCTTTTATTTCATTTAAGCTTTCCCGTAAATAATGTCGAAGAGTTAGGCAATTTATTCATTAGCTAATTTGTGTGTTGTGGTGATTGACATAGTGCTTAATAAAGCTTGCTCATAGCAATGTAGGTCATGTATTGTATTGCTGGACAGCATTATCAGATATGTCTTCAGAACACCTTTCTCAAGCAGGTAAACAAACTTGCACTCTTTCCTTTTCATTGAAGTAAGAAAAATATATAGGATAACTAAAAAATCAGAAACTGATGAATGATAAGAAGATAGAGAGCTAGCTTGGTTAAGGCAAGGACTGACTTACATTACTTGGCATTAGAGGAAGTAATACTGTATATGTACATGCGTAATGAATGAAGTTGTGAATCGTTCATAATTACTGTATACATAAAGAAACCATGGAAAATTATGCTTCAGAGTGCACCAGAGAAAACAGAAATAGATAGGTAGAGTATAGATGTGATACTATATAGCACAGGTGAATGACACACTCATAAAATGAATTTACATATATGATATACACTAGCCTGTACAGACAGATTGCATTATTAGATTTAAATTTAATATTGTATAAAAATTTTTGTGCTCTTTTCGTTTTCGATTTGTTTATTAATTTTGTTCCTTTTTCCCTTAAATTGAAGAGAAAACATAGCATGAGCTATTAAGTACAATTGAGCTTGACTGTTGCAAACCACTCGCGTACAGTCAATTATGCTTCATGCCCACAATTAACGGAATTTGATCAAATCATATCATAGCAACCTTTCAATGTGATGATTCGCAAACATAGTTTCTTAAACAATTTTGTTGGCCTGTGTATATTAAAGGCAAAGGGATGTAAACTTGTGATTATCAAGATAATACAGTTCTGAGAATCAAGGACAACAAGGCCCTCAACAGAGAATTATGTGACCAGCGTCTGTAGCAGATATAAAAGGGTATGAACAAAAAAAAAAACGGACAATTGCCCAGAGTAGACTTTAACAAAAGTTCTCTTTCATCTGTCTTTTGCTTTACTTGTTGTCTTGTTGCCCAACATCAGAAGACTTTAAGAGAAAAGTTTTGCCAATGTTGTGTATAGCTATAAACACAAATTTACTCAATGATTGTAATTAAACACTTGTATATTTGTACTGTTTATTCAACACGATTAAAAGGCATTTTATCATAGAAATAATTACTTTTCAAATATTAAATATAGGACAGGTGGGCGTGTTGTGAGTTGCTCTGATAAATTTTTGTACATTGTACAGTAGACCCTTTGGGAAAAAATGCCTGGCAAATAATGAAAAAAATATGCATCATATATATTCATATACCTATTTCTCAAAAAATATAGTAGTTGTGTGATGTGCCCCCTCACTAAGAACCCATGGAACAAAGAGGTCTAAAGAACATATTATAAGAGTTTGCTATGTGTGCCACCAGGCACACATAGGAATGTATGTGTGAATGTATGTGATGTTGTAGAAGTGGAATTCCATTGCTAGAGTGCTATCAGCAAGCTTTTATGAATGCTGGGAAAAAAAAAGGGGTGCATTAATGACATACTGCATTTTTCTCTTCCTTTTTTTCTTAAAGCTTTGACTGTTCTAATTAAATTTTTGCCCAAATTAGAATCTACATTTTTCAATAAAAATATACATAAAAATCTTGATTCTACTATAACTTGACAAAACACAAAATGAATTTAAATAAGGCAATACCTGCTATACAAGATGATGGCTTTACTGACATACCATTAAGGAAGAACCAACTAATGTCAATTCACAGGAAGGACTCCCATATTAAAATTTATTTTATAAGCAATTGAAATTATGGGAAATTTGCCGAGGTATCTAGCCAGCGCCAGGTTATAAAACAACTTAACTGAAAATATTATACTTATAACCAGTAAACATCTTTAACAATGTTAGAACCAGGTGAAATGTTAGTGCAGGCAGTGAAGATGTTTACTTAAAATTAAAAATGGCTAATACGGTAAATGATGTTGAAGACTAAGTGCTACACTGATGAAGAGTATGAAAGATACTACAAAGGTTTCAAGTCAGTGAAGGTAAGATCTGAAATTTGAACATCAAATAAAGACTACAAAGATGCACACAAATCTATTATCAAAGTGTTTAAAAAAAAAAAACGAAGTCAAGACTCAAGAGCATAAAACGAATTCATACACCAAGATATAGCAACAGAAATAATAAAAAATGAGAAGATTAAAGACACTTATGTAGCATATGGGAATCTTTATTTAGGAAACGTTTCGCCACACAGTGGCTTCATCAGTCCGATACAAAGCAGAAAAGGTATAAGGAGAGGAAAGTTTAAGATGATCAGTCCCTCAGCCTCGCCACTGTGTGCGAAATGTTTCCTAAATAAAGATTCCCATATGCTGCATAAGTGTCTCAATCTTCAACTTGTCGGTTTTCAAACCATTCATCACAAAAAATGAGAAGGAAGAAAAACAACCATAACCTTGAAAAAAAAGATCAAAATGGAAAATCAGCTGACTTGACCAAGTTTGCTGGAAGAACTATATACTAAAAACAATTAAATATTAATTAAACAAGCAAAACAAGAATATAGTCTGAAACATGAGGATGTAAGCTAAATAAAACTAAACCATTAGGTGATAAAATAAGATGATACAATATTTCAATGGTATTAACATATGAATGTATTTGTTAAAAGATGCAGCTAGCTAGGTAAAAAAGAATACAGCAGATGTATGGGCAATGTATGACAGATCTGCATTTTGTACTTCAGAGTGAAATACAAATGCCATGAAGTTATGGATATAGTATTTAGAGTAAGACTATGCTGCTGATTTCTCATGTACAAATATCATGTAGGAATCTTCTCCAACATTCAGACACATACAAGTTCTGAAGGAATCTTTTTCCAACAATGAGCACCCACAAGTTCCATACTTTCAACCATCAAAGATATAAGCCTGATGCCTAAAACATTTATTGAAGCAATCTACATATTTTGGCAGTGATATAAATCAAGCCCCCAAACTTCTTCCACTAAGAAACAACACTGACAAGAATGATACTTATCAATACCTATGAAAAAAATAGGAGTACCCATGTAGTAAGAAAATATAAAGAGAAATTATACAAAAAATTGTTTGATTTAAAACTATTGTTTTTCGGTGGTGTAAAGACGTGCAACAGGTTGTAAAATAAAGATGACGCAGTACTAGTGCGCCTTAAGAAGAGAATTGTTATTAAGACAAAATTTAAATGACTTATAAAATAAATAACCTATAAAAAATTACAGCATTTTCTTCGTATTATAAATACTGTATGATACTTTCACAGGAGCTCCAAGGTAAACATTAGTAGAAAAATGTTAGTTAACCCGAAAACGGTCCAAACGTATATATACGTTCTCACTGTTAGTGCCCCAAACGTATATAAACGTTTTATTTTTTCCCTGCCTTCAAATATGGCACGATTGGCCTGAGATGCTTTGTCAGCATAGAATGGGTCATAACACTCAGTGTGCACTGTATTAAAAAAATCTGGGACCACTTAGTACCTTGTGGGAGCACCAGTTCAAATGGGCGCCAGCTAGAGCAAACAGCGCGGCAAACACCTGGGATTCACTGATTTCATGTAGTATTAACTCTCCCATTTTAAGAGGAAAGTAATGTTGACCCCGAGTATAGTGGTTTTGAGGTGTTGTGGCCATAAGTGGCTGAGGAAATATCAAAAACCTCGATAATAACCCATGTGCAACACTTGTGCAACACCCTTTCAGAATGTCTTATAACCTATGCCCTAAGTAAAGAGAAACAATTCTGGAACGTAATACTTGTTCAGCAGGCTGGCTGGCTGGCTGATTGGCTGGCTGGCCAGCTGGCTGTCCAGCTGCTGGCGGCCTGGCTCTGTTTGTTTGTCTGTGTCTATGTCTATCTCTGTCTCTATTCCTGTCTATCTCTTTCTATCTGTCAGTCTCACAGGGTACACATAAATACAAGTATACATAGTGTAAATTACCTAGGATAAACCCAAAAAATCCAGACAAAGTGCTATACTCTGCTTGAAGATATGAGTAAACATGATGACGCAGTCTTGTGGCTCTCTCTGGGGACAGAGAGCTAAATGGATAGACAGATAGACAGGGAGCTTGACAGACAGACAAACAGACACTTTTGTGTACCAGCGAAAACAAAGTGAGGGCCGACGCTCATCAAATGTCAACTCTTATCTAATGTTATCTCATCTTATCGCTTCACTGTCAGGGGTGGACTGAGGCTTTTTTACATGCTTCAAAGGAACTTATTATTACGTACATGTATTATTATTATTCATTTCTTCTTATTATTATTATTTTTTTTTTCAACAAGTCGACCATCTCCCACTGAGGTAGGGTGACCCAAAAAGAAAGAAAATCCCCAAAAAGAAAATACTTTCATCATCATTCAACACTTTCACCTCACTCACACATAATCACTGTTTTTGCAGAGGTGACCTGAATACAACAGTTTATTAGTATATACGAATAAAAATACACAATATATCCCTCCAAACTGCCAATATCCAAACCCCTCCTTTAGAGTGCAGGCATTGTACTTTCCATTTCCAGTCCAGTTATACAAAATAACCAGTTTCCCTGAATCCTTCACTAAATATTACTAAATATTATTATTTATTATTATTATAAAATA
>NC_069403.1:17680303-17702718 GCF_026875155.1 Cherax quadricarinatus
CCCAAAAGTCCACTAACCCCCGGGATCCCCACACCAGTCCACTAACACCCAGGATGCGCCCCCACCCAGTCCACTAACCCCAGGTTGCGACCCACACAGTCCACTAACACCCAGGCCGACCCCACCAGTCCCACTAACACCCAGGATGCGACCCACCCCATCCACTAACCCCCAGGATCGACCCCACCAGCCCATACACCCAGGATGCGCCCCACCCAAAGTCCACTAACACCCAGGATACGACCCACACCAGTCCACTAACACCCAGGATGCGACCCACACCAGTCCACTAACACCCAGGATGCGCCCCAAAACCCCACTAACACCCAGGATGCGACCCACACCAGTCCACTAACACCCAGGATGCGACCCACACCAGTCCACTAACACCCAGGATGCGACCCACACCAGTCCACTAACACCCAGGATGCGACCCACACTAGTCCACTAACACCAGGATCGACCCACACCAGTCCACTAACACCCAGGATGCGACCCACACCAGTCCACTAACACCCAGGATGCGACCCACACCAGTCCACTAACACCCAGGATGCGACCCACACCAGTCACTAACACCCAGGATGCGACCCACACTAGTCCACTAACAACCAGGATGCGACCCACACCAGTCCACTAACACCCAGGATGCGACCCACACAGTCCACTAACACCCAGGATGCGACCACACCAGCCCACTACACTCAGGTATGCGACCCCACCAGTCCACTAACACCCAGGATGCGACCCACACTAGTCCACTAACACCCAGGATGCGACCCACACCAGTCCACTAACACTCAGGATGCGACCCACACCAGTCCACTAACACCCAGGATGCGACCCACACCAGTCCACTAACACCCAGGATGCGACCCACACCAGTCCACTAACACCCAGGATGCGACCCACACCAGTCCACTAACACCCAGGATGCGACCCACACCAGTTTATATACAATGGCCTCAGTTACAAAGACTCAAGTTTGAACAATCCAACACTTATTATATAATGAAAAACAACCACGAGGGGAGTAGAATGATACCTCTAGGCCTTTCGTGTTGCAATCAACACATCATCAAGAGCTTGCAAAATTGCAGAAAAGAGGAGGATGTCTCAGCAAGTACGTTCTCATAGGATGTCTTCACTGGATGTCTTCACTTGGGAACGTACTTGTATGGACAGCCTCCTCTTTTCTGCAATTTTGCAAGCTCCTGATGATGTGTTGATTGAAACACGAAAGGCCTAGAGCTGTCATTCTACTCCTCCCGTGGTTGTTTTGCATCCTGTATCGCTTGGTTTGCGATATTTGCGTATTATTATATTATGAATGTGTATCATGTTTCTTACTTGCCAATTCTAAAATATTTCTTTCCAGCCATGAGGAAGAAGGAGCCAGAACTCTGGCTTCCGACCAGTTTACAATATTGAAGCAAGTCTAGTGTGGCTGAATATTGCATCTGATTCTTGAGCTATTCATATCAAATATCGGCATTGTGTTAACCTAGCATCTGGACACAGTTTTACCCAGACTTAATGCTTTTGTCCCGTCTATTAAACTCACAGTCTAGGAAAAAAATGAATGTTGAACTTCTATTCTTAGATATTACGATCAACCGGGTTGATAGAAAGTTCAAGTTTACAGTATATAGGAAGGCCTCTAATGTTTGTTCATGCATCCACTGCTCTAACCATGAAATAAGAGTAAAAAGAAGTATCTTTCTATGTTTCTGAGAGCCTATCGAGTGTGCTGCCCAGAATTTCCTGATGAGGAAAATCTTTGATATTGCTATATAAAACTATGGTATCCTAAGGAATTTGTAGAAGCGGCATTGCTGGCAGCTAGAAAAACTTATCAAAGGACTGAACCTAAGATAACTCCTCAGATTAAGAATGTTCTGGCTCTCCCATACAATGAGAATTTATCTGTCTCCAAATCCCTAAAAAGAAACAAAAACAATATTTTCAAAATTTTGAAGGGATAAAAGAATTTCCCCCTCAACACGTGCTGACGGGTTTTTGGGAAGGCTGAATGGCTGCAACTTACTTACATGGAAAAAACTGGCAAAGCTCTAAATCTGGTTTTTAAACAACCCCCAGAATTCAAAAAAATATACCATTAATCATAGCTCAGGAACAAAACACATTCCCCCCACCTAATGTTTCCCAAAATAACCCAAACAAACTGGGACAAAAACTTCCTACCCCCAAGTTAGGGCGCTGCCACCCGCCAGCAGGCAGTAAGGTTGCCCACACTTCATTCTTCTGCTGTCGCCTCGGCTACCAAATCAACCCAGAATATAAATCGAGCCTGAAAGTTTTGGTTTTCCTCCAAAACACCAAAAGGGAAAAAACAACGTAAACCCTCACCCCAAAGAAAAGGGGACCCACCGATACTGAGACCACACGAAAATGGACCACCTGAATAATGAACCACACTGAATAATGAGACCACAGAAGAATGATACCCCACGAATAATGGACTATCCTAATAGTAAAGTTATGCCATCATAAGACCACATAAAAATTTTGGGGACACCTTAAGACAGGAATCATTTCTTGGGCCCCACGACTATGCCTCACAAGAACACGGAAAAAGCCGAGACCCCGCCTGAACCAGACCATGTTCGGGTTTCGAGATCACCCCCTAAAGCCGAAACACTCCTAAAGATGAGCCCAGGCTTCAGGCCGAGCCCGATTAAAGCCGAGCCCACGCCTGAGCCGAGCCCCACTTTTCGGGCTGAAGATTCGTTCAGAAAGTCACTACTGCCAGACTACTGAGATCCCAACAGTGGCCAGCTTTGAGATGAAAACCACCTGGCTAAAAGTAACTAAACAATTTTTAACCCTTGATAATTTTTTCTAACTAGGACAAAAATTATCCTTTTTTTAATTAATTTTATGTTGACAAAATTATGAGAGTAGAAAGAAAATTTTTTCTTTAGAGTGCTTATTGAATTTTTCAGAAATTTAACTGAACTGATAAATTTTTTCTTGTATTCAGTATACAATTTTTATTTTTCAAAACTATCTTATTTTCAGGTTTTTTTATTTTTTATAAATTTATGAGTAAAAATATGCCAAAAAAAAAAAAAAGGACAATACCGGACTGGAACGAACAAAAAATAACCCGCACATAAAGGAAAAGCTTACGACGACGTCGTCGTAAGCTTCTCTTTTTTATGTGCGGGTTATTTGTGTAAGATATTCCCCATCCTCTACACTATCCCTCACACTATCCTTATACTATACCTCTACACTATACCTCACACTAACCTCTACACTATACCCTACACTATCCTCTCACTTTACCTTATACTATACCTCTACACTATACCTCTACACTTACCTCTACACTATACCTCTACACTTTTAAACCTCACACTATACCTCTACACTATACCTCTACACAAAACCTCTACACTATACCTCTACCTATACCTCTACACTTTTCCCCCCTCCTACACATCCTCTAACCTATTGGGAGAAATTTTTCTCCAGGGGGGGGGTATCCCCCCTTCAGCCCCTTTCGCCCTTTCACCCCTGGGGGCCCACCCTCTCAAAGGGCAACGTCTTGTTTACTGTTTCATGGTAAGGGATCCCAATGCGTACGATTCGACTGGTCAAGCGACCGCCACTCCGCGTCCAGTTTTTTCAGGTGAATTTTAAAAAGAGCATACATCTCTTACCTTAGCAGGAAATTAAGGAAACCCTGCCCCACTTTATTCCCATGAAAAGATAGTGGACTTTGTTGCTATGTTTAAAGACAGAAAATCAAACATTCTGCTTTCTTATCGAGGAAGTGGCAAGGAAGCAAAAGTACGGTCAGTTTTTTCCTTTTGCGGGGGCGGGGGCGGCAGGGGGCTTTGTGGTGTTTTCAGATTGCTTTTGACTCAAAGAGAGGGACACTGACACCGGAAAAAAAACAAGAGGGACTGTGCTTGTGTGAACAAAGTGTCTAAAAAAACAAAATAAACACTTACAAGAAGTGTGTTCAGCTTCTTTATGATAAGTTTGGAACAATATTGATGAACTTTGTAACAACGATGGCGTCCACAGGTGTAGTGCGACATTCTTCAAAACACTATTCCAATCAACCACGGATATCTGGGCATAATTCAGGTCAGATACATATACCCGGGTAAGTTTTTTAAAACTCGTGATGTGCTACTATTGTTGCGCAGTTGAGATAAAATCGTAGTTAGTCACTTACCAAAAACCCCTGATATGCGGCCCTTTTGAGCCAACAGAAAATTTTGTCAGAAATCAGTGAATGAAATTGTGAAAAACACCCCGGGGGTAATTTAAAACTTAAAAATTTAAAACTCTTTTACAGTCTTTGGAGAGACTTCACAGTTCTCAAGACCTGTCTGCAGAGGGGGCTGTGCGGCGAGAGCTGTTTTTTCCAAATTTAAGTTTCCATATTTAAAACTTAGCTGGTAATCCATTTCTCAACTTTTTGGTCCTTTAAACCCAAATAAAGGCCACAGTGGCCAAAAAATTTTTGTACTACAGTTAAAATAACCTAAAGCCAAGGCCTTCGAAAAAGTTTTAAAAACTCTTTTTAAAATTTAAAATCATATAAATGAGTCCCCCAGACTCAATCACAGAGAAGGGCACCCAAAAAGAAAGGGGGGCGCTCACCCCAGCGTTCACCCAAAAAAAAAAGGGACGGGGTGACTCACCCAACAAGAAAACGGGGATGGCCCCCGATCCAGCCCCCAATCCGAAAATCGCTGACAAGACAACAAAAACCCCAAATTGATTTCGGTTTGTCGGTGTTAAACATAGTTTTATAATGTTTTATAGACAGAAATTAAAGACAAATGTGAAAAGTTTTTTTTTAAATCTACCTGTTTTATTAAAGGGAACTTATATAAAAAAGGAAGTTTTCAAATACAAATTAACATGACATTTTATATGTGTAAGTAATTTTCACGTGGAATTCAGTTATACAGTGCTTTTAAAAGGTATGGAATGAAGTTTTTAACATTTTTTTCGATTAATCATCGTGGTCGGGCTGACACAGCAAACCAAGCCATAAACCCCCAGCCTTTAGTACTCTGCCCCTTAAGGTCATTGCCCCCTGAGGTTAACTTAGTGGTCAGCAGGTCTGACTAAATTATTGCTGACTTAACATAAAAAAAACTCAGCTGTTTATAGCAGTACATTTTTTTTTTTAAAAACCTCTAAGTGCGGTGCTAGAATTTTCAGTTACCATTAAAAAGGGCTTGTTTGAAAACTCAGTTTCAGTCTTTAAAACAAATTACACAATTAGAAAATCAAATTTCAGTCTGTTGGTTTAATCAAGATACAAACAAGATTTTGATATCTTGGGTAAATTTTTATTTTTTTAAACAACGTCTGGAAATTAATTCGACATACACATTAGAAAATAAATTTCTTGAATCAACCCCTTGAGGATGAAATTAAAATGTTTGGATACATTAGAAATCAACAAAAAGGGGAGGGGATACAGGTATCTGCCGCAAAACTTGCACAGAACCTACTGTAACAGTGTCAAACCCCTTACACCCTTAACAACAAAAATTTCCCCCTTTCCCAAGCTTACCTTTTTTTGTCATCACCATTTTTCAAGTCATAATTATGAAGAAACATTGTGGTTTTCAATCCATGAAAAATTCACGAACTGCAAGATGGATTGCAAGTTAAAATTATCTTAAATGTTTTGTGAAAGGGAAAACCCTATAATGATTAATCATTTCCGGTGGTTAAGGCATTAAAAAATACCCTTAGGTTTAGCAGAAAATTATTTTGATGCTGACAAAGCCAGAGTTAGACAGCATTTTAAATATCAAGTTTAAAACCACCCAAACATTTTTTTTTTAGACTTCAGGCATTTAAACAATTAAAACGTCCAGATTCAGGGTGCTAAATAACCTAAACAATGTATTGTTTAAAATCAGGGGTATTGTACAAGATAATTGTCACCACAAACTATTGAACGTTTTAAATTTATGTTCTAAATATTTTCACTTGCGGGGAAAATTAGCAAGGTTTACAAAACAATAGTTTAATGCATGAAAGAAACGAGCAACAAAAAAAACCACAAATCCCGGGGATAACAAACCTTAGCTCATAAAAAAATTTACAACCTCACTAAACCACAGAAGGGGAAATCCCATTACATTTATCAAGCGTAATACAAGACAGTAAAAAAAACGTCACACAAAATACTCCAAAATGTGTACTTTGTGAGGGAAAACAAGGGGCACAGTATTGAGTAAATACACACAATGGGGGCACGTAAACAACGTTTTTCAAGCAAAAAAGGTGCTAAAGGTTTGGTAAAACACAAGGGAGGAAAATTTCCATGAAGAAGTTTTTTAAAATGCAAGGGATGCATCATACAACATTACCCAAAATACTTTGTGAACGCAGAAGACTCCCACTGAACAGAAGTCAACAAAAGAAAAAATTAAATGTGAAGATAATTTTAAAAGCAACTGCTCCCCCCGATACTCGATTTGGTTTATCAATAAATTAAAAAAAACCAAATGTGAAACATTTTTGATAAAGGGCTCACAAAGGTCATTCATAAAAGAACAGTGTTACGAAACTGAAAAAACAACCCTATCCCAAAAATCAGTTAGAAGAGTTTTTTTTTTTCCACAATTCTGGTAAACAGACATATGACCTCCCAAATCACTTTTGGGTCTGGAAAACGGGGAAAAAGACATAAGCTGGGGTAGTAATGATTTCCTAAGTATGGCAGATCCAGAGATTAAAAAAAAACATTGCAGCACTGAAAAAGCTAAGGCAAGTTTGCCGCCCTGACAAAAAGGGGACAAAATTTTTGTCCAATTGATTTAATCTTGGAAGTATTATTATCACTGTTTTGTGAAAAATTTAAGAAAGTAAACAGTTTTTTCATTGCGAAAACACAGGGGCCACATGATATGTGGTCCCAATTCCCTCTCAAAGTGGGAAAGAAGCTGATATTGATTCAGGGAAAATGTACTGTTACAAAATAACCGCTGATCTGTCCCAAAAGCAAAATTTATCATTAGGGGAAGAAATGAATGAACCTTGAAAATTTTGGGGGATTTAGATGCGATGGGAAGATGTAAATAAACCAACCCACGGGGTCTCAGACTTATACCCAAATTTTTGGACACTTAAAGTATAAAGGGACAGTTTTGGTTAGTTACCAGGAAAATTTAAAAACCCACCACACTGCTAACAATTTCGCAGGGCTTTCGGACAGTGAAAGCAAAAAATCATTAGCTCGGAAAACCCAGACTACTGACTGTCTATGATTTTCATACAAGAACATTGGACAATAAATTCATTAGGAAATAGGCAAGAAATTTAAAGACAGAAGTCATTACTCTCGCACCAGGAGTCAAAAAGATTCTGAAACCACTCCACACGTTTTGTTTTAAAATTTGCAGCGCACGTGAAAATAAGATGTACAAGTTTTAAATGTTTGTTGAGCCCGACCCCAAAAAAGAGAAGCTGGAGACGTCTTATAAATTTGCACAAACCCATATGCCTATACGGCTGATTTTTCCAAGGTTTTCTTAAAGTAGGTCAAAAAAGATAAAAATTATACTCGATTCTTGTGGCCTGAAAATCCACATACCTCAAATCCTGTGAAAACTTATCGTTTCAAATCGTTTTATTTGGTGCAACTCCCCTTTCCCTTTTTACTAGAAGTTTTAAATACCTTTGAAAAAATCTGAAAGTCCATTCAGAAAAAAATCTTAAAGAAAAAATTTCTATTGGACAACTTCAAGGTAACTGTGAATAAGGAGGATTTGAAATCTTTTAAAGAGAATAACAAGGAGATAAAGAAGCAAATAGCCTCTAAGGGTTGGGAAAACAAATTCAAAGCAAATTAAGGGAACTTATCAAAGAAATTTCCCCCAAAATGAAATTTTGATTGCAACAATATGCTGGGACTTTAAAGGAAAAAAAACAGGGAAAAACTTTGATTCAAAAAAATAAACAAAAATCAAACGTACATCACTAACGTGTTTATTGTCAGAGGTATCTCAATTTTTTGATCCTTAGGATCGTCTCACCCAAATTTCCCTAAAAGGTAAAAGCTCATGCAAGATGCATGAAGCCAAATTGGATGGGTGAAACTTGCCCTAAAATGAGTCAAGCTGGGGTGAAAATCCAGGGAGTTTAAACAACTTTCCCAAATTAAATTTCCAGAAAAAATAGGCAAGAGGGAAACAATCACATTACATGTGTTCTTGAGCTCAACCAGGGTTTGGCGCTGCACTTACATGATAAAGCTGGGAAGTACATTAATTTCTTCAAAGGGGGGGTGCACCCCTTTAAGGTCAAACAGTACCACAAAATTGGAACGACACACTCTATGTAGGGAAAAAAAAGCTGCTATTCAACAAAATACTTGATCTCCCATTGAAAAAACCGTGATCTGGGGTGATAAAGAAGCAGTTCTCCCGGGGTTTAAGAAAAATAAGAGTAATTTTGGGCTTTCAGAACAAGTAGCAAAAATAATAGAGTGCAGGAGATTATCTCTTTTTCCCCCTCTTCCCCCGAGAATCCAGCTGACATGTTGTCACTGGGGTCCCCCCCAAAAAATTTGTGATAAAAAATTATGGCCACGGACCGAACTGGCTCTCTAATGAAAATAAATGGCCTAGCAAAAAAAACTCACATTTCCAGAAGAAAGAGTTGCTTGAAACAGCAAAATAATTTTTGTAAATATGCAGACACAAAAAATAGTCATTGGGATCTAAAAATATCTTTGGGTAATCTCTTAAGGTTACAGCTTGCTTTAAATTCATTAAAAGGAATAAAACCTGATTGAATTCTTGAACCCATTTAAAACGGGTGAAAAAAAAATAAGAAAGATGTTTTTTCAAAAGAATAAAATTCTGAAACACAAATAAATCCCCCAAAAAAACCGTCAGATTAATTTTTTTAGGACTTTATCTTGCTCAAAAAGATTATAAAAAGTCGAGGAAGAAAATTTATAATTTTATTACCTAAAAAACCATAATCCCAAAATTGACCCCAAAATCATTGGGTAACAAAACGATTGTGCAAAAACCCCCAAAAGTTTACTGGTGGGGGACTACACACTTTTCATATACGACAAACCTACTGGATACCTCAAGGGCGACAAAGTTGAAAAACAAATAAAGGACTTTATTACTTGTCTCACTACGATAGCGGTATGTCAGTCCGGTCCCCTCCAACCCCCTGAAAAGTTTGTCATATCACTCCATTTAGGTGACAGGGGTAATTCACTGGACCAATAATTTTAAAAACCAAAACAGTTGCAAAGTTCCCGTCAAGGGACATCTTTTGTTCATTGCTACAACTAGAGCATACTCAGAAATAGCCCCTGACATGTCTCTGAAAACCTTTATCAAATTATTTAGACGGTTTTTCAGCCAAAGGGATGTCCCCGATGAGATTTCAGACAATGCAAAAACTTGCTGTGGTCGCTTTTATAACAAAATCTTTGATCAACCCAAAAACAACAGATGCTGAACAACCAGTTGTCGTTGGAGTACATTCCCCCTAAATTTTCCCCTGGCACGGCGGGTTTTATAAAGAATGGGCTTGTAAAACGTTGTTTTAAAGGAAAACTCTTCATCGCAAAGAATCGACTTAAACAATTCCGTACAGTTGTGACTGAAATAGAAAATAGAGTCACAACAGACTCTAAAATTATGTTACCCATGATCTAGACAATTTAGAAGTGGTTTTAAATCCATCCATTTTCTCCCTGGCAGAAGGCTCGAACCTGTTCCTCCCATGAATGATAAAAAAAATCATGAGGATCCCACTTATTTCTAACCTAGCAACTCGACGTAAAATTTAAACACTTTTTTAAATGATTGAACATTTGGGGGAAAAAATTTGGGGAGAAGACATCTACCTCATTGGAGAAAAATTCTAGGCTGGTGTTCCCGAAAACATAAGTCCTTAAAACCCGGGGACAGAGTGATTATTTACAATGAGGTTTAGGTCCCAATGGATATTGGAAAATTGTACCAATATCCTGAGCAAAGGAATAATAGGCAGTTATGTTTTTGACAAAGGGTTTTTGAATAAGCGACAATAAAAAAACATGCCTTTGAATTACCAGTGTTGAAAAAAAAATAGTGATTCCCAGAAACCACACAGACAAAACTGTTCAAAAAGACAAGCAGCAGTGGTGGCGATGAGAAAAAAAATTAATGTTAAGTGATAATATTTACCTGCAGCGAACCTCCGCCGCCCCCCGTGTGGGGAAAAATTTTTTCCAGGAGGGGGGTACGCCCCCTTTAACCCCTTTTCAGCCCTTTTGCCCGAGGGCCCCCGCCCCCTCAAAGGGGCAAGCACTTTTTTTCTGCTTAGTTATAATTGACCCCGATGCAGTACGAGTATGCACGTGGTCAACGACCGCCACTCTTGCAGTCCAGTGTTGCAGGTGATTTTTTAAAAAGAACAGTAATCTATTTCCTTAGCAGGACAATTTTAAAGGAAAATCCCCTTTCCCCCTTTTTTGCCCTAGTAAAGAAGTGGACTTGTTTCTATGCTTAAGAAGCAAGAACAAACATTCTCTTTGCTTCTCGAGAAGTGGCAAGGAAGCAAAAAATTAAAAGGGCAGCTTTTTTTTGTCTGGGGCATGACGGCGTGGGGGCGTTGTGGCTCTTCAGTTACTTTTACTCACTGAAGTGACCGATGCCAGGGTAAACCCAAAAAAGAGGGACTGTGTTAGTGTGAACAAAGTGTCTCATAAAACACAATAAACACTTACAGAAAAGGGTGATCGCTTTTTTAGTTTAAAAATTGTGAACAATTTTTGATGAACATGTAACCGAGGTTGGCCAACGGTGTAGTGCGACATTTTCAAAAAGCCTATTTTTCAATCAACTCAAACGGATAACCGGCATAATTTACGGGCGAACATAACCCCGGTAAGTGTTTCCCAACTCTTTATTTTACATTTCTGCACGTTTAGTATAAAATGTGAGTTGTCACTTATCAAAACCCCGGATATGCGGGCCTTTTAGTCCACCCCCGTAAGTTGTCACAATCAGTGAAGAAAAATGCTGACAAAAAAATCCCTAGGGGTAATTTAAAATTTTACAAATTTAACCATTTACGCAGTTGAAAATGCTTCAACAGCTTCTCAGATTCGTCTGCAAGGCGGCGTGCAGGCGATGAGCTTTTTCTAAGTTAAGTTTCCCTAATTAAACTTAGCTGGGAATGCCATTTCTTTTTAAAAACGTACCTCTACACTATACCCTACACATACCTCTACACTAAACCCCTAACTATACCTCTACACTATACCTCTACACATACCTCACACAAAAACCCCTTTCACTTCCTACACTATACCTCACTAAACCTCTACACTATACCTCTACAAAACCTCTTACTTACCTCTACACTATATTACACTATCCTCTACACTATACCTCCCTATACCTTAACTAACCTCTCCTATACCCTACCATACCCCTACACATACCTCTACACCTTTCCCTACACTTACCTACACTTACCTCTAACTTTAAAACCCCTAACTATACCTCTAATATACCTCTCATTACCTCTACACTATACCTCTACACTCTACCCCTACACTATACCTCTACACTTACCTCACACTAACCTCTACACATACCCCTTTATCAGGAAATACAAAGAAAAAAGATAAAATTCTGAGTATTATCTATCGTTTCTGAGACCACTTCAAATCATCTCTAAATTATTGACATTTTTTTAAATTAGTTGTTTTTCAAAAAATTTTTATACAAATTCCCGCACATTTTTTTTTAAAAATTTAAGCATGTTTTTAACACGTAATTTTTTATACATTATAATTTTAAAAAAGGGTACGTGGGGAAAAATGATAAATTTAATAGTAAAATACAACCATGTGGATTTGCAATGAATTTAAATAAAAGAGTACCAATTTCCAAAATGCATTTTCAAGTAATTTGTCTATTATTTTTTCTAGGACATTTTAAAAACTATATGTACATTATAATTTTTATATAATTAATATTATAATTATATTTTTTATTTATTTATATTTTAATATTTTTATATAATATATATTTTATATATATTAAAAAATAATATTTTTTTGTTTATATATTTATATTATTTATATTAATTTTATATATAAATAATATTATATATGTATATATATATATATATATATATAAAAATTTTTAAAATATATATTTTTTTATAATTTTATATATATATATATATATATAAAAAAATATATATAATTATATAAAATAAAAATTTATTTTATAAAATATTTAATATATGTATATGTTAAAATATATATATAATATAATATATTTATATATATAATTATATATATTTTAAAATAATTTATTATATATATATTTTGTATTTTATATTATATATATATATTTATATATATATTTATTATTATTATTTATTTTTTAAAAATGGGTATTCCCACCAAAGGGGATCCCCCAAGGCAAGTGGCCCACCAAGGCAGAGTCCCCCCCAAGCAGAGGGCCCCACTAAGGGAAGGGTGGCCCGAAAAAAAAAACTTTCACCATCATTCCTCCATCACCGTCTTTCCAGAAGGGGCTTTACACTTCAGTTTTTTAAAACCCCCATTTAACACCCCTCCTTCAGATTAGGGGGACTGCCCCCTCTCCCGGACTCAAAATCCCGGGCCCGCCGGTTTCCCCGAATCCCCTTTATAAAAACTCACCTCCAACAGCACAAAGTATTTTAATATACTTATATATAATAATATAAAAATAATATTAATATATATTAAATATATATTAAAATATATAAATATATAAATTAAAATACTATGATGTAACTTTTTTTTTAACAAGTCGGCCGTCTCCCACCTAAGCAGGGGGACTCAAAAAAAGAAAAATCCCCAAAACTAAAAACTTTTATCATTCAACACTTTTACCTCCTCTACATATTCACTGTTTTTGCATGCTCAGTCAACATTTAGAAAAATATTAAAAATACAATATAAAAATGACCTGAAATAATAAAATAAACTCCCTAAAGAATATAAAAGGGGCCCCAGTTAAAAATATACCTTCCTATTACACATCCCCCCAAACGCCAATATCCCAAACCCCTTTCCCAAACTCAAGTCGGATTTAAAAAAAACCTTTTTCCCGAATGCCTTCCAATTACCCTCCACACCCAAAAGCTCGTCAGGGCCCAAAAAAAACCTTACCCATTTAAACCCATCTAAACACTCAGCACGCTTGTGGAATCCAAGCCCCTGCCCACAAACCTCCTTTTACCCCCTCCCCCCCAACCTTTCGGGAGCCCCACCCGCCTTCCTTCCCCTAAGATTTATATGCTCTCCATGTCATCACTTTTTTCCATTCTTTCTAAAAGCCCCAAAACACCTAAAAAACCCCTCTTTTCCTCTGACTAAAATTTTATTAACTCCACACCCCCTATTTCCACATTCGAAATTCTCTGCATAATATTCACAGCACACTTGCCCTTAACAGGACATCTCCTTTCCTCCCAAACACCTCCCGCTGCAGGTTGGGGGTGAAGTTTTTTTGTAAACCCAAGCTTCACACCCATATAAAAGGTTGGTACCCCTATACGTCATACATTCCCCTTTTTTCCTCCGATAACGTTTTTTGTTCCACATATACCCATGCACTACCCCCCTTCAATTTATGGTTAAACCCCATCCTTCAAAAACCCCTCCCCCGACACTAACCCCCAAATATCTGAAAAAATTCACTTTTCTATATTCCCTCCCCAATTTTATATCTCTTTCTTTTTTTCTAAATCATTATACCCCATCACCCACTCTTTTCTATGTTTTACTTTCAAATTTTTACCTTTTAAAAAATCCCAAACTCATTTCCCCTACCTTTGCAATTTTTTTTTTAGAATCTTCCAAAGCCATACATCAGCAAAAAGTAAACGTGTCACTTCCCATTTTTTATTTTAAATTTCCCCTAATTTAATCCACCCCTCTCCCGAAAACACAGCATTTACTTTTTTTACAAGCCCATCAAAATATATTTAAAAAAGCATGGGGACATACACATCCCTGTCTAAGACCACTTTTACGGGAAGTATTTCCCTCTTCTAACACCCCAACCTGAGCCTCACTATCCTCATAAAAACTCTTAACAAAAATTTTTTAACTTCTTTTTTTTCAGTACTTGCATATCTGCAACATTGCCCCCATACACCTATATATTACCTGGGGTTTACCTGGAAAGATTTCCCGGGGGGCAACGACCCCCCCGCCCCCGGCGGACCAGGCCCCCTGGGTATCAACCTATCAACCGGCTGTTTTTGCTGGCTGCACGCAATCCAACAACGACCCCGCCCGGCTGGGCAGGAACCGACTTTAGGTGCTTGTCCCGTGCCCTTGGCAAAGCAGCTAAGGTCAATTTACCCCTGTCCTAAAACGACGACACATTAGCCCTTTTGATTTAATCATTGGAAGTATTATTACACTTTTTTGGCAAAATATATAAGTAAACATAGTTCACTTTCTGAAAACACGGGAGGCCACATGATTTTGGTCCCATTCCCCTCAAAGTGGGAAAGAACTAAAAATTTTTATTCGGGGAAAATGTACTAGTTACAGAAAACCCTGATCATGTCCACAAAAAAATTTTTCATTATGAAAAATAAGAACCAGTTAAAGTTTGGGGGATTTAGATGCGATAGGATTGATGTAAAAAAACCAACCCACGAGTCCCCGACTTTACCAAATATTTGGCACGTCAATATAAAGATGGACAGTATTGGTTAGGTTACCATAAAATTTAAAATCCACCACATCTGCCTACAATATCGCAGGGCTTTGGGGACAATGAAACACAAATCATAGCCAGGAAAAATCCAAGCTACTGACTTCATAAATCATCAAAACAGTTGGACAAAAAATTTTCATTGAGAAATAGCGAAGAAATTTAAAGGGGACAAAGCTCAATTCCCCCGCACCATGGATCAAAAAAAGATTCTGAAACCACCCCACTACGTTTGTTAAAATTGCAGCCACGGCAAAAAAGATGTAGCAAGTCTTAAGAGCTGTGACCGACCCCACAAACTGAAACTGGAGACGTGCTTATAAAATTTTTGCACAAACCCATATGCCTAACGGCTGATATTCCAAGTTTTCTTAAGAGTGGACTAAAAGAAAAGATAAAATTTAACTCGATTCTTGTGGCCTAAAATCCACATACCCCAAAAGCCGGGAAAAAACTTATCTTCAAATCATATTTTTTTGGGCAACATCCCCCCATTTTTCTAGAACACTCAAATCACATTTAAGAAATCTAAACCTTCAAAAAAATCTTAAGAAAATTTTCTATGTGGACAATTTTAAAGTACTGGAAAAAAGAGGGGGATTTAAAACCCTTAAAACGGAAGCAAAAAGGAATAAAGAAAAATATGCCTCGGGATGTGGAAACAAATTCAAAAAAATTTAAAGGGGAACTTACAAAAAAGTTTTCCCCTGAAACTGAAATTCTGATTCAAAATATGCTGGGACTTAATGGAACACACGGAAGATACTTTGAGTCTAAAAAAGGAAAACAATAAACAGCAGTCATCACTAAACTAGTTTTATGTCAGGGGAAAATCAAAAGTTTTTCCTCTAGGATCGCTCAAAAATTACCAAAAAAAGGTAAAATTTTATCAAGTGCATGGAACCAAAATTTGGGAAGAACTTGCCCTAGAAGTCAAGCAGGGATAAATACCCAAAGGAGTTTAAAAAACTTCTAAAATTTAAATTCCAGACAAAAGTCAAGGGGAAAAAATCCCAATTACATGTGTTTCTGGAGCTCAACCCAGAGTAGGGCGTTTTCTTAATGAGTAAGCTAAAGGGAAGTACATTTTTTTAAACTTAAAAGGGCCCGGGGTACACCCTTGAAGGTCAGAACGGCCCAAAATTGGAACTGACACACTCAAAGTAGAAAAATTTTAGCGTCTATTCAAAAAAGTACTTATCATCTCACTTTTAAAAAACCGTGATTGGATGATAATGAAGCAGTTCCCAGGGGTTAAGAAAAAATAAGAGTAAGGGTCAATGTACAGAACAGAGTAGCAAAAATAAATAGAGATGCAGTGAGATTATCTCATTTCTCCACTACTCTACCCAAGAGAATCCAGCTGACATGTTGTCACGTGTGTCCCACACAAAAATTAGTGGATAAAAAATTATGGCTCCACGGACCGAACTTGGCATCTCTAATGAAAATAAATTGGCCTCAGCCAAAAGCTCACATTATGCCAGAATAAAGAATCTGCTGTGAAACACAGCAGAATAAGTTTTTGTAAATACTGCAGACACAAACAAAAATAGTCATGATAGGAACTAAATACTTAACATTGGGTAATCTCGTTAAGAGTTACAGCTCTTGTCTTTAAATTCCATTAAAGGCAATAAAACTGATTATTAATGTCTTGAACCCATTAAATACTGGGTGAAACTAAACGAGACAAAGATTTTTCTCAACAAGAAATAAATTTCTAGAAACACAAGATAAATCCACAGAAGAAAACCTGTCATGATTAATTCTTTAGGACTTTATCTTGACTCAAAAAAGATTATAAATGTCGAGGAAGAATTCATATTCCTTCATTACCTAAAGAACCATACCATCCAATATGATCCCAAGAACTCATTGGCTAACAAACTGATTGTGCAAAACGCCCACAGTAACGAGTGTTACATGGTGGGTAGCTGACACTACATTGTCATAAACGACAATCCTACTGGAGATACCTCAAGGATCGAAAGTGTGGAAAAACAAATAAAGGACTGATTACTTTGTCGTCACTACTATATGCGAGTATGTCAGTATCCTGGTCCACCTCCATATCCCTCTGAAAGAGTTTTGTCATATCACTCCATTTACAGGAGACAGGTGAAGATTACACTGGACCATAAATTTAAACCAAAACAGTGACAAGATCCAGTCAAGGTGTACATCTGTTTGTTTCCACTTGTGCACAAACTAGAGCAGTACATCTAGAAGTAGCCACTGACATGTCTGCTGAAACCGTATCACATCTCAGACGGTTAGCAGCCAGAAGGGCAATGTCCCCTAGACTGGTTAAAAGTCATTAAAAAATTAGATGAAATATCAGACAACGCAACGACCTTTGCTGCTGGTGGCTGCTTATATTAAAGAAAGATCTTGATCAACCAGAATGATAACAACAGATGCAGAACAACGCAGATGTCGTAGGAGAACCATTCCACCTAAATCTCCATGGCACGGCGGGATTTTATTAAAGCAATGGTCCGGACAAAAACCATTGTAAAACATATGTTTAAGGAAGACTCTTCATCGTCAAAGAATCGACTTAGAACAAATCCGAACAGTAGTGACTGAATAGAAAATAGAGTCAACAACAGACCTCTAACTTATGTTACCGATGATCTAAACAATTTAGAAGTTGTTTAATCCATCACAATTTACTCCATGGCAGAAGGCTCGAACCTGTTCCCCTCCCATGAATGATAAAAGAAATCCGTAGAGGATCCAACTTATTTCTAACATGAGCAACTCAGACGTAAAATTCAAACACCTTAATAAAAGTGATTGAACATTGGGAGAAAATTTTGGCGAGAAGACTATCTCACCTCATTGAGTAGGAACACTATATTGAGCGTGGAGATTTCAGAAAATCATAAGTCCTTAAGACCTGGTGACAAGAGTGATTATTTGACAATGATGTTCGAGGTCCCCATGGAAAATTTGGAAAAAATGTGACTTCATTATCCTGATGCAAAGGAAATAATCAGGACCAGTTGATGTTTTGAGCAAAGTGTAGTGAATAAGCGGACAATTAAATAAACAGAGCATTAGATTAACACAGTGTTAGAAAAACGGAAATTAGTGATTCTGCAGAAACATAAAACACAGACTAAAACATGATCAGAAAAGACAAGCAGCAGTGGCTGTGGCGAGTTGAGAAAACTGAAAATAATTTAAGTGATGAAATAGTTTCACACTGCAAGCGAACCTCCGCCGCCTCCCAGGAGAGGAGAAATTTCTCCATATGGGGGTATCAGCCCCCTTCAGCCCTTTCAGCCCTTTCAGCCCTGAGGGGCCCAGCCCACTCACAAGGGGCAAGCATCTTGTTTTCTGACTATAGTTAGTAATTGATCCCAGATGCAGTACGATTATGTGCGACTGGTTCAGCGACCGCACACTCCTGCGGTCCCAGTGTTGCAGAGTGTATTTTAATAAGAGACAGTACACCTTTTTATTACCTTAGGCAGTGAAACAGATTTATAGTGTAAACTCCTGAGCTCCACTTTTATTGCCATAGTAAAGATAGTGGACATTGTTGTCCTATGCTTAAGACAGCAAGAATCAACATTCTGCTTTCTTCATCGAGGAAGTGGCAAGGAACAAAAGTACTAGGTCCAGCTTTTCCTTTGTGGGCTGAGGGGCAGTGACGGGTGGGGCTTTGTGGCTAAAGATCTTCAGATACATTTGACTCTACTGAGATTGACACTGATGCCAGATAACCAACAAAGAGGGATCTGTGCATTAGTGTGAACAAAGAGCCTCATAAACACAAAAAACACTTACAGAGAAGTGTGATCAGCATCATTTAGTGATAAGATTGTGAACAATTATTGATGAACAGTGTAACAACGATTGTTGCTATCCAACAGAGTGTAGTGCGACATTCTTCAAAGGCATCTATTCTTCAATCAACTCAACGGGAAGTCCGGGCATAATTAGCGGGTCAGATACTATACCACAGGTAAGATGTTTCCTAACTCGTGATGTGCTACATATGACTGCCACAGTTGATATAAAATCGTGAGATAGTCAACTTACATAAACCCCGGTGATATGCGGACCTTAGAGTCCACACACGTAAGTTCTTGTCAAGCATCAGTGAATGAAATATGCTGACATAACACAATCCCTAGGGGTAATTTAAAATTTTAACAAGATTATACTCATTATCAGCATGTTTGAGAGATGACTCAACAGCTTCTCTAGACGATCTGTCTGCAGAGGCGGCTGTGCAGGCGAATGAGCAGTCTTTCTAAGTTAAGTTTTCCTTAAATAATTTATATTTAAACTTAGCTGTAATAGCCATTCTCACACTGTACCTCTACACCATACCTCTACACATACCTCTACACTATACCTCTATACTATACCACTACACTAAACCTCTACAACTATACCTCTACACTATACTCTACACTATACCTCTACAACTATACCTCTACACTAAACTCTACACTATACCTCTACACTATACCTTATTCTATACCTCTACACTATACTCTACCTATACCTCTACACTATTACCTCTACACAATACCTCTACACTAACCTCTACACTAAACCTCTACACTATACCACTCTACACTATACCTCTACACTCTACCCCTACACTATACCTCTACACTATACCTCAACACTATACACCTACACTATACCTCTAACATTCTATACCACTACAACAATACTCTATCACATATACCTCTACACTCTACCCCTACACTATACCTCTACACAATACCTCTACACTAATACCTCTACACTATACCTCGTGCATCAGGATCATGTAAACGAATAATAGATAATTTCTGAGTATTATACTATCGTTTCCTGAAACCCACTTCTAATCATCTCTAAATTAGATTGACATTATTTTTAATTAGTTTGTATCAATTATAAGTATATATACAAAATTCCTGCAACATTTTTTTTTAAATCTTCAAGCATGTAATTATAACACGTTATTTTTTATACATTATATTTAAAGATACGTAGGAATACATGATAATATTAATAGGTAATATACACCACAGTGTGATTGCAGATGATTAAAGTAAATGATGTACCAATTCCATAAGTGCCATTTACAAGTAAATTTTGTCTAAGTATTCTGCTAAGGACATTTAAAGCAATAATTTACATATATATATATTAAAACAATATATAATATATATATATATATATATATATATATATAATATATATATATTATATATATATATATATATATATATATATATATATATACATAAAAATACATAAATCTGTATATAATAATATATATATATATATATATAATATTATATATATATATATATATATATAATATATATGTATATAATATATAAATATAATATATTAATATAATAGTATATATATAGTATATATAATATATATATATATATATAAATTATATATATAAATATATATTTATATATATATATATATTATATGTACATATATGTATATGTATATATATATATTATATATATAATATATATATAATATATATATAAATATTATATATAATGTAAATATATAATAATATTATGTATATATATATATATTTATATATATATAATATATAATTATATATATAATTATTTATTTATTTATTAACAGCACTGGCTGATTCCCACCAAGGCAGAGTGGCCACCAAGCAGAGTGGCCCACCAAGGCAAGAGTGGCCACCAAGGCAAGTGGGCCCACAAAGGCTGGCTGGCCCGAAAAGAAAAAACTTTACCATCATTACTCCATCACCGTCTTGCCAGAAGGGCTTTACACTTCAGATTCTTTAAACTGCCAACATTAACACCCTCCTTCAGATGTAGGCACGTGTAACTTCCCATCTCCAGACTCAATCCGGCCTGCCCGGTTTCCCTGAATCCCTTCATAAATGCTCACACACCAACAGCACATCAAGCTTATTAATATATACTTATATTATATATAGTAAATATATATTATATATAGTATATATATATATATATATATAAATTAATAAATATATATATATATATATATATATTATAGATACGTATGTATGGAATACTTTTTATTCACATGTCGGTCCGTCTCCACCAATAAGCAGGGTGGACTCAAAAAAAGAGAAAATCCCCAAAGCTAAAAAACTTTCATCAATCAACACATTTCACCTCACTCATATCTATTCACTGTTTTTGCAGAGGCTCACGATACAACAGTTTAGGACACATATATAAAGATTACAATATAAAAAGTGACCTGAAATAATATAATAAACTTCCCTATAAAATAAATATCAGGGCCCCTAGTTATATATATACTTCCTATACCATCCCTCCAAACTGCCAATATCCCAAACCCATTTTCCAGAGTCTCAAGTCGGCTATTTAAAAATAACCGGTTCCCGAATGCCTTCACTAATTACCCTGCTCACACTCCAACAGGCTCGTCAGGTCCCAAAAACCATCGATCTCATGTAATCCTATCTAATACACTCATCACGCTTGCTGAAGTCCAAGCCCCTCGCCCACAAAACCTCCTTACCCCCTCCTCCAACCTGCGAGGATGACCCCCACCCCGCCTTCCTCCCCTACAGATTTATATGCTCTCCATGTCAATCTACTTTGATCCATTCTTTCTAAATGTCAAATCAACTCTCACAACCCCTCTTCAATTTCCTCTGACTATACTTTTATTAACTCCACTCCTCCTAATTTCCACACTTCGAATCTCTGCATAATATTCACAGCATCACAATGCCCTTAGACAGGACATCTCCACTGCCTCCAGATCACCTCCTCGCTGCAGGTTGGGCGTGGAAGCTGGTTGTAAACCAAGCTTCACACCCATAAAAAGTGTATGGTACCACTATACTGACATACAATCCCTTCTTTGCCCTCCAATGATAACGTTTTTTGTCTCCACATATACCTTCTAAGCAAACTCACCCTCATCAATTGATATGGTTTAACCTCATCCTTCATAAACCCATCCGCCGACACGTCAACATCCCAAATATCCTAAAACATTCACTTCTTCTATATTCCTTCTCCCCAATGTGAATCATCTTTTCTTTATCTAAATCATTTGATTACGACTCATCACTACTCTCTTTTCTATGTCACTTTCAAATTTCTACTTAAACACACTCCCAAACCTACATTCCCACTAAACCTTTGCAATTTTCCTTTAGAAACTTCCATAAGCACAGTATCATCAGCAAGAAAGTAACTGTGTCAATTCCCATTTTGTATTTTAATTCCCCATAATTTAAATTTTCCCCACCCTCTAGGGAGTTTTCACCCTGCACAAGGGACCCGACACACTAGCATTTACTTCTTTTTACAAGCCCATCTATAAATATATTAAACAAGCATGGTGACAATGAACACATCCCTGTCTAAGACCTACTTTTACCGGGAAGTATTCTCCCTCTCTTCTACACACCCTAACCCTGAGCCTCACTATCCTCATAAAAACTTTTAACAACATTAGTAACTTTACTAAATTTATTTCATGTACTTGCAATATCTGCAACATTGCTACCCCTATACACTCTATCATATTACCTGGAGTTTACCTGGAGAGAGTTCCGGGGTCAACGAAACCCCATGGGGGAGGGAGAGGGGAGAGCGTGGGAGAGAGAAGACT
>NC_069403.1:17705718-17718981 GCF_026875155.1 Cherax quadricarinatus
GTGTATTCACCTATATGTACTCACCTATATGTGGTTGCAGGGGTCGAGTCATAGCTCCTGTCCCCGCCTCTTCACTGGTCGATACTTATTCGCTCTCTCCTGCTCCATGATCTTTGTCATACCTCTTCTTAAAGCTATTTATGGAACTTGCTTCCACTACTTCACTCTCCAGATTATTCCAGTTCATGACAACTCTAAGACTAAAGAAATACTTTATAACATCACTTATGACTCATCTGGGTTTTCGTTTCAATTGTGTCCCCTTGTTTCTTTATCGCATATCTGAATCATTCGATCCTTGTCCACCCTTGTCAAGGCCTCTTAGTATTTTCTATACGTTTGTTCCCCCCCGTTGTTATATGTCCCTCTATCCCTCCTATCCTCTAGTGTCATCAGGTTGAGTTCTCCTTAACCCTCTCGTAAGACATACCCCTCAGTTCCGGGGACTAATCTTGTTGCAAATTTTGCAACTTTCTCCAATTTTTGACGTGGTTTGGACTAATGAGGGTTCCATTCTGGCCTGCATATTCAGTATAGGCTTACGTACACTGTCTACAAATGTGTGAATGACTCCCTTACTCAGATGTCTAATACCGCCCAGTTCAGGTTTTGCAATCTCCATAATTGGCTGCTGCAGCAGTTATTTGATTGATGTGTGCCTCAAGGGGACATGTTCGTTTGTAATGCTTACCCCAAGATCCCTTTTCTTTAACTGACGTTTGCAGCTGTTGGGTTTCCTAACCTGTACTTCCGTTGCGGTCTTCTGTTGTCCTTCCCAAATCTTCATGTCTTACACTTCTGGGGTTAGAATCCAGGAGCCCATTTGTCGGACATACTTGTATAGTTTTTCCAGATCCCCTTGTAATCTTTAACTGTCCTCCGCCCCAACTTGTATTTCTCCTCATCAGTTTCCGACATAATCAGCGAACAGTGACACTTCTGAATCTATTCCTCCACCATGTTCATTCACGTATACGAAGAAACACAGCACCGGGCTTGGACTGACCCTTGTGGAACCCCACTCGTCACATTCGCCCACTCCGACATTCAGCACGTACCAACACGCGTTGTTTCCTTTCCTGTCAGGTATTCCCTGATCATTCCTGCATGATCCCTCTAATTTTTGCACCAGGTCCTTTTGTGTGGTACTGTGTCAAAAGTCTTCTTGCAATCTAAGAAGATGCAATCTACCCATCCCTCTCTCTCATGTCTTACTTCTGTTACCTTATCGTAGAACTCAAGTAAATTTGTGACACAGGATTTCCCATCTCTGAAGCCGTGCTGACTGTCATGTTGAGCCAATCTTTTCAATGTGTTCCACTACTTTTCTCCTGATAATCTTTTCCATGACTTTACATACTATACAATGCTACTTGTCTATCCCCTTTCTTAAAATTTGGAACTACATGTGCTGTCTTCCACGCCTCAGGCAACTGCCCTGTTTCGATAGATTTACTGAAGATTGCTGCTATTGGCACACACAGTTCCTCTGCTCCCTCTCTCAGTATCCATGGAGATATGTTATCTGGGCCCACCGCCTTTGAGGTATCGAGTTCGTCCAGCAGTTTCTTCACCTCTACCTTGCATACGTGTATTGTGTCCAGCGCCTGCTGGTGCACCCTACCTCCACAGTTTGCTGGAAGCATTCCTGACTCTATTGTGAATGCTTCTCTAAATCTTTTGTTAGTTCATCACATTTCTTCTTGGTCAATCTTCGTAAGCTTCCCTCCTTCTTTCCTCAGCCTGTTACCTGGTCCTTGACTGTTGTATTTTCTAATGTGACTGTATAACAAACTTTGGTTCAGATTTGGCTTTTGATGCTATGTCGTTCTCGTAATTGCCTCTGGGCCTCTACTCCTTATCTGGCATATTCGTTTCTGGGTTTTCTGCTAATCTCCTTTTTTTCTTGAGGCCCTTTGCCTTCTATACCTTTTCATGCTCTCGCTACACTTGGCTTGGCCTCTTTACACCTCCAATTTAAACCATGGGTCACTCTGGTCTTACCATTTTTTTGTTGCCCTTTGGTTAGACCTTTCCTCTGCGTCCTGCACTTATGGTTCAATATTGCCATCATTTCATTTACTTGGTCTTTCCATCTAGTTCTCTTTCCACTGCACTTCATGCAGGAAACTTCTCTTCCTATGTAGTCCCCTTTTTTGAGTTTGGGTTCTCTCTTTGTCTGGTAGCTGCTGCATTCTCCACTGTTAACTTCAACAGGATATTCAAAATCAGGACATCATGTTCAATAGCACCAAGGGGTCTTCGTGAGTGATATCTTATGTCTGAACTATTCAAGGTGGAATATGAGATCCAGCCTTGCTGCAACATCCTCTCCTCTCTCTCTGGTTAGTATCCCGAACATGTTGAGTATGAGTTCTCCAATACAGTCTCAAACATCTTAACCCTCCATGTTTTCTGGTCCCCCATGTGGGCTCTAGGTTTTACCAATCAGTATTCTTTATGATTGAATCCCCATTATAAGCAATTTTGTCCCTACCCATATGAGGCCCTCTGGCCACTTCAGCTAGTGTTTCCACCATTGCCCTATTGCGCACATCATACTCTTTCTTGTTCTCCTGTGTTAAGTAGGTGAGGTTTGACTCTCTGTATCATACCTTTTGGGACCCCCAGTCTGAAGTGTTCTACAATGAAGTCGTCTGTTTCCTTTCTTTCCTTTCCTCCATCTTCCTCAAAACTCCACTGGCTTTTTATGAGCAATGCAACTTCTACCCCTCTGTTCTCTCTGTCTTTCCACATATTGATATCCAGATTGGAAAAATTGCATCTGATATCATCCCTGTAGTTTGGTCTCTGTTAGTGCTATAATGTCAGGTGATGCATCGATGATGCGTTCCTTGCCCACTCTTCATCTTATTGTTATTCCATCTGCATTGGTGTTCCTTACTTTAGCTCCTTTCCATTACTGTATTTTGGGAGATGGAAGAGGAAGGTGCAGGCTGGGGAGGGTGGGAGCAGGCACAATATTAGGGAGACTGCTGTGATGTGGACTTAGTGCTTATGGGGGTGGTGCTATGGAGTGAGGTTCGTTCTGTTTACTGTGTTTGGTTGATATGTGGTGCAGGGTTGAGAGGTTTCTGTAAGTATTTGTGTTTGATGTTCCACGCAAAGGGTGAGTTTTCCTGTTGTCATTTGCCTGTCCTGTCTCTCTTTCCTTCCACTGGTTCTGATCTTGCTCTCACTTTCAGTTGATTCCTTTCCTTTCATGTTCTGTCTCGACTGAGGAAACTTTTGATAATCTGGGAGTTCCTATAACAGTGGTTTCTGTTAGTAGTATCTTGTTCCGTACCACATATGTATTTGAATGTCAATCTGAATGGTCGATATTTTTCCCTCGAATTAACCCCAAGGTTGTGAAATTTTTCTACCTGTGACATGTCCCTCTCTCCTGTTATTTGCAATGATGTTCTTATATCTCTGTTTTCTCCAATGCTTTCTTTTCATTTAGGTATGCCAATTCAGCCTCTGAAGCCAAGAATAATGATTGATCTCTCCCTCTATATTCCCATTTCTTTGCCCTCTGTATCTCTGAGATCTGATTTAAGCATCTCCTTTGCTGTTTCCCTAATCATTTCCCAGACTGCTTAGATCCATCCCCTCCTTCAGCCCCCTCACTGCCTGCTGATGTTCCCATTTCAGTCATCTTGCTCCTTTCGGACCTTTTCTTTAGATCCTGCTTCCAACGGCAATCCATTCTTTCTCCAGTCTCTGTATCTTTGCCTCAGCTACTACAGCTCATGATTCCCACTTCTTGCTCTCTGCAGATATTTGCTCTAACATGTTACTGCAAAGCTCGTTTAACCTTTTCTCCATTGTTGTTCCATTTTGTTCTAGACCGTCTATCATTCTTCCTTTTTCCGACCAGCCATCACCGGTTCCCTTGCCTTTACGTCCTCCCTTTGAGAGCCCTTTTTTTTTATATCATGTTGGGATGTTTCTAGATGCTAAGCTAATCGTAAAAATTGTGTGTGTGGTTAGGGGGATTTATGTGCTAATGTGTTTGGTTAGTTTGTGTGTGTGTGTTGTGTGTGTGTGTGTGTGTGTGTGTGTGTGTGTGTGTGCTGTGTGTTGTGTGTGTGTTCAGACTGTGTGTGTGTGTTTGTGTGTGTATGTGTGTGGTGTGTGTGTGTGTGTGTGAGTGTGTGAGTGTAACTCATAATTGTCTCAACTAATTTTACTCAACTAAATTGTGGTTGCCTCCCAGGGGTCCGAGGACTCAGCTCCTGGCCCCGCCTCTTCACTGATTGCTACTGGTCCTTCTCTTTCTCTGCTTCCTGCGCTTTGTATTCCTCTTCTTAAAACTATGCCTATGGTTCCCTGATTCCTCCATACTTCACTTCCTAGGTATTCCTCTTCCTGAGACTCTATAACTGTGGTGGTGTGTGTGTCGTGTGTGTGTGTGTGTGTGTTGTGTGTCTGTGTGTGTGTGTGTGTGTGTGTGTGTGTGTGTGTGTGTGTGTGTGATTGTGTTGTATTGTCTGTGTGGTGTGTGTGTGTATATGGTGTGTGTGTGTGTATGTGTGTGGTGTGTGTATGTGTAGTGTGTGTGTATGTGTGTGTGTGTGTGTGTGTGTGTGTGTGTGTGTGTGTGTGTGTGTGTGTGTGTGTACTCACCTTATTGTACTCACCTAATTGTGATGTTTTTTTGCAGGGGTTCGAGGACTCAGTCTGGCCCCGCTTTCACGGATTCGCTTACTGGATCCTCTCTCTCTCTGCTTTCCTGGCTTTGTCATACCTTTCTTAAAAACTATGTATGGTTCCTGCCTCCACTACTCACTTGCTGGTGTGTGTGTGTGTGTGTGTGTGTGTGTGGTTTGGTGTGTGGGTGTATGTATGTGTGTGTGTGTGTATGTGTGTGTGTATGTATTGTGCTGTGTGTGTGAGAGTGTATGTGTTGTGTATGTGTGTGTGCGTGTGGGTATGTGTGTGTGTATGTGTGTGTGTGTGTGTGTGTGTGTGTGTGTGTGTGTGTGTGTTGTATGTGTGTATCACTAGTGAGGTTGCGGGTCGAGTACGAGCTCCTGTGGGAGTGCTGTGTTGTATGTGTGTGTGTGTGTTGTGTGTGTGTGTTGTGTGTGTGTATGTGTTGTGTGTGTGTGTATGTGGTTTGTGTGTGTGTATGTGTGTTGTGTGTGTGTGTATGTCTGGTGTGTGTGTGTGTATATGTGTATGTGTGTGTTGTGTGTATGTGTGTGTGTATGTATGTGGTGTGTGTGTGTGTGTGTGTGTATGTGTGTGTGTGTGTCGGTGTGCGTGTTGTTTCGTGTGTGAGTATGTATGTGTGCGTGTGTGTGTGTGTATGTGTGTGTATGTGTGTGTGTATGTGTGTGAGTGAGTGTGTATGTGTGTACCTCACTATTTGTACTCACTATTTGTGGTTGCAGGGGTCGATTCATAGCTCCTCCCCCCCCCCCTCCGCCTCTTCACTGATTGCTAAAGGTCCTCTTCTCCCTGTCCATGAGCTTTATCATACCTCGCCTTAAAACTATGTATGGTTCCCGCCTCTACTACTTCAATATTTCTATAGACTATTCCATGGCCTGACTATCTATGACTGATGAATTATTCCTAACATCCCTTGATTCATTCTGATGTCTTCAACTTCCAATTGTGACCTCTTGTGTATGTGTCATCTCTGGAAAATCAGTCCGTTGTCCACCGTGTCTATTCTGCGAGTATTTTATATGTCGTTATCATGTCTCCCCGGACCCTCCTGGCCTCCAAGTGTCGTCAGGCCGATTTCGCTACAAACCTTTCTTGTACGACATCCCCGTTTAGCTCTGGACCTAGTCTTGTTGCAAACTTTGCCACTTTCTCTATTTTTGAGTGCTTGACTAGGTGGGATTCCCAAACTGGTGCTGAATTCTCCAGTATGGGCCCTGACGGTTAATGGTATACAGTGTCTTGAACGACTCCTTATTGAGGTATCGGAACGCTATCCGTAGGTTTGCCAGGCGCCCGTATGCTGCAGCAGTTATCTGATTTATGTGCGCCTCAGGAGATATGCTCGGTACACAAATAACCCGCGCTTTAAAAGACAGAAGCTTACGGACGAAGTTTCGTGTCCGACTTGGGACCGAAACGTCGTCGTAAGCTTCTGTCTTTTATGTGCGGGTTATTTGTGTATCGTTCCAGTCACGGTATTGTGCCTTTTTGTTAGATATGCTCGGTGTTATACTCACCCCCAGATCTTTTTCCTTGAGTGAGGTTTGCAGTCTTTGGCCATCTAAACTATATTGTGTCTGCGGTCTTCTTTGCCCTTCCCCAATCTTAATGACTTTGCATTTGGCAGGGTTAAACTCAAGGAGCCAGTTTCTGGACCAGGCTTGTAGCCTGTCCAGGTCTCTTTGTAGTCCTGCCTGATTCATCATCCGATTGATTCTCTCATGAACTTTTCATCATCTGCAAACAGGACACTTCTGAGTCTATCCATTCCGGTATGTAGTTCACATATACAAGAACAGCACAGGTCCTAGGATGACCCCTGTGGAAACCCCGCTTGTACAAGCGCCACTCTGGACACCTCGTCACGTTACTCATGACTCGTTGTTTGCCTCCCTGTTCAGGTATCTCTGATCCATTGCAGTCTGCCTTTCCTGTTATGTGTGCCTGATCTCTAGCTTTTTCAGTAACCTCTTGTGAGGAAACTGTGTCGAAGGCCTTTTTGCAGTCCAAAAAATGCAGTCGATCACCCCCTCTCTCTCTTGTCTTACTTCTGTCCCACCTTGTCATAAAACTCTAGTAGGTTTTGTGACACAGGATTTTCCTTCCCTGAAACCATGCTGGTTGTCAATTATACACTTGTTTCTTTCCAGGGTGCTCCACCACTATCCTCATGATGATCTTCTCCAGACCTTGCATACTATAACACGTTGTGATACAGGTCTGTTGTTTAGTGCCTCATGTCAGTCTCCCTTTTTACAAAATGGCGACTACATTTGCCATCTTCATACCTCGGGAGTTGCCCAGTTTCAAATGATGTGTTGAGAAGATCTTTTGTTAATGGCACACACAATATCTCTCTACCTCTTTAAGGAAACACACGGAGAGATTTGTGGTCCCCCGCCTTTGATGGTGTCAAGTTCGCCATAGCAGGCTTCTTCATTTCTCCTTGGTTATATGTACCTCATCCAGCACTTGCTGGTGTACCCCCTGTTCTGATTTCCTGGAAGTCCTACTGGTTTCCACTGTAAATACTTCTTTAAAATCTCGTGTTGAGCTCCCTGACATACCTCTCGGTCGTTTCTTGTGAATCCCCATACCCCTTTTTTCTCAGTCTGATTACCTGGTCTTGACTGTTGTTTTCCTCTGATGTGGTGTAAACAGCTTCCGGTGTCACTCTTGACTTTCGATATGCTATGTATTTTCATATTGTCGCTTGAGCCTCCTTTTTTCTGTGCATATTCATCTTCTGCTCTTCGGCTAATCTCTTTATTTCCTGAGTTCTCGTCTTTCCTGTACCTGTTCCATTCTTAGTACACCTAGTTTTGCTACCTACACCTTGGGGAACCAAGGACTCGTTCTGTTCTTCCCATTATTTCCGTTTCCATTGGGAACAACCTCTCCTCTGCCTCCTTGCATTTTTGTTTGCACATAGTCCATCATTTTCTTGTATACTGGTTTTCCTGTCAGTTCCCTCTCCCCACTGAATGTCTGTTTTGAGGAAAGTTCCCTCATGCCTGAGTAGTTCCCCCTTTTGTAGTTTGTTTTTCCCAATATTTCTGCTTACTTCTCCACTTGGAGCTCAACTATGTAGTCGAAGCACAGAACCACATGATCACTAGCTCCCAGGGGCCTTTCCATACACAGTTATCCTCGATGTCTGATATACTCAAGGTGATACAAGGTCCAGTCTTGATGGTTCATTTTCTCCTCTCTCTCTGGTAGTGTCTCTAACATGTTGATGCATAGGTTTTCCAGTACTCATCCATATCTTGGCTCTCAATGTTTCGGAACCCCCATGGGGCTCCAGGTTTCCCAGTCAATCTCCTTGGATTGAATTCACCCATAACTAGTAATCTTTGCTCCCCCACATGTTGTCTCCTGGCCACCTCGGCTAGTGTGTCGCCATGGCTCTGTTGTCTATCGTATTTTCTACCCCCCCCCCCCCTTGGTCTCCTGCAGTTCTGTGGTGGGTAGTACATTACTTCATTATACTTATGTCCTCAGATGAGATTGTTCCTACTACGTAGTTCCTTTAACCGTGCCATCCTTTCTTCCATTTTTCTCAAAACCCCCACTGCTTTTAATGAGGCAGTGGCAACTCCTTCCTCCCCCTCTCCTCCTCTGTCTTGCCTGAGGATTGATATCAGGGTGAAAGATTGGAATCTGTATTATTCTGGTTGAGTTTGTTTCTGAGAGTCTATTATGTTGGGGACGTCTCCTTGATTCTTTCCATAGCCACTCCTCATTCTTATTTGTTTTTCCATCTGCATTTGTTATACCTACCTTCAACTTTTTTCTAAGACTGTGGTCTGGGAGGTGTTTTTTAATTGGGGTTGGGACGGTGGTGTGACTGATAAGGAAAACTATGGCGGTGGTGCTGTGGGGGTGGAGTTTGTAATGTAGTGGTGTGGGGGGGAATTGGATATGGACATGGTGTGTTTTGGTTTAGAGTGTTGGCTGCACTGGGTTGGACATTGTTGGGAGGTTTCACTAGGGGAAGCTGTGAGGGTGGTTGTATTTGATCTTCTTCTGTGTCTGGGATTCCTGTCTGTCTTCTCCATCCACTCTCATTTCCTCCCTTTAGCCTTTTTGTTCATCTCTCTCAGTTTCTGCCTTTCGTCTTTGTTTTCTGTCGCGGTCGAGATACACCTTCCTGTTATGCCGGCATGTCCCTTAATCGTGCTTTCTCCCACAGTATCCTGTTCCGAGTCGATTCGAGCCTTGAAGGTCACTTTCACTGGCCGGGTTTTTTTTTACAAACCCCCCTATTCTCCGAAAATTTTCCAGCTGGGTCAGTCTTCTTCTCCGATTACTTCATGATGCTTTCAATTTGCCTTTTTTTTTCCCTTGTTTTCTTGCTTCAATATGTTTCCCCTTCAAACTTCCTGTAGCCCATAAACAAAGACTGACCTAACCCTTTCATTCTCCCATGCATCTATTTTCCCCTGTGTGTACCATCATTCAAATTTGATTTCCTCCATGCAGCTTTGCTTTTCTTCAGTCCAATTTACTAGATACTGTACATGGGCTTAATGGCCTGTCATTTTCCCTTCTCGGCTTTCCCTGGGGCTATGTTGTGGTCTTTTAGGGCCTCCACATATAGCTTAGCTCTATCATTTACTACAGTCTCAATGATAGAGCTTCTACATGAAGTTTTGCTCCTTCTGTCCCTTACAGTCCCTTATTTGTGGATGAAGGAGCGGTCTCTGTTGTCAATCCCAAAATGTCTCTTAGTTCTTTAGGCTGTTTCAGATTTTCCAGTTCCTGTCTCAAGCTCTGTATCCTGGCTCTGCTGCTTTGACTTTCACCTCCACTTCATGCTTTCCATGTCTATCCTCTCTTCCATTTCATTGCTAAGTTCTTCTAGTTTCTTTTCCCATTCTTCTTCCCTTTTTTGAGCTCTGACGCCCAATCTTCCTTTGCAGTTCACCTCCTTTCATGGCCTCGGGGTTTTTTGTTGCTCTCTGGCTACCCATTATTTTTTTATCCTGATTGCCTCAGATGTGGGAATCCTATGTAATTCTGTATGTTATTTTAGTATTGTATATGTCAGGGGTGTGGGGGTGGGGGGAGGGTAGAGGAGGAACTGTGGCTATATGGGGAGAGGTTGTGGGGAGGGGGCGGAGTGGGAAGGAGAGTGAAGCAAGTGGGTAAGTGGGTGAGTGGGAGAGGGAGAGGTGGGGAGGGGGAGGTGGGAAAGAGGGAGGGGAGGGATCAGGTGAAGGAGTTGAGATGTCGGTGGGGGAGGGGGAGTGTATGTGTGAGTCTGGCAATTATGTGTGTGGGTGTGTGTGTGTGTGTGTGGGTGTGTGTGTATTGTGTGTGTGTTGTGTGTGTGTTGCGTGTGTGTGTGTGGGGGGGTGGGGGGGGTTGAGTGTGTGGGTGAGTGTGTGGGTGGGTGTTGTGGGTGGTGTGTGGGGGTGTGTGTGGGTGGGTGTGTGTGAGGTGTGTGTGGGTGTGTAGGCGGTGGGTTGTGTGGGTGTGTGTGGGTGTGTGTGGGTGTGTTGGTGTGTGTGGTGGGTGTGTGTGTGGGTGTTGTGTGTGTGGGTGTGTGTGGGGTGTGTGTGGGTGTGTGTGTGGGGGTGTGTGGGTGGGTGTGTGGTGGGTGGGTGTGTGTGGGTGGGTGTGTCCGTGGGGGTGGGTTGGGTGTGTGGGTGTGTGTGGGTGTGTGTGGGTGTGTGGGTGTGTTGGGTGGGTGTGGGTGGGTGTGTGAAGGGGGAGTGTGGGGGGGTGTGGGGGGGTGTGGGGGGGGTGGGGTGTGGGTGTGTGTGGGTGTGTGGGTGTGTGGGTGTGTGTGGGTGTGTGTGGGGTGTGTTGGGTGATGTGTGGGTTGTGGGTGTGTGTGGGTGTTGTATGTGTGTACTCACCTATTGTACTCACCTAATTGTGATTTGCAGGGGTCGAGACTCAGCTCCTGGCCCCGCCTATTCATGATCGCTACTGGATCCTCGTCTTCTCTCGTTCCTGAGCTTTGTCATACCTCTTCTTAAAATATGTTATGGTTCCTGGCCTCACTACTTCACTTGCTAGGCTATTCCACTTGCTGACAACTCTTGACTGAAGAAATACTCCTAACGTCCTGTGACTCGTCGAGTTTCAGCTTCCGTTGTGGACCCCTTGTCCTGTGTCCCCCCTTGGAACATCCTATCTCTTCCACCTTGTCTATTCCCCGCATGTTACTCTTGAATGTCGTTATATGTCTCCCCTGACCTTCTGATCCTCCAGTGTTGTCAGTCGATTTACCTTAACCTTTCCTCGTACGACATTCCTTGAGCTCTGGGACTAGCCTTGGTTTGCAACTTGGTACTTTTCTCTACTTCTTGAACGTGCTTGACCAGGTGTGGGTTATAGATGGTGCTGGATACTCCAGTAGGGGCTCCTAACATACACAGTGTACAGTGTTGAAGGATTCCTTTTTAAGGTATCGGAACGCTATTCTCAGGTTTGCCAGGCGCCCCCGTATGCTGCAAGCGGTTATTTGGTTGATGTGTGCCTCCGGTTGATGTGCTCGGTGTTTTGGTCACCAAGGTCTTTCTCATGAAGTGAGGTCTGTATGTCTTTGTCCTCTAGCCTATACTCTGTCTGCCCCCCCCCCCCCGGTCCTTCCCCCTTTGCCCCTCCCCAATCTTAATGACTTTGCATTTGGCTGGATTGAATTCGAGAAGCCAGTGTGGACCAATGTCCAGCCTGTCAGGTCTCTTTGCAGTCCTGCTCATCCTCGGTCCGATTTTAATTCTTCTTCATCAACTTCACGTCATCTGCGAACAGGGGCCACTTCAGAGTCTATTCCTTCCATCATGGTCAGTTCACATATATCAATAAATAAGCACTGGTCTAGAACTGACCCCTGTGGGACCCCGCTCGTACAGGCGCCCACTGTATACCTCTTCACGTACCATGACTCGTTGCTGCCTCCCTGTCAGGTATTCCTTATCCATTTGCAGTGCCCTTCCTTTTACGGTGTGCTGATCTCCAGCTTCTGCACTAAATTCTTGTGGGGAATGTGATCAAAGGCCTACTGTAGTCTAGGAAAAGCATTACCCACCCCTCTCTCTCGTGTTTTCTTCTGTTACCTTGTCATAAAAACTCCAGGAGGTTTGTTGATACAAGATTTGCCTTCTTGGAACCCATGCTGGTTTTCATTTATAATCTTGTTCCTTTTTCCAGGTGTTCGATACTCTCCTCCTGATAAATCTTTCCAGGACTTTGACACAATACAGTCAGACACACAGGTCTGTAGTTTAGTTCTCGTTTCTGTTTCCTTTCTTAATTATGGGGAACTCATTAGCTGTCTTCCATTTTTCTCAGGAGTTGCCAAGTTTCAAGGGATGTGTTGAAGATTGTGGTTAGAGGCATGAACAGCATCTCTGTCCTTCTCTAAGACCATGGGGAGATGGTGTCCGGTCCATCGCCTTTGAGGTGTCAGGTCACTTAAGAGCTCTTCACCTCCTCCTTCGTTGTTCGTATGTCATCCAACACTTGTTGGTATATCTCCCTCTTGATGTTCCCTTCTGTGCTGTCTTCCCAAGCCCTTCCTGTCCTACTGTAAAAACTTCCTTAAATCTCTGTTCAGATCCTCACATACCTCCTGATCATTTCTTGTGAGTTCTCCACTCTGTCCTTAATTGATCACCTGGTCTTTGACTGTTGTCTTCCTCCTGATGTGTATACAACAGTTTCGGTTCCGTCTTGATTCCTCCGATGCTATGTCATTTTCATACTGTCGCTGGGCCTCCCTCTTAAACTGTGCATACTCATTCTGCTCTGCGGACCTGATCTCCCTATTTTCGTCGTGTTTTCTTGCCTTCTGTACTTTTGCATTCTCTATTGCCACTTTGTTTTTGCCTCCTTACACGTCTGGTGAACCAGGGGATTGTTTGGTCTTCCCGTTGTTACTGTTGCCCTTGGGAATAAACCTTTCCACTGCCTCCTTGCATTTTGTTGTTACATATTCCATCATTTCATTTACTGGCTTTCCTGCCAGTTCTCTGTCCCACTGGACCTCCCGCAGGAAGTTCTTTAACTATGTAGTCCCCTCTTTTTATAGTCAGGCTTTTCCCTTCAGCTCCTGTTATTCTCTCCACTTGCAGCTCTACTATGTATTGTGTGTGGGTGTGTGTTAGTTACCATTTTGTCCTAGGCACAAGTCGATTAGACACTAGGCCTGTTGTATATGAGTATGTGTGTGTGTTTGTGTGTGTGGTATGGGTGTGTGTGTTTGTGTGTGTGTGCTTGTGTGTGTGTGTGTGTGTGTGGTGTGGTGAGTGTGTGTGTGTTTGTGTGTGTTGTGTGGTTGTGTGTGTTTGTGTTGTGTTTGATGTGTGTGTGTGTGTGTGTGTGTGTGTGTGTGTGTTTGTGTGGTGTGTGTGTGTGTGTTTGTGTGTGTGTGTGTGTGTGTATGTGTGTGTGTTGGTGTGTGTGTGTGGTGTGTGTGTGTTTGTGTGTGTGTGTGGTGTGTGTGTGTGTGTTTTTGTGTGTGTGTGTGTGTGTGTGTGTGTGTGTGTGTGTGGGTGTGTGTGTGTGTGGTGTGAGTGTGTGTGTGTGTGTGTGTGGTGTGTGGGTAGTGCATGTGTGGTAGTG
>NC_069403.1:17719481-17734481 GCF_026875155.1 Cherax quadricarinatus
CATAGTTAATTAAATGTTAAATTCTTCACCCCCCTTAATGTATTATTGTTGTTTAAATGTTACGTAATGTTGTAGAATAAAATGTTACTGTAATGTTTTTAGAATACAATGTTAGTGAATGTTGTAGAATACAATACTATGTAATGTTGTAGAATACAATCTAAAATGTGGTTTGCAAAGAGTACGAAACCTTTATTCGAGCAGTACACCCCTCATTTAAGGTATTCCCCCAACCAGCAAACCCCAGGTTGCAAAGAGTTTGTGAGGGGGCCCCCGTCGTTCAACTAGTGCCGGTTTAGCAATAAATGGTGGTTTTGGCAATGCAGAGGTTTTGGGGTCCGCTCCCCTGTCTGCCCTTGTCATTCCCATTCTAGAGTGGTTGAAGCACGGTTGCTTTCTTGTGGCTTCTTTTTTGCCTTGTTACTGGAGTGCACTATTTATCATGTACTAGTGTACATATTGCTTTCTAAATTAGTGAAGGATAATAAAAGTTTTAAATTTTTTTCTACTGTGTTTATTTTGCCCCCCTTACACCGGGAAAACAGGCCTTTGGGATCCTGGGTTGTAAAATGGGTAGCCTGCCCCGAGAGCTGGAGCTGGTTAGAGAAAACGGTTTGAGTTTTGGGGTTGAAGCCGTAGCGGGAAATTGTGCAGTGTAGCTGTTGGCTTTGCATTATTTTGCTACCTTTAAAAATTTTGGTGTAAGTTGCTTTAGGTAGCCTTGTATTGTGTGATCGTTCAAAGCTCGCTACTGCTTGTTGGGTGTGCTCGTTTCGTTTTCGGTCAATCTTCTAGAACAGTGTGCTGTTGGATTGTTTTAAAAAATTTTGCGGTGTCAGTTGTTACTGCCGTTCGGTGTGGAAAATTTTGCGTCAGCTTTGTTGTATGTTGTTTCTGAAATGTCTGTGTAGCTAAGCGTGTTGAAAAAAAACCCCCCCTGTTACGTTGGGTATTCTGAATCGTAATGTGCTAGGAAAAATTATGCCCCTAGACGGTATAGTCTGGTGTCGGCATTACTTTGCATAACCTCCCTAAATTTTGCCCTACAGTGTTGTTGGAAAATTGCTCGTTCCATTGGCATTAAAAAAAAACGCACTCTCACAGCTGCGCAACTGGTTCACGGGTGCGAAAAAACTTATAGAAAAAGAGATCGCACATCAGATCCTCCCTTACGGGAGTGGGGCAAAAAACTCCTAGTTTCGCAGGAGGAAGATGATACACCTAGGAGCAAAATGGTCGTATGCGCAGCTGGGTTGTTAAAGGTGAATAGGTCGTTGGCATTTGAGCGGGCCCAAAAAATCAATTTTGAAAAAACTGGGCAACAGACTTTGGGGGAAAAGAATTTGATGGGGAAAGAGAAAGGAGGCAGTTTTTCGCATTCTGTAAAAGATTTTAGTTTAAAAACGCATTTAAAGCTTGTTCCCCCTTAAATGAGGCCGAACCGAACAATTTTTCGAAAGTTCAAAATTTCAGGCTGGGGCATTGGGTGGCCCGGAACAGCTTTGGGCATCTTTGGTTATACGCATTATCGGGGTAAGGCACGGAATTTACTCAGTATTAAAATGACGCGGGAAATTTTTCTATTATCAATAGTGAAGCCACGTTTGGAGTATTTTTGTATCCAGCCAAATTAAAAAAAAAATTAAACTAAGCAGGCCCCGCTTGGTCAATCCCTGTGGTTTTTGTAAAAGCAACCAAAAGGGTTTTACAGCTGGTTAAAGCAATTGGTGTCTCTCCCTTTGAGAGCTGGACAGCTTATTCTGTGAAAAACCTGCTGGGTCTGGGGGCCCAAAAGGGTTCAGTCTTTTGCAGGACTGACTAACCACTGCATTGGAGGCACCCAGGTTGGTGATACCTTCGAAAACAAACCCGCCCCCTTGTCGAGGGGTCCCGTCTCTCTTTCAAACCCTGGCAGGCGGGAATCGTAAACCCTTGGAGAATGAAGTCCCAGCCGGGGGAGAACGTCTACGTCAGCCAACTAAGTCACCTGGGAGCCACGCTTCTCAAATTGGTCCACTGCGGGAGGAAACTACTCGTGGTGCATCTCGCACGTTAGAGAGAACCAGCCAAAACGACACCTTTTGCAACGTAAAAGGGAAAAGTAAAGGGAAAGCTGTGTTGCTTCTGTGAAATAAAGTGGGTCAATTGCCCCAATGCCCCCTAAACCCCAACCTTTTTTTGGGAAAATCTCTAATATCCCTAGTAAATGTCCCCTAGAGAGTAGAAAAAGGTAGGGCCCCCTTATTATTGCAAGGGTTTTTTTTTTTTTCCCCCCAAAAAAAATTCAGAAACAACTGAAGTAAAGCCTTTGAGATACTGGAGCATATTGTCACTTGCAAGAAAGGAATATTCCCCCTTTCAGAGAACATTTCCCTTAAATCCCTTGTTTTATTGGAAGTTCGGAGGACCCTTTTTTATTTGACTAATGTTCCTTTGCATAAAATTTATGTACAGTGAAATTTACATGGGGACTTTTACTGTGGTGTTCAAAAGGGGTTCCCCCCTGAAAGATGCCCTGTTATTATGGGTAATAAAATTGCTAGTTGTTGTGCCTGAAACCTATAATGATTAAATTTTTCTCCGGTGTTGGCCATAATGGGCAACATCCTAAGGGTTGTCTGGGGGGGAATGTTGACCTATCTTGGACGACTCCGATTCGGAAAAAGCCCGTTGTTTTATGTGGCACACCGGCCGGAGCCGTAAATAAAGTGAACAGACCCCGATCAAGCCTTCCTATTCCCAGGTTCAGGAGCCCGATGTTTGTTTCCCCTGCCGGGGGCTGTCTTCCGGGAGGAAAAACGAAAGGCCCCTTTTTTAAAATTCGCTTTTTAGGGGCCATGGGGAATCCTTTTTGGGTCATCGGTCAGTATGAAGTTAAAAAACAATTATTTGATTTTCAGAGACTGGTAAAAGAAAGGGGGGGGCAATTGTTTAACAGGTTAGTGGTTCCAAAAAAGTATGACCTCAAATATTAAAATAGTCATAAAACGTCATTTGGAGGTCACTAGGATTACAAAAAACCCTTTTTTGAATCACAAAAGAATTTTATTGGCCAAAATTAAAGAAAGAGTGAAAAATCAAATTTGGGGTTGCCCAGAAGTCAGCAGTAGGGAAACCGGACATTCCATTAAACCCACCTTTCCCAACCCCCCCTTTTACTGCTGATGGAGAACCTTTTGCAGATTTAATTTAGATTGTGTAGGGCCATACCCGGTCAAAGTTGGAAATCAAAAATTTATTTACGATTATGGATAAAGTAACCGATACCCTGAAGCAATTCCCATGCATAGTATTAATACTAAAGCTATTCTCAAAACTTTAACCCAAATTATTTCTTGTTTTTGGGTTCCTAAAATATTCAAAGTGATCAAGCTACTACTTTATGCCAAAACATTTAGGGAAGTATTAACTGGCTGGGTCGTTGTTTGGGTTTTCGTGAGCCGCAGCAACAGCTGGTTTATCGGCTCTGATCCACCAGGAGGCCTGGTTCCCGCCGGGCCCCGGGGGCGTTGACCCCCCGGAAAATCTCTCCAGGTAAACCCAGGTATCCCCGCCTTCATCCTCAGTCCCAAGGCGCCCTTGGGGAAAAATTTCAGACGTTTAAAAAATATGATGAAACTTTTTTCATGCATTTTCCCACAGACTGGGAGTCACTCCTTTTTTGCTGTTTCGTAGAGAGGCGGTCAAGGTTTTACGGGGATAGTCCCTTTTTGGTGATCTTTGGGACAAGTACGAGGTCCTTTGGGTGCTCAAAGAAGGAGGTGGGGAGAAGACGTTGTCAACACTCTAAACCCGTTTCAAGGTTTTTAGGTGGCAGCAGTTAGCCAAAAGGTAACCTAAGACAGCTCAAAGTAAGATTTTAAACAGAGGTATGACAGAAAATGCACAATTCCCCTCCTTCCATCCAGGGAACAAGGTGTTGGTGTAGGAACCTATACCTGGCCCACCTTGCAAGCTAGATTTTTTCGGGACCCCATGCAGATTGTAAGTAAATTATTGAAGTAAATTATGTGGTAGCCCCATTGATAAGACCTCAAAAAAAAATTTACCCATTAATCAGTTAAAATTTTTCATCCAAGTAAAAATCCCGTAATGACTTGCCCCTTCCTTGAGGAAAAACCCGACTCTTTGCATTTATTCTGAAATTTTAAAATTAAACTTTCAATTTGTCCTCCTCAAGGATCCTAGCCCTTTAATGGGGGGATTATCTGAAATGCAAGCAACAAATTTAACGGAGCTTCTTACAGTCATTGATTCCATAATATTTTTTGTATGTGCCGAAAAAAAATGTACGTTAGGATATCTTGATGTGGAATTGATGTGGGAAAACTCGAATCAATTAAACTCTCCCCTACAGAGTAATCCTGAAAAATGCAAAGAGGTTCTTCACCAGGAAGTAGGAATTTTTTGTTTAAATGCATGGTTTAGTGGAGGAGGTCATCTGTCCATGGGCTTCACGTGCTTCCTTGGGAGGAAGGCGGATGGAGGGTTTCGTATGTGTACGACTAACCGTAAGGTGATCGAAGGTTCACAATTAAGATGCTTACCCTCTTCTCGTCTGGATGACGTAATTGACTTTGTGGGTAAGGACTTTTGTGTCCAAGTTAGATCTCTCTTAAAGGCTACTATCAAGTACTTTGAACGGATAAGGCGAAGGAAATCTCTGCTTCGTAATTTACAGGAGGTCATTATCAATTACACAGTTTTACCCCATACCCCCGGCCGGGATTGGAACCCGCGGTCATAGTACTCAAAATCCAGCCCCGTTCGTGCGTTAGCCACTAGACCAGCTAGCCACAAATAAGATTCCATCCATAGGTATATTTCTAACCCCCCCCCCCCCCCACCATAGGAAGTTAGCCACAGGCACCTCTTGTGACTCCACAATGCAAGTTTTTTACAGACGAATCTCCAGCTAGCGTGGCCGTGACCGACTCTAGCTCAAGTCCCTTCACTGCCGTCAACATGACTCAAGAAATCGTAATGACACGATTGCAAATTAAACAATACCCGCCGGGATTGAACCGACGGTCATAGTCTCAAAGCTCCAGCCCGTCGCGTTAGCCACTAGACAGTAGCACAATAAGATTCATCAGGCAGTGAAGGGACTTTGAGACTTCGAGTTCGTGTCACCGGACACGCTAGCTGAGATTCGTCTTAAAAAAACTTGCATTTGTGGTCACAGAGGTGCCTAGTCTAAACTTTCCTATGGTGTAGAATATACCTAGTTGGATGAATCTTATTGTGGCGCTAGATGGTCGAGTGGCTAACGCGATTCGGGCTGGAGTTTTTTGAGACTCTATGACCGCGGGTTTCATCCATATGGCCCGGGGGTTATCTATGGCTTATTTGCAATCGTGTCATCCGATTTCTTGAGTCACAGTTACCCTTGGAATGAGAAAATTCCCCCCTTCTTCCAGAAACTTATCCATCTGGCCCCTATAAAGGATTGAAGGAACCAGCAGCCATACCTAGATGATTTTGTTGTGGTGTCTGATATTGGGTCATACCCTACTTAGACTTAAGGCATTTTGAGACCTTTAAGAGTTCCCATTTAAACTGTTAATTTATCTAAATCTTCCTTTGGCCAGGCCACTATCACTTTCTAGGCCATGAAGTAGGTAGTGGTAAAGTTGCACCTTACAATTGCTAAAGTTCTTTCTATTAAGATTATCAGTTCCTCATGATGGAAATCTTCTTGCAACGTTTCCTAGGCATGATAGGATTTTACAGAAGATTCTGTAAGGATTTCTCAGATATTGTAGCCCCTCTTACTCTTCTTACAGTCACAAGTTCCCTTTAATTGGACCTCAGACTGTAACATTGCTATTATAAAGCAAAAAGATTATTTGTGTACTGCCACCCATTCTCTGTCTTCAGCTTCTCCAAACCTTTTTCATTTCAGGTTGATGCTTGTGAGTCTGGGTTGGGGCAGTACTATTACAAATTGAGGAACAAGGAGTTGCAGCTTGTAGCATAATTTTCAGCCAAATTCGAGGCACATCAGAGGCTTACTCTTATCATTGAAAAAGAAGCCCTCGCGCTGGACTGGTTTGGAGCTTTCGATGTTTATGTGGCCAGACATCGCAGAGTGGTCACAGTCTACAGTGATCACAATTCCTTTAGTATATCTCAAAGCCATGAAAACAACAAACACAGGCTTGTGCGCTGACGCTGAGGGGCTGCAGGCCCTATATTTTTCCATATTAAATCTATTGCCGCAAGAAATATGTGGGCAGACTCCTTTATCTAGAGTCTAATATTTTTATTTATTTAGGTATAGGATGTTATTTGTGGAGTAACCCCTTTCACGCTTTTTTTTATTCCCTGGTGTGGCGGTTTTTTTTTTTTAGTGACGGGGATGCGGGCTACCGTCCGCTTGTATCTGGACTATGTCTAGCTGTCTGACTGCTGTCTCACTCTAAGTTAGGGTTACCGGCTTTTGGTCACGAGAAAAGCTGAGCTCTATCTAGGTTGGATGGTGGAGAGGAAAGGCGGTCAATTTATTTTGTGCCATGGTGGATGGCACGGTTACCACTGGGAGGTGGCAGCCTAATCCTTGAGCCTCTCGGCGGTGGGGGGTGTGGCATGCAAAAGAGTACGTAAACCTTTATTCAGGCGCACGTACACACCTCTCATTTACAGGCTATCTCCCCAACCAGCCGAACCAGGCTGCTAAGAGTTGATGTGGAGGCCCGTCGTTCAACTAGTGACCAGGTTCTGCCAATAAGAAAGATGGTTTTGGTAATCGCAGCGGTTATGTGGGTACCGCTCTCCTATCTGCCCCTCGTCCATTCCCGTTCTAGAGCTGGTTTTGAAGCACGGTCTGCTTTCATGTGGCTTCTATTTATGCCTGTTGCTTACCGTGGAGTGCACTATACTTATCACTGTACATAGTGTACATATTGCTGTTCTAAAATTGGTGAAGGTAATATAAGTCTAAAACCTTTTTTCTGCTGTGTTTATTTTGCTTCCATTACACCAGGGTTAAACAGGCCTTTTGGAATCTGGGTGTAATACCCCATGACCCTCTAGAACACACAACCAGTGGACTCCCCATGACCTCTAGAACCACTCAACGCGCAGGTGGCTCCCCAAGACACTCTAGACCACACAGCCGTGGTCCATGGCCTTTAGAAACCCCACAGCCAGTGGCCATGACCCTCTAGAACCAAAGCAGTGGTCCCCATTGCCCTTTAGAAACCACACAGCCAGTGGCTCCTCATGGACTATAGAACCACACAGCCAGTGGTCCCCACGACCTTCTAGGATGGAGGCGCAGCCAGTGGCCCATGGACCTTAGAACCACACAGCCCAGTTAATGGCTCCCCATGACCCTCTAGAACACAAACCAGTGGCTTCTCCTTGACCCTCGAGAACGCCACACAGCCAGTGGCTTCCCATGACCTCTAGAACCAACAGTCAGTGGCCCCCATGGCCCTCTAGAACCACACAAAGTGGATCCATGACCTTCTAGAGAACCACACAACAAGTTGGCTCCCCATGGACCCTCTGGAACCCACACAACCAGTGCTACACCCATGAACCTCTGGAACCACACAGCCAGTGGCTCCCCATGACCCTCTCGGAACCACACAACCAGTGACTCCCCATGGCCTCTAGAACCACACATAAAGCTGTGGTCTCCCCATGACCTCCTAGAACCACACAGCCAGTGGTTCCCCATGACCTCATAGTGTGTCCTCACACAAGCCAGTGGCTCCCCATGACCCTCTAGAGCCACACAGCCATGGCTTCCATGACCCTCTTGAACCACACAGACCAGTGGTTCCACCCCATGACCTCTAGAACACCACATACAGTGGCTCCCCATGACCCTCTGGAATCACACAGCCAGTGTTCCGCCATGACCCTCTAGAACCACACATCAGTGGGTTCCCATGACCTCTTGAACCACACACCAAGTGACCTCCTCCTGACCATCTAGAATCCACACAGCCAGTGGCTCCCATGACCTCTAGGAACCTCACAGCCAGAGTGGGTAATCATGACTCTAAAAGAACCCACAAACCGTGGCTCCCCATGACTCTCTGGACACCACCAACCAGTGGCTCCCTTGACGCTCTGGAACAACAAGCGCAAGTGGCTTACCCATGACCCTCTGGAACTCCACACAACCAGTGGCTTCCCAATGGACCCTCTAGAACCACACAGGTCAGTGGCTCCCATAGAGTATCCTCTGGCAACCACAAACAGTGGCTCCCAATGACCTTTAGAACACACAACCAGTGGCTCCCATGACCTCTGGAACCACCACAACCAGTGGGCCTCCCCATGACCTCTAGGAACCACACAACCAGTGGCTCCCCATGATCCCTATGGAAACCCACAACTAGGGGCTCCCATGACCCTCTGGGAACCACACACCCGTGGGCTATCCATGACCTCTAGACCACTCAACCTGTGGGCTCCCATGACCCTTCTGGAACCACACAACCAGGGGCTCACCCATGACCCTTCTGGAACCACCTCAACCAGTGGTTCCATGACTTCGGGAACCACCACAACCAGTGGCTCCCATGACCCTCTTAAACCACACAACCAGTGGTCCCCATGACCCTCTAGATCCACACAACCAGTGTGCTCATCATGATCTTCTAGAACCACGCAACCAGTGGCTCCCATGACCTCTGAACCACACCGCAGTGGCTCTCATGACCCTCTAGAACCACACAAACCAGTGAATTCCCCATGACCCTCTAGAACCACACAACCCAGTGGCTTCCCATGACTCCGAACCACACAACCAAGTGGCGCTTCATGACCCTCTAGAACAACACAGCCAAGGGGCTCCCCATGACTCTAGGAGCCACACATCAGTAGGCTCCCATGACCGTCTAGAACCAACAGCCAGGTGGCTCCCCATGAACCGCACCTCTAGAAAACCACACAACCAGTGGCTCCCCAATGTCCCTCTGGAACCACCTCTCAGCCAGTGGCTCCCCATTGACTCTCTAGACCACCACCAGCCAGTGGCTCTCGATGACCTATAGATCCACACAGCAGTGGCTCCCCATGACTCCCTCTAGAACAACACAGCGTGGCTCCCATGATCCTTTAGAACCACACAGCCAGTGGCTACCGCATGTGGACCTCTAGTACAACCCACAGCCAGTGGCTTCCCATGACCCTCTAGAACCACACATCCAGTGGTTCCCCATGACCCTCTAGAACCAAACAGCCAGTGGCTCCCCATGACTCTCTAGAACCACACAACTAGTGGCTCCCCATGACCCTCTAGAACCACACAGCCAGTGGCTTCCCATGACCCTCTAGAACCACACAGCGAGTGGCTCCCCATGACCCTCTAGAACCACACAGGCAGTGGCTCCCCATGACCTTCTAGGACTGGAAACGCAGCAAACGGCTCCCCATGACCCTCTAGAACCACACAGCCAGTGGCTCCCCATGACCCTCTAGAACCACACAGACAGTGGCTCGTTATGACCTAGAACCACACAGCCAGTGGCTACCCATGACCCTCTAGGACTGGAAGCACAGCCAGTGGCTCCCCATGACCCTCTAGGACTGGAGGCACAGCCAGTGGCTCCCCATGACCCTCTAGAACCACACAGCCAGTGGCTCCCCATGATCATCTAGGACTTTAGGCAAAGCCAGTGGCTCCCCATGACACTCTAGGACTGGAAGCACAGCCAGTGGCTACCCATGACCCTCTAGGACTGGAGGTACAGCCAGTGGCTCCCCATGACCGTCTAGGACTGGAGGCATAGCCAGTGGCTCCCCATGACCCCCTAGGATCACACAGCCAGTGGCTACCCATGACCCTCTAGGGCTGGAAGCACAGCTAGTGGCTCCCCATGACCCTCTAGGACTGGAGGCACAGCCAGTGGCTCCCCATGACCCTCTAGGACTGGAGGCACAGACAGTAGCTCCCCATGACTCTCTAGGACTGGAGGCACAGCCAGTGGCTCCATATGACCCTCTCGAACCACACAGCCAGTGGCTATCCATGACCTTCTTGGACTGGAGGCACAGCCAGTGGCTCCCCATGGCCTTCTAGGACTGGAGGCACAGCCAGCGGCTGCCCATGACGTTCTAGGACTGGAGACACAGCCAGTGGCTCCCCAAGACCCTCTAGAGCTACACATCCAGTGGCTCCACATGACCCTCTAGGACTGGAGGCACAGCCAGTGGCTCCCCATGACCCTCTAGGACTGGAGGCACAGCCAGTGGCTCCCCATGACCTTCTAGGACTGGAGGCACAGCCAGTGACTCCCCATGACCTTCTAGGACTGGAGGCACAGCCAGTGGCTCCCCATGACCCTCTAGAGCCACACAGCCAGTGGCTCCCCATGACCTTCTAGGACTGGAGGCAGAGCCAGTGGCTCCCTATGATCCTCTAGAGCCACACAGCCAGTTGGTCCCCATGATCCTCTAGAGCCACACAGCCAGTGGCTCCCCATGACCCTCTAGGACTGGAGACACAGCCAGTGGCTTCCCATGACCCTCTAGGACCACACAGCCAGTGGCTCCCCATGACCCTCTAGAGCCACACAGCCACTGGCTCCCCATGACCCTCTAGGACTGGAGACACAGCCAGTGGCTCCCCATGACCCTCTAGGACTGGAGACACAGCCAGTGGCTCCCCATGACCCTCTAGAACCACACAACCAGTGGCTCCCCATGACCCTCTAGAACCACACAACCAGTGGCTCCCCATGACGCTCTAGAACCACACAGACAGTGGCTTCCTATGACCCTTTAGAACCACACAGCCAGTGACTCCCCATGACCCTCTAGGAATACACAGCTAGTGGCTCCCCATGACCCTCTAGGACTGGAGACACAGCCAGTGGCTCCCCATGACCCTCTAGAACCACACACGCAGTTGCTCCCCATGACCCTCTAGAACCACACAACCAGTGGCTCCCCATGACCCTCTGGAACCACACAACTAGTGGCTCCCCATGACCCTCTGGAATCACACAACCAGTGGCTATCCATGACCCTCTAGAACCACACAACCAGTGGCTCCCCATGACCCTCTGGAACCACACAACCAGTGGCTCCCCATGACCCTCTAGAACCACACAGCCAGTGGCTCCCCATGACCCTCTAGAACCACACAGCCAGTGGCTCCCCATGACCCTCTAGAACCACACAACCAGTGGCTCCCCATGACGCTCTAGAACCACACAGCCAGTGGCTTCCAATGATCCTCTAGAACCACACAGCCAGTGACTCCCCATGACCCTCTAGGAATACACAGCCAGTGGCTACCCATGAACCTCTAGGACTGGAGGGACAGCCAGTGGCTCCCCATGACCCTCTAGGACCACACAGCCAGTGGCTACCCATGACCCTCTAGGAATGGAGACACAGCCAGTGGCTCCCCATGACCTTCTAGAACCACACAGCCAGTGGCTCCCCATGACCCTCTAGAACCACACAGCCAGTGGCTCCCCATGACCCTCTAGAACCACACAACCAGTGGCTCCCCATGACGCTCTAGAACCTCACAGCCAGTGTCTTCCTATGACCCTCTAGAACCACACAGCCAGTGACTCCCCATGACCCTCTAGGAATACACAGCCTGTGGCTACCCATGAACCTCTAGGACTGGAGGCACAGCCAGTGGCTCCCCATGACCCTCTAGGACCACACAGCCAGTGGCTACATATGAACCTCTAGGACTGGAGGCACAGCCAGTGGCTCCCCATGACCCTCTAGAACCACACAGCCAGTGGCTCCCCATGACCCTCTAGGACCACACATCCAGCGGCTACCTATGACCCTCTAGGACTGGAGACACAGCCAATGGCTCTCCATGACCCTCTAGAATCACAACTACTGATGCCAACAACAAAATTCCAAAACAAACACGCATCACGCCGTCATTTATATTTGCTAATATACAAGGCCTTATGCCATACACCAACAACAAAATATCTTTCATCAGTGGAATTTTAGGGGAGTCAAATGCGATGTTTACAGCGTTCACAGAGACCCATACGAAAGATCACTTTGATAATGATATGTGGATAACTTTATACAACCTTCTTAGATGCGACAGAAAGAACGGGCAAGAAGACGAGGTTGTCCTCTATGTCAGAGTCGCTCATGTTGACGGAGATACTAAACATCACAAAACCCTGGAGGCTATGCAGATGAAAAGTCACACACATATGAGTTGCTGAATTTCTGCAATAAACACATTCTAAGTCAGCAGATAGTGGAGCCAACAAGACTGAAGAACATGGCCATATTTTCACAAATAACGAGGACTTGGTAAGTAACAAAACAACATCAAAAACAACTAATTCAGATCACAATCTAATCGAAGTCCAGACTTACATGCACAAGAGTCCTGACCAGAAAATTGCATACAGCTAGAAAGGTGCCTTCACCAAATTTAACTTTAACAGCAAGAACTTCAACTGGGACCAGGTAAACCATGTCCTAAATAAAACATGTTGGGAAGATATCTTAAATAACATGGACCCTAAGCAGTGCCTTGAAAAGATCAACTTCCTGGTACCTGAGGTATGTTCAAGGTATATTCCTTTAAGAAAAAAAGAAGAGAAAAGCTAAACTGGAGAGAGAGACACGCTCTCTCTATAGAAGGTGAAGAATCACTGAGTTCCTCACAATGATAGATTATCTGTTATACGGAAGGAAGCGCTAACCATGGAAGTGGAAAATATTAACCTTAAGTTAAAGGACTCATACAGGATCCAGGAGAGACAGGAGGAGCTAAAATCGATTAGTGAATTTGAAAGAATTTCGAAATAATTCTTTTCATATGCCAAAAAGAAGGCAAAACCCACATCTGGTATTGGGCTCCTGCTCAGGCAAGACAGAACTTACACAGATGACAACAAAGAAATGAGTGAGATACTGAAATCTTAATACGACTCTTTGTTTACCGAGCCACTGATCAGTCTAAAGATCGACAATCCAAATAATTTTTCATGAATGAGCCTCAAAACCCTGACAGTGTATGCCAGATTTCTGACATAATGCTAACTGCACTAGAGTTTGAGATGAACATTGACAACATGCCCATGCACTCAACCCCAGGCCCAAACTCGTGGAACTCTGTGTTCATTAAGAACTGCAAGAAACTGCTTTGTGAGCCCTGAGTATACTATGGAAAAGGAGCTTAGACATGGGTGAAATTCCAGTCACTAAAAGCAATGGATGTAGCCCCACTCCATAAAAGTGGCAGCAAAGCATTAGCTAAGAACAATAAACCTATAGCTCTAACGTTCCACATAAAAATCTTTGAAAGAATCCTAAGAAGCAGGATTGCAAGCCATTTGGAGTCTCAACAGTTGCACAACATGTACAGGGCAACATGGGTTCAGAGCAGGTCGCTCCTACCTCTCGCAACTACTGGATCACTATGATATGGCCTTGGATGCACCGGAAAACAAACAGAATGAAGATGTAGTATACACAGTGCGATCTTGGTGTAATAGCACACAAAATGCATGCTGAAGGGATAACTGGCAAAGTAGGCAGATGGACCTTCAACTTTCTAACTAATCGAACACAAAGAGTAGTGGTAAACAGAGTTTAATCGGAAGCTGTCATAGTGAAAAGCTTTGTTCCACAAGGCACAGTACTCGCCCCCATCTTGTGTCTCATCCTCTTATCAGACATAGACAGAGATTTAAACCACAGCACCGTATCATCCTGATAAATTAGACACATGTGCAACTCTTGGGTATCTTTATTGGGCAAATGTGACACCACCTATGACTGCTGCACCTCTCCTACCTACGGTTTATAAGCTCCTTCTCCGCTCATATGCCGTATTCTACTCAAGATTGATGGACTGACCACATCGACTCAAGGTTGAGGGACTGATTACCTCATTCTCCTCCTATTCTTCAAGCTTCTCCTGTGTATGGACTGATGAAGCCACTGTGTGGCGAAACGTTTCCTTAATAAAGATACCCAAGAGTTGCACATGTGTCTAATTTATCAACGTGTCGGTTCTGTGAACCATTCATCTACAACCGTATCATCCTTTTGCAGACGATACTAGGATTTGCATGAGACTGTCATCTATTGAGGACACCGTAAATCTCCAAGAAGATTTAAATCAAGTTTTCCAATGGGCAACGGAGAACAATATAATGTTCAGTGAAGACAAATCCCAACTACTTCGTTATGGATAACTAGAGGCAATAGTAGCTAGGACTGAGTATGCTACAAACTCTAATTATACAATAGAGTGGAAAAGTAATGTGAATGACCCGCGAGTGGTAATGTCTGAGGATCTCACCTTCAGTTATCACAACAATGCCACTATCACATCTGCGAGGAAAATGATAGGATGGATAATGAGAACATTCAAGATAAGAGATGCCAAGCCAATGATGATCCTTTTTTAAATCAATTGTTGTTACGCTTTTAGTCTCTTTTAAGGGAGGAGACCCGTTAGTAACAACAGGTGAAGACCAACTCAGGTCTTCTTACTCTTTTAATATATATAATATATATATATGTATATGTCGTGCCTAATAGTTAAAACTGGCCAATTAGCAAGAACTCTTTTAAAATTAAGTCATTTCTAAAATTTTCAATTATACGTTTAAACATATATTTTTTTCATTATTGTTGATGTAAGAATTTATAAATTTGCACCAAAAGAAACTTAGAAAACTTACCTAACCTTATTATAACAAGCTCAATTTATTTTAGCTTAACCCAACTCAATATATTTTATATTTGTTTACAGTAATTTAATACGAAACAAACACAGTGAAATATATTTTTTTCGTTAGGTTCAGAATGATTTTGACGAAATTATTGCATAAACAAATTTTCACTTGTCCTATATGGCAAGATGAACGTTGCTATTTAAGACAAGATCGCAAGTTCTGCCTATTCGGCACGACACACACACACACACAATATATATATATATATATATATATATATATATATATATATATATATATGTCAAAAAAGTTGTATAATGCTTTATCTGGTTTTATTCAGTATAAT
>NC_069403.1:17739481-17746520 GCF_026875155.1 Cherax quadricarinatus
ACTTGCTTAAAGAAGGGGGAAGGATCTAACATTACTTGATGATATGGCCTGCGCAAATCAATCTCTGAAAGAAGTGAAAGTGTCATAGAATTTGTGTAGATCGCTAGTCTATTAAGGCATCGGCTCAGCATCCCACCGAGTTATAGCATTAAGGCCCTCTGAAGACAATAGCAAGTCTATATGCGAATTAACCTCCTTCTTATAACCATGACTACTGTGAGCATATGCTGATACTCAGAAGGTTCAATGATCTTTTAGGTTTTAAATAATTTGTCAACCTCTCGGATCAAATCATCCTAAGGTGAACTGGAACTTGGGTATAATTTGTTACCGTTTGATAGATTTGTCCGTGACTAAGTCGATCATATGGACTACCGTGGAGTAACACTGGAATATCAGTAAAGAAGTCTGAAAAAGTTACTCACAACATGAAGTAGTTCATGTCTCTTCTATGGTCCATCCAAAGATTCATAAAATTAATGTTGGTATGCATCGAGTGGTCAAGAGTCACCAAGTCCTGTAGTGCTACATCATAGTCTAATATTTATTTTTAGAGGTGTCAATTACGCCACTTTACATTCCTTCAAGATTTGTGCTTATCAAGTTTTCGTGTGGAAAAACTAAGTCAAAGTTATTAAGGCAGATAACCGAATTTTCTTCGGTAATATTCTTAAGATGTTGATATAGATAAAGCTTAGGTTTCCCCTTGACTTCTATGAGGTAGTCAACTTTCCCACAAGTTTTATACTTTAGATGGAACCTTTCCATGCTAACGTAATAATTTATTTGACATTGATAGGCAAAAGTGACAAGAACTTCATCCCTACTTTAAAACCTTCTCCTCGGGACGTTGGAATCAAAATAAGGTTTTTTACTGGTCCATGGACAAGCTTAGGTTTTTTTCAGAAACGATTCAAGGTCTCCATCAAGTTTGGATCTTAAGGTCAAGAGAAACTTGTAAGAAGACTGATCCTCAGCACTCATCTCCTCATTAAGCCATAATCATCAAGGATGGACAATGGAGACCTCTGGCTGTCTACCACAGAGAAGTTCAAAAGGTAAAACGCCCAAAGAGTCACTCTGGGAACTTCCTCATGGCAAACAAATCACAAGGTATGTAACGATGACCACTCCTTAGGTTTAAGGGCGCAAAGTTTCCTAGTAAAATGGACTTGAGAACCGAATGCTGGCACTAAATCCTCCCAAGACAGCTGGGATGATAGGGTGTGGTGAAGAGAGGCTTCACTCCCAGAAGTATGGTATAGATGTTTGCATTAGTCAGAATGTGAATTGTGTCCTACACGGTCAGGACAAAATATCTCTAGGATATGCCCACTCCGGGGGGTGGAGAAGATGAACAACAAGGGCTTCAGCCACCTCCTGTATAAGTACTATGGTCTTTAAGGGTATGGCTTTGCAGGAAACTCGAAGCATAATCTACTAATGTTAATAATTTCTTTACGTCCTTTTTTTTTAGTTTCTATGTCCCCCAAGATGAAAGTGGAGATAAAGAGGACCAACAGATGGTCAATAGCTAATCTTTCAAACCGGTACGTAAAGGATTGGCATTTGGAACCATAGGTACTCGCCTGGTACCTCGGAGATGACATATTGGCAAACTTTACACGATCTACATATGGTAGTGATATTTGAGACATTTTGGCCAAAAATGGTTTCCCTAATTTTATTTAAAGGTTTACGATGCGAGAAATGTCCGGCCACTGCAGGTCATGAGCCTTTAAGAACATTCATCTGCAATTGACTTGGAGCTACTTAACTAAGATGAATAGTCTATCTCATCTTAATTTAACTTGAATACTGTAACTTGTACAAGATACCTTTATATCTTCAAATTTATATAAAAGTATTCCTTTGAATAACTTATTTTGTTTAGCGGCATTATGCAATTCTGAAGAGAAGGGCAATTACGTTGTAACTTGACGAAGGCGCATCCTTCGATATATCCTAAAGGCTTAAAGCAGGGAAAATCAAAGATGGACAGAGTGGGAAAGCCTGGCTTTGGTCTGAGCAAGTCAAGACATTTATGTATCAGAGGTGAGACCTTACTTTCATCTAACAAAGAGTACTTGTAGCCTACTTCTCGCTTTCGAAGAGTAGCATCACTGGTTTTTAATCCCCACATGAATATCGCGAAGACATTTGTCTCAGCTGAACTTTCGAGGGGCTTTCCACTGCTCTACAGGAAGATGATCTGTAAACACTTATATCAATGCTTTGGTGATGAAAGGTCAGACCTCTTCGAAGGAAGAGAATGGCACCTTTTACATTACCTATTTAGTACGGAGACAAGAAGTGATGGAGCTAGTACGGCTTCAGACCAACCCAGTGAACCATTTAGACCTAATGTAACAACGGATGGTATGAAAAGTGTCCGCACGGCCCAAGATAGTTCACGATAGTATAGCAGAGAATGAGTTTCTTTAAAGGTTAGGGAACAGCTTATCAGAAAGACTATACATGTGCATCCAGTGTCTCGTAAAACTGGTAGATACATTAAGTCCCATTAAACTGTTCCTGAACAGAAAGGTGACTTGGTCATTATAATCTTTAAAACATCTCCAACTTTTTGGACCTTCTAAAGGACAACCTGACGTTCATGTGCCGTAACACCACACAAATGACCAAACAGGAATAAAAGGAAGTCATTTTACTTTCCACTAGAGCTTTGATTTCTCAGGCCTGATTGAACCCCTTGCCCTTAGTGTTCGATCCCCTTTAGAGGGTCATTATTTGGAGTTGTGAGCCTCAGCATACAGGTCAGCAGCCGCCAGCAACTTCCTACCTCACTTTAATCATCTTACGTCTCAGATGAATGTTCCGTATCTGATGGGAAGAGTCTGGTCAGGAACTGGTCAGCAACCATGAAGTCTCTAAGAGATTCATACACTGTGGTGACCAATTCCTGAACTCTCTCATCCAAAAGTCGAACAAACGAAAGAGTGGTACCTGTACTGCTGAAAGTTTTCTGCCAGGCTGTAATGTGGCATACCTGAAATCTTTCCTGTAAGAATTTTGTGGTTTTTTGATATGACTTTAAGGATTGCCTCTTCAGTAGGTTACTAAATACAAATATCCTGCGACAAAGTTTGCATAGATATTTAAGGCTGTAACACAGAAAATAACATTCCTAACCTGGTATCCCAGGTGTCAGCAGCCATTCACAGAAGGGCTCGCGGTATTTCTTCAAACCTGATAATGTAACAAGTTATGTCTTCCCCCTCTGTGAAGGAGTAAATTAGGTGTTGGAATATGTGCAACCGAGACTGCTACGTTGTTCATTACTCTTCCTCTAATTGTTGTTGTGTAAGACATTAACATTTTATTCTCCAATTCAAGGCGAGATGTTTTCGAGCTCGCGATTCCATTTCTGTCTCTATAACTCATGCTCTCTACTCTTTCCTCACGTTCTCTAGCTTTTTCCTCAACTTCTCTAATCCTTTGCTCTTTCCTCAAGTTCTCTTTAATTTAACCTGTTTCCCACATATCGTAGCTTGTTCCGTCACGTTCCGCTAGCTCTTTCCTCACATCAAGTCTATCACGCTGCTTTTGGCTTCGTCGCTCTCTTCTAACTGACTTCTCGGATTTCTCTTCTCAATTCTCCTCTCTCCTTTTTCTCTGTCTTCAAATGTTCTCTTTCTCCTTTTTCTCTTCTCTTATCGATTCTCTCTCGTCTCCCTTATGCTCCTGCTTTCAAGGTCGCTTTCGCCTTTTTCACTTCTCTTTCGATTCTTGTCTCTCTCCATTTCTATCTTCTCTTCCCTTCTAGCTGTCTTCTGCTCTCTCACTTCTCTCTCTTTCAGTCTTCCCTGGATCTTAGCACAAATGAAAGATTCTAAAGTTTTTCCGCTGTTTAATCTAACTTACTTCCAGCGATCATCCAACACTGTACTCATCCATACTGCAAGAAATAACTTAAATATCAGGGGAAATGAAACGAGTATTTAAGAAAACGAAGAGTTCTATGCACTCCGAGCAAACAGTAAGATAGAATGGGGTCACTTGACCATAGCCAATCTTCTCACCAACAAATCAAGAGTGCCCCTATGACAGTTCCCTTGATATATTTAAAGAGCTCAATGAAAACAAGTTGTTCACTGGAAAATCTCGTCCCTAGAGTCTAATCCATCCAAAGTGTTTCAAGCTTACACCAATTAGGTGGCAAGAATTAAATATTATATCCTGCCTGATTGACTTATTACAATAATTGAGACTATAACAATCACCAAATCTTTAAATACTCATACTGGTGTTAAACGTGGTGGTAATGCAGCGTTGCGAGGTCACTATGGTAGATTCGAGATGGAGTTGAATCTATATTCCATAGAGTTTATCCTGGCAAGGTCGCCACTTGTGAAGCTTACTCACGCTCAGTCCCTGTAACACTTCAGTCAGTATACTCGGCTGGCTCCTCCACAGGAAAATTAGTGAATAGAAAAAGAATAATCACAGACAAACATAAACACATCTTTATTATGTAGAAAATATAAAATGTAAAACACTACATATGAAATATTAATCCTACTTTAAAGAAATGAAAATGAAAAATATAAATGATAACTGAATTCAACGCTATTTAAAACTTGGGTGTCTGTGTTGGGGACACTGCTTTGTGAAATCGTAAGCCCGTTGCTGATGTGGGGGGGGGGGGTCGCAGGTGTTGGTGACCACCACTGCTAGTTACTTCACAGAGAATCGCCGTGATTTATCATCACCGATGACAGGAAAGCAGGTTCTTTAACCGCTGCAATGTAAGAGGGGTTACATCCTGCAATTTCATTCAGGTGCACAGTAACGTTTTCATACAAAATGGAGACGTCTCCAGGCACGTTAGTCCTTTCCATCCGTTCTTCTCGTTGATTGACAGGTGACCCTCACATGTCATCCAAGCTGAAAAGATCAGACAGGTTACCCACCCCTGCTTAAATAATCACTCTCCATGGCAGTGTACAATACTCAAAAGACGAGGTGATTATTACAACAGTCAACCTGAGAGCACGACTGAAAGGACTAAGTTTATTATATGTCAAAAGTGAAGCTTTTAATCAATAAATCCACTAAGAAACACAAGGCAGGCATAACTTACAGAAGTGTTTGGGAGCTGTATGAGTCGAGTGGATTTTAACTTGTTGACCAGAGCCCCACACGTCACCCTTTCGAGGGGTGGGTGGAAGAGGGAGGAGAAGGGATACAGGAGCTAGACTGACCTAGCGTTAGACAAGCAGCCGGCAATCAAACTATCACTTTTAGGGGTGTGGAAAAAAGGCGGGAAAAACGGGGCATGATTTACCCTACCTTAATAGTAGCCGGTAATGAAACTATGTTACTATTCTCTACTCCTATCATTGAACTTTCCCTCACATCAGCAAATGATGCAACGAGAAAAAGTCGTTGATCAAATGAAAATGCTGGCCCACGTGGCCCAACTTCTCCTGTTCCCTATTTGTAGTCTCATAAAAATGAAAATGCTTTCAAATGAGCGATTGGGTAACAGCTTTGCTTGCAAAAAGTTAGGACCCTTAAACCCGTAAATAGTTAATAAAGCTAGGGATCCTTTCCTTGTCAACCCTGTGTAAAAAAAAAAAAAAAAAAAAAAAAAAAGGAGAGAGAGAGAGGAGGAGATAGAGATAGATAGATAGATAGTAGTGAGAAGAGAGAGAGAGGAGAGAGAGGAGAGAGGAGGAGAGAAGAGAGAAGAGAGAGATAGAGATGGGGGCACCTGCCAACAACTGCCTGCGGAACCGGGGGTTAATTACTGCTACAAGAAAGGACAAAAGGAGGACCAGTGTCGGAAGAAAAAGGAATTGAAGACAGGCCACCTGTTTAGAGCCCCTGTTTCGAAAAAAACAGCAGGTCTTTGAAGGTGAACACCTCACACGTCACCCATTACTACCCCTACCCCAGCCCAGCAGGGGGGATTGGCCTTATACAAGACCACAGACCTAATCCTGCAGTCCCTCAGCCCTACCTCTCAAGGGCAGGCCCCTTCATTCCTACCACCCACCCCCTCAAGCTGACCACTTTCTCATGGGACCCAGTCTATCAGATCCTGTGGGCAACATTAAGGTTTTTCATTAAAAAATTTTGGGAGAGCTCACACAAATTTTTGAAACTCGAGCCCCCGACATTTAGTTTTGTTGAAAAATTTTTGGATGAAGGCTTCAGAAAATTTTGAAAAAATTGCTGGTTTACCCCTCATGGATGAGAAGAGACAGCGGGGAAGGAGGAGGTGTTCTGGTGTTCTCTAAAAGTGTTCATGCCCAGCACATTGTGTTGCCACCCCCACACATCTTTAAAGATGTTCTTTTAAGTCTGTATTTACACTAGTACCTCTGTATGCATGTGCAATGTAAGACCCATGGCAAATGCAACCATCATTCCCAATGGGGAAAAAGTTTTCTCATTTGCTCAACACAAATGTCAACATATTAAATTTTTGGGGACCACAACCCCTTTCAGAGGGACTTTGATGACCTTCTTTCAGTGTTTGACATGGAAACTTTGTTGATTTCCCTACTCATACTCTGGCTCCTCCCTTGACCCCCTAGTGAGTGATCTGGCAGAAGGGTAGTCACTTTTCAAACCCCCGGCTACGTTGGATCCTCGACCCAAGGCTGTTTTTTTTCGACACTTAAGATCCCAACAGAACTGGTGAGGGGTACATGCACAACCCCGGGTTGGGAAAGAGGGAATTGACCAGCCCTTGTTGAGTCGCCACCCCGTGGAATGCTCTTTTTTCCCCAAAGGGGGTGTTTTACAAACCCAAGTGAAAGCCTCATGGAAACCTTAAATTCAACAAGAAAAACATTTCACCGGGAATATGTGACGAACTACAGATCAGCCCTTGGTTTGGTTTGTTGTAGAGAGGGCTACTGCTAAGTACAAAGCATGGGGAAGGTTAAGCATCCTACCCCCTATAACAGGAACTTGCACATGCAAGTCTTAAGCTTTTTGGGGGGATGTTAAAAGTGGGCCATTCTAAATGGGGTGGACACTAAAAGAAAGTTTGCATCAAAGGGGG
>NC_069403.1:17747020-17763113 GCF_026875155.1 Cherax quadricarinatus
CGAGTGCAGGGAGGCAAAAACTAAGTGCACTAGAGAATGGAAAAAGTACAGAAAACAAAGGACCCAGGAAAATAAAGAGATTAGTCGAAGAGCCAGAAACGAGGTCCAGCGACAGTACGAAAACAACATAGCATCGACAGTCAAGTCTGACCTGAAACTGTTGTATAGCCACATCACGAGGAAGACAACAGTTAAGGACCAGGTAATCAGGCTGAGGTAAGAAGGAGGGGAACTCACAAGAAACGACCAAGAAGTTTGTGAGGAGCTCAGCATGAGATTTAAGGAAGAAATTAGGGGAGAGAGAAAGGACTCCGGAAAGTTGGAACAAGGGGGCACACCAACACGGGATATATCAACAAGTGTTGAATGAAATACACACAACTATGGAGGAGGTGAACAAGCTGCTAAGTGACCTTGATACCTCGAAGGCGGTGGTACCGGACATCTCTCTGTGGGTCCTTAGAGAGGGAACAAGGACGCTGTGTGTGCCACTAACAACAATTTTCAACTCATCCATTGAAATTGGGCAACTACCTGAGGTATGGAAGACTGAAAATGTAGTGCCCATTTTTATGAAAGAAGATAAACACGAGGCACTAAACTACAGACCAGTGTCACTGACGTTTATAGTATGCAAGGTCATGGAGAAGATTATCAGGAGGAGACTGGTGGAGCACCTGGAACAGAACAACCTTATAAACAACAACCAGCATGGACTCCTGGAAGGCAAATCCTGAGTCAAAAAACTACTGGAGTTTTATGATAAGGTAATGGAAGTAAGACAAGAGAGAGAGAGGTGTGAGTAGATTGCATTTTCATGGACTGCGAGGCCTTCGACACAGTTCCTCACAAGAGATTAGTGCAAAAACTAGAGGATCAGGCACATAAAATAGGAAGGGCACTGCAATGGATCATAGAATACCTGACATGGACACAACGAGTCATGGTAAGTGATGAGGTATCACAGTGGGCGCCTGTGACGAGCGGGGTCCCAAAGGTGTCAGTCCTAGGACAAGTGCTATTCTTGGTATATGTGAATGACATGATGGAAGGGATAGACTCAGAAGTGTCCCTGCTCGCAGATGATGTGAAGTTAATGAGGAGAATTAAATCGGATGAGGATCAGGCAGGACTACAAAAAGACCTGGACAGGCTGGAAGCCTGGTCCAGCAACTGGCTCATCGAATTTAACCCGCCAAATGGAAAGTCATGAAGATAACGGAAGGACAAGGCAGACCACAGACAGAATATAGGTTAGGTGGCCCAAAACTGCAAACCTCACTCAAGGAAAAGGAATTTGGGGTAAGTATAATGCCGAGTACATCTCCAGAAGCACACATCAACCAGATAACTGCTGCAGCATATGGGCGCCTGGCAAACCAGAGAATAGCATTCCGATGCCTCAGTATGGAATCGTTCAAAACCCTGTACACTGTGTACATCAGATCCATACTGGAGTATGCAGCACCAGGTCGGAACCCACACCTGGTCATGCTCGTCAAGAAATTAGAGAAGGTCCAAAGGTTTGCAACAAGGCTAGTTCCAGAGCTAAGGGGAATGTCATACGAAGAAAAGTTAAGGGAAATCGGCCTGATGATACTGGAAGACAGGAGGGTTAGGGGAGACATGATAACAACATACAAAATACTGCAAAATACTGCGATGAATTGACAAGGTGGACAGAGATAGGATGTTGCAGAGATGTTAGGAAGTGGAACAACCTGGCAAGTGATGTAGTGGAGGCAGGAACCATATATAGTTTTACGATGAAGTATGGAGAGGGAGGACCTAGTAGTGATCAGTGAAGAGGCGGGGCCAGGAGCTATGTCTCGACCTTTGCAACCACAAAAAAGTTGAGTACACACACACTTTCCCTTCCCTGTGCCCTAATGAAAATATCGACGTGAGGAAGAAATTGCACCATGGTAGCAGCACCATGGTAATAGCACCATGGTAGCAACACCATGGTAATAGCACCATGGTAGCAACACCATGCTAATAGTACCATGGTAGCAGCACCATGGTAATAGCACCATGGTAGCAGCACCATGGTAATAGCACCATGGTAGCAACACCATGGTAATAGCACCATGGTAGCAACACCATGGTAATAGCACCATGGTAGCAACACCATGCTAATAGTACCATGGTAGCAGCACCATGGTAATAGCACCATGGTAGCAGCACCATGGTAATAGCACCATGGTAGCAACACCATGGTAATAGCACCATGGTAGCAGCACCATGGTAATAGCACCATGGTAGCAGCACCATGGTAATAGCACCATGGTAGCAGCACCATGGTAATAGCACCATGGTAGCAACACCATGGTAATAGCACCATGGTAGCAACACCATGCTAATAGTACCATGGTAGCAGCACCATGGTAATAGCACCATGGTAGCAACACCATGGTAATAGTACCATGGTAGCAGCACCATGGTAATAGCACCATGGTAGCAGCACCATGGTAATAGCACCATGGTAGCAGCACCATGGTAATAGCACCATGGTAGCAACACCATGGTAATAGCACCATGGTAGCAACACCATGCTAATAGTACCATGGTAGCAGCACCATGGTAATAGCACCATGGTAGCAGCACCATGGTAATAGCACCATGGTAGCAACACCATGGTAATAGCACCATGGTAGCAACACCATGGTAATAGCACCATGGTAGCAACACTATGCTAATAGTACCATGGTAGCAGCACCATGGTAATAGCACCATGGTAGCAGCACCATGGTAATAGCACCATGGTAGCAACACCATGGTAATAGCACCATGGTAGCAGCACCATGGTAATAGCACCATGGTAGCAACACCATGGTAATAGCACCATGGTAGCAACACCATGGTAATAGCAAACCATGGTAGCAACACCATGCTAATAGTACCATGGTAGCAGCACCATGGTAATAGCACCATGGTAGCAGCACCATGGTAATAGCACAATGGTAGCAGCACCATGGTAATAGCACTATGGTAGCAGCATCATGATAATAGCACCATGGTAGCAGCACCATGGTAACAGCACCATGGGAGCAGCACAATGGTAGCAGCACCATGGTAATAGCACCATGGTAGCAGCACCATGGTAATAGCACCATGGTAATAACACCATGGTAGCAGCACCATGGTAGCAGCACCATGGTAATAGCACCATGGTAGCAGCACCATGGTAATAGCACCATGGTAGCAGCACCATGGTAATAGCACCATGGTAGCAGCACCATGGTAATAGCACTATGGTAGCAGCATCATGATAATAGCACCATGGTAGCAGCACCATGGTAACAGCACCATGGGAGCAGCACCATGGTAGCAGCACCATGGTAATAGCACCATTGTAGCAGCACCATGGTAATAGCACCATGGTAATAACACCATGGTAGCAGCACCATGGTAGCAGCACCATGGTAATAGCACCATGGTAGCAGCACCATGGTAATAGCACCATGGTAGCAGCAACATGGTAATAGCACCATGGTAGCAGCACCATGGTAATAGCACCATGGTAGCAGCACCATGGTAATAGCACCATGGTAGCAGTACCATGGTTGCAGTACCATGGTAATAGCACCATGGTAGCAGCACCTTGATAACAGCACCATGGTAACAGCACCATGGTAATAGCACCATGGTAGTAGCACCATGGTAGCAGCACCATGGTAATAGCACCATAGTAGCAGCACCATGGTAACAGCACCATGGTAATAGCACCATGGTAGAAGCACCATGGTAATAGCACCATGGTAGCAGCACCATGGTAACAGCACCATGGTAATAGCACCATGGTAGCAGCACCATGATAATAGCACCATGGTAGCAGCACCATGATAACAGCACCATGGTAACAGCACCATGGTAATAGCACCATGGTAGTAGCACCATGGTAGCAGCACCATGGTAATAGCACCATAGTAGCAGCACCATGGTAATAGCACCATGGTAGCAGCACCATGGTAATAGCACCATGGTAGCAGTACCATGGTTGCAGTACCATGGTAATAGCACCATGGTAGCAGCACCATGATAACAGCACCATGGTAACAGCACCATGGTAATAGCACCATGGTAGTAGCACCATGGTAGCAGCACCATGGTAATAGCACCATAGTAGCAGCACCATGGTAATAGCACCATGGTAGCAGCACCATGGTAAATAGCACCATGGTAGCAGTACCATGGTTGCAGTACCATGGTAATAGCACCATGGTAGCAGCACCATGATAACAGCACCATGGTAACAGCACCATGGTAATAGCACCATGGTAGTAGCACCATGGTAGCAGCACCATGGTAATAGCACCATAGTAGCAGCACCATGGTAACAGCACCATGGTAATAGCACCATGGTAGAAGCACCATGGTAATAGCACCATGGTAGCAGCACCATGGTAACAGCACCATGGTAATAGCACCATGGTAGCAGCACCATGATAATAGCAACATGGTAGCAGCACCATCGTAGCAGCACCATGGTAATAGCACCATGGTAGCAGCACCATGATAATAGCACCATGGTAGCAGCACCATGGTAGCAGCACCATGATAACATCACTGTTGTAACGGCACTATGGTAAGAGCACCATGGTAATAGCACTATTGTAACAGAGCTATTGTAATAGTACTATGGTAACATCACCATGGTAACAGCTCTACGGTAACAGCACAATGGTAAAAGAACTATGGTAACAGCACAATGGTAACAGCAAGATGGTAACAGGACACAGCAACAGTTCCATGGTAAGAGCATCATGGTAGCAGCAGCATGGTAACAACAACATGGTAGCAGCACCATGGTAGCAGCAGCATGGAAATAGCACCATAGAAGCAGCATCATGGTAACAACAATATGGTAGCAGCACCATGGTAGCAGCAGCAAGGTAATAGCACCATGGCAGCAGCACCATGGTAAGAGCACCATGGTAATAACACCATGGTAGCAGCACCATGGTAGCAGCACCATGGTAATAGCACCATGGTAGCAGCACCAAGGTAACAGCACCATGGTAGCAGCACCATGGTAATAGCACCATGGTAGCAGCACCAAGGTAATAGCACCATGGCAGCAGCACCATGGTAGCAGCAGCGTGGTAATAGCACCATGGTAGCAGCACCATGGTAGCAGCACCATGGTAATAGCACCATGGCAGCAGCACCATGGTAGTAGCACCATGGTTGTAACACAATATATCATGGTTGAGCAGCAGATATCATCTCAGGAAATTATGTGAGTTATCATGATGACAGCTCCAGGACTGTTGTTACTCTGGCTGTTGTTGCTCAGGCTGTTGTTACTCAGGCTGTTGTTGCTCAGGCTGTTGTTACTCTGGCTGTTGTTACTCAGGCTGTTGTTACTCAGGCTGTTGTTGCTCAGGCTGTTGTTACTCAGGCTGTTGTTACTCTGGCTGTTGTTACTCAGGCTGTTGTTGCTCAGGCTGTTGTTACTCAGGCTGTTGTTACTCAGGCTGTTGTTGCTCAGGCTGTTGTTACTCTGGCTGTTGTTACTCTGGCTGTTGTTACTCTGGCTGTTGTTACTCTGGCTGTTGTTACTCTGGCTGTTGTTACTCTGGCTGTTGTTACTCTGGCTGTTGTTGCTCAGGCTGTTGTTACTCTGGCTGTTGTTACTCAGGCTGTTGTTACTCTGGCTGTTGTTACTCAGGCTGTTGTTACTCTGGCTTTTGTTACTCTGGCTGTTGTTACTCAGGCTGTTGTTACTCTGGCTGTTGTTACTCTGGCTGTTGTTGCTCAGGCTGTTGTTACTCTGGCTGTTGTTACTCAGGCTGTTGTTACTCTGGCTGTTGTTACTCAGGCTGTTGTTACTCTGGCTGTTGTTGCTCAGGCTGTTGTTACTCTGGCTGTTGTTACTCAGGCTGTTGTTACTCTGGCTGTTGTTACTCAGGCTGTTGTTACTCTGGCTGTTGTTGCTCAGGCTGTTGTTACTCTGGCTGTTGTTACTCAGGCTGTTGTTACTCAGGCTGTTGTAACTCAGGCTGTTGTTACTCAGGCTGTTGTTACCCCGACTGTTGTTACTCAGGCTGTTGTTACTCAGGCTGTTATTACACAGGCTGTTGTTATTCAGGCTGTTGTTACTCAGGCTGTTTTTAATCAGGCTGTTGTTACTCAGGCTGTTGTTACTCAGGCTGTTGTTACTCAAGCTGTTTTTACTCAGGCTGGTGTTACTCAGGTTGTTGTTACTCAGGCTGTTGTTACTCAGGCTGTTTTTACTCAGGCTGTTGTTACTCAGGCTGTTGTTACTCAGGCTGTTGTTACCCCGACTGTTGTTACTCAGGCTGTCGTTACTCAGGCTGTTGTTACTCAGGCTGTTGTTACTCAGGCAGTTGTTAATTAGGCTGTTGTTATCCCGACTGTTGTTACTCAGGCTGTTGTTACTCAGGCTGTTGTTACTCAGGCTGTTGTTACTCAAGCTGTTTTTACTCTGGCTGGTGTTACTCAGGTTGTTGTTACTCAGGCTGTTGTTACTCAGGCTGTTTTTACTCAGGCTGTTGTTACTCAGGCTGTTGTTACTCATGCTGTTGTTACCCCGACTGTTGTTACTCAGGCTGTTGTTACTCAGGCTGTTGTTACTCAGGCAGTCGTTAATTAGGCTGTTGTTACCCCGACTGTTGTTACTCAGGCTGTTGTTACTCAGGCTGTTGTTACTCTGGCTGTTGTTACTCAGGCTGTTGTTACTCTGGCTGTTGTTACTCAGGCTGTTGTTACTCTGGCTTTTGTTACTCTGGCTGTTGTTACTCAGGCTGTTGTTACTCTGGCTGTTGTTACTCTGGCTGTTGTTGCTCAGGCTGTTGTTACTCTGGCTGTTGTTACTCAGGCTGTTGTTACTCTGGCTGTTGTTACTCAGGCTGTTGTTACTCTGGCTGTTGTTGCTCAGGCTGTTGTTACTCTGGCTGTTGTTACTCAGGCTGTTGTTACTCTGGCTGTTGTTACTCAGGCTGTTGTTACTCTGGCTGTTGTTGCTCAGGCTGTTGTTACTCTGGCTGTTGTTACTCAGCTGTTGTTACTCAGGCTGTTGTAACTCAGGCTGTTGTTACTCAGGCTGTTGTTACCCCGACTGTTGTTACTCAGGCTGTTGTTACTCAGGCTGTTATTACACAGGCTGTTGTTATTCAGGCTGTTGTTACTCAGGCTGTTTTTAATCAGGCTGTTGTTACTCAGGCTGTTGTTACTCAGGCTGTTGTTACTCAAGCTGTTTTTACTCAGGCTGGTGTTACTCAGGTTGTTGTTACTCAGGCTGTTGTTACTCAGGCTGTTTTTACTCAGGCTGTTGTTACTCAGGCTGTTGTTTCCCTGATTGTTGCTATTCAGGCTGTTGTTACCCATACTGTTGTTACTCAGGCTGTTGTTACCCTGACTGTTGTTACTCAGGGTGTTGTTACCCTGACTGTTGTTACTCAGGCTGTTGTTACCCTGACTGTTGTTACTCAGGCTGTTGTTACCCTGACTGTTGTTATGCAGGCTGTTGTTACCCTGACTGTTGTTACCCCGACTGTTGTTACTCAGGCTGTTGTTACCCCGACTGTTGTTACTCAGGGTATTGTTACCCTAACTGTTGTTACTCAGGCTGTTGTTACCCCGACTGTTGTTACTCAGGCTCTGGTTACTCAGGCTGTTGTTACTCAGGCTGTTGTTATACTGACGGTTATTACTCAGGCTGTTGTTAACCTGACTGTTGTTACTCAGGCTGTTGTTAACCTGACTGTTGTTACTCAGGCTCTTGTTACCCTGAATGTTGTTACTCAGGCATTTGTTACCCCAACTGTTGTTACCCCGACTGTTGTTACTCAGGCTGTTGTTACCCCGACTCTTGTTGAGAAATGGCATTACAAGTTAAGTTTAAAGAGTTTGTACTTAACTTAGAAAGACAACTCATCGCCTGCACAGCCGCCCCTGCAGACGAGGTCTTGAGAAGCTGTCGAAGTCATCTCTCAACGGGCTGTAAAGATTTATAATTTGTAAGATTATAAATTACCCCTATGGGGTGTTATGTCAGCATATTTCATTCACTGATGGCTGACAAACTTACTTGTATGGGCTCAAAAGTCCGCACCTAACTGCCGACTATAGGTTGATTACTAACTCCTTGCGACTCAAGAACTGCGCAGTCCCCTGTACTACAAGAAATTCGTAACCTACCTTGCTCTTGTAGCGTGAGCTATGGTGTTCTTCACACCTTCGACAGATATAGGTGACTTGATAGAAGCTGAAGTGTCCTTGGATGTCCACGTCTTCCATAGTCTAGGAATACGCACACAGGTACAACTGTGTTCCACAAGATTTGTCCTTTATTGTTCACAATCTTATCACTAAAGAAGCTGATCAAACTTCTCTTAAGTGTTTATTGTGTTTTATGAGACACTTTGTTCAAACTAACGCAGATCGTTCTTTGTTGGTTATCCTGGCGTCAGTGTCACTCTCAGTAGAGTCAAAAGTAATCTGAAGATGCCACAGCGACCCACGCCGTCACTGCCCCTTGCACAAAAAAAAGGCTGACATAGTACTTTTGCTTCCTTGCCACTTCCTCGATGAAGCAAAGCAGAATGTTTAAATCTTGCTGTCTTAAGCATAGACAACAATGTCCACTATCTTTACTATGGTAACAAAGCAGGAGCAGGATTTTCCTTAATTGTCCTGCTAAAGGAAGAGATGTACTGTCTCTTATTAAATACACTCTGCAACACTCTGCAAGGAGCAGTGGTCACTTGACCACCTCGCATACTCCTACGGCATCTGTGATCAATTACTTACTGTAGCAGTAAACAAGACGCTTGCCCCTTCTGAGAGGGCTGGGCCCCTCAGGGCTGAAAGGGGCTGAAGGGGCTGAAGGGGGCTGATGCCCCCTCCTGGAAATTTTTCTCCACAACTCTTGTTGTTCAGGCTGTTGTTACCCTGACTGTTGTTATTCAGGCTGTTGCTACCCTGACTGTTGTTACTCAGTCTGTTGTTACTCAGGTTGTTACATTGACTGTTGTTACTCAGGCTGTTGTTGCCCTGACTGTGTTACTCAGGCTGTTGTTACCTGGCAGATGTTACTCAGGCTGTCGTTACACCGACTGTTGTTACTCAGGCTGTTGTTACCCTGACTGTTGTTACCCTGACTGTTGTTACCCTGACTGTAGTTACCCTGACTGTAGTTATCCTGACTGTTGTTACTCTGACTGTAGTTACCCTGACTGTTGTTACCCTGACTGTTGTTACCCTGACTGTTGTTGCTATGGACTGTAGTTATCCTGACCTTTGACGCCCTGACTGTAGTTACCCTGACTGTAGTTACCATGACTGTTTGTTACCCTGAATGTAGTTACCCTGACTGTTGTTTACCTGACTGTTGATACCCTGACTGTAGTTACCCTGACTGTGGTTACCCTGACCGTAGTTATCCTGACTGTTGTTACCCTGACTGTTGTTACCCTGACTGTAGTTACCCTGAGTGTAGTTACCCTGACTTTTGTTACACTGACTGTAGTTACCCTCACTGTAGTTACCTTGACTGTAGTTACCCTGACTGTTGTTACCCTGACTGTAGTTGCCCTGACTGTTGTTACGCTGACTGCTGTTACCCTGACTGTAGTTACCCTGACTGTTGTTACCTTGACTGTAGTTACCCTGACTGTAGTTACCTTGACTGTAGTTACCTTGACTGTAGTTACCCCTGACTGTAGTTACCTTGACTGTAGTTACCCTGACTGTAGTTACCTTGACTGTAGTTACCTTGACTGTAGTTACCCTGACTGTAGTTACCTTGACTGTAGTTACCCTGACTGTAGTTGCCCTGACTGTTGTTACGCTGACTGCTGTTACCCTGACTGTAGTTACCCTGACTGTTGTTACCTTGACTGTAGTTACCCTGACTGTTGTTACCCTGACTGTAGTTACCCTGACTGTAGTTACCTTGACTGTAGTTACCCTGACTGTTGTTACCCTGACTGTAGTTACCTTGACTGTAGTTACCCTGACTGTAGTTGCCCTGACTGTAGTTGCCCTGACTGTAATGCCCTTTCCTGGTAAAGGTACGAGAAGTTACAGTAGCAGGTACATCAGGCCGGCAATGAGCAGCTGATTTAGTTTGCCAAATTCTAGGACAATTTTTAGTTACCTTGTTTCTCTGTGTTTTAGTACGTACAAGTTTGTGAGAAATCTCATAATTGTCTGGTAATGCTGCAGTTTCCAGAATATCCGAGGTAGTATGATCGATCAGATATTCTTGTATGTCAGCAGACATACAGTTGTTAAACTCTTCTTGTAGTAACAACTGAACAAGGCTGTCGTAGTTGTTACACTTGGCAGACCTACACCACCTCTCAAATGCAACTTTTTTCTCACGAGCAAACTCTACACAAGTTTGATCTTGTCGTCGTTGTAACGTACGAAATGCTCTCTGATAACTTACAGGTAACAAGTTATATGTCTCTAGAATAGTTTGTTTGACAGCGTCATAACTAATGTACTTAGCAAATGGCAAAGCAGCCGTACAAGTTTGAGCTCTTCCCGTCAAAGCAGTATGCAGCAATGTTGCCCAGTGCTTACGTGGCCAGTTCATAGCACGTGCCTGGTTCTCAAACACATCAAAATATGTGTCTAAGTCACTTTCAAAAAACTTAGGAACCATGGATGCAGCTTTCTGCACATTAAATGTATCCTGTGATCTATCAGTCTGTTGTCTTAACAGACGAACATTTTCTCTCTGGAAATCTTCTTCGTTCAATTTCCTCTGTGCCTCTATTTGTGCAGTCTGCAACATAAGGAGGCGTTCAAACCTCTCAAACTGTTCCTGAGAGATAGGACCAGTGGGTAATGGAGGAGTAAGGAATCTAACATGGTCTGGACGGTCCTTAGGTCGGACACCTCGTCCAGCCATCCCTAGAGAGTCTAGGTCTGTTCTAGGATAAGTAGATACAGGTTTAGTATACATGGTACTAGTATGAGGCTGAGTCATACTTCCAGCTACACTCTGTACTATTGTGTCAGTGAGGTGGGAAGGCGTGAGCGAGAACAAAATTTCACTAGGCTCAGACATTTCTGCCATAGTTGCACTTTCTTCTACATCATAATCAGACATCTCTGTATGAGCAGGAAACAATATATCTTAAATCAACGCTCTGACAGTTTCTGCGGTGTAATTCCTGTTATACGTCACACCGAGATATTTGGCTACTCGCCAACACGTCTGAAGATTTAATGTACTTAAATCAGACAAAGTCAGAGTATCAATTAACTGTTTCACTTTGGCATACATCACGAAAATAATTGTACTACGAGAGAGTGATTATGGGAAACTATAATCCTGATAGGAATTTTAGTGCTGGTTGTCTTAAAGTTAGAACTCATAAACAGTATTTCCATCTCCTTGGATCAAGAGACTCAGTCAAGTACATACATCCACCTGGTATGTTGTACAAGACTAAACTCAAAGTCTTCAGATTAGGAAAGTACTCAAAGTGTTTGATAATAGAAGTACTAGTATGTCAAACTGGACAATTTCTCCAACACCTTGGATCAAGAGCATCCCGGACAGGCCCCCATTTGTTACAAAAAACGCGATTCTAAAAGCTTAGAGATCTCCAGTGAATACTAGAAAGGACTGCCCTTCTAGCATCCAGCCTGTTACTGGGTTTTCGTAACAAGTAGTCAGTATCCTTGTCCAATTATCCATTAAAATTCAGTATGGTTCAATAGTGCTTTAGGATTACAACTGGTAGGCTACTAACTAGAGAAATTAAAATTTAATAAATTTATTAAGTAGTAAGTTGTCTAGAGGTATATTATCAAATTAAATTAATTACAGCAATCAAAATAAAATCAATCTCTCGAGTTCAATATTATTGTGCTGAAAGCACATATCACATTTATATATTCTTAGGTACCGTCAGGTACATTAACATTTAATAAGATATTACAAATATGTACAAGTAAGTGTGTATGCGTGTAAGTGCTCTTAAGTAGTTAGCTTTGTCTCAAGACTCGAATAAGACTTAAACAAGTGACTGACAAAGTCCTCAAATAAACTAACTTCTTGACCGACTGGCAACCCGAACAGTCTGCTTGAACAACAAAGAATGCTAAGCCCAATAGCAATGCAATATCAAGCGACTGCGACACAGAATCAGGAACTGGGAAATAATATAACGACACTAAGTACGGACCATCAGCAGATCCTCCACAAAAGTTACAAAACTCCCATAAAACTGAATCTATGTTCAGCATAGGAAAAACTGTGACTGTGACAATACACAGGAACCAGTACAAAATTAGGTCAGAAGCTATAGCTAAGGACCTGAGATGTTCAGAGTGTCTATGTGACACACAACCTCAGTACAACGTCGAAAATCACTAAGTCTATACAATGTTCTGTGAACAAAGTTCTACAGAACTAACAAGAATAATGAGACAGACAATCTGTCCAACCAGCAAGCGAGTCTACAGCAGACTGACTACTTCACGAGAGGTGAGGACACCCCCCCTCGATCACGTGATAGCTACGTGGACAACTGCAGCTCAGAAGCCGGCAGTATAACGAGCGACAAGCGATAATTACAGTAGTTTGACAATCAAGACTAACTGAGCACATTTTATATACATCCTAACAACATAAGCTAAATAACAATATAACAGTCAAATAATAATATAAAGTCATACATTTACGATTTAGCTATTATCGCAAATATAAGCAATATAAAATTATATGAAAAGGTAATATACATTATATATACATAATAATCATTGTAACCCATTCAGGGGTTGCAACACTGTTGTTGCCCTGACTGTTGTTCCCTGACTGTAGTTACCCTGACTGTCGTTACCCTGACTGTTGTTCCCTGACTGTAGTTACCCTGACTGTCGTTACCCTGACTGTTGTTCCCTGACTGTAGTTACCCTGACTGTAGTTACCCTGATTGTTGTTACCCTGACTGTAGTTACCCTGACTGCTGTTACCCTGACTGTCGTTACCCTGACTGTTGTTCCCTGACTGTAGTTACCCTGACTGTTGTTACCTGACTGTTGTTACTCTGACTTAGTTACCCTGACTGTTGTTACCGTGACTGTAGTTATCCTGACTGTTGTTACCCTGACTGTTGTTACCCTGACTGTTGTTACCCTGGCTGTTGTTACCCTGACTGTTGTTACCCTGACTGTTGTTACCCTGGCTGTTGTTACCCTGACTCTAGTTACCCTGACTGTTGTTACTCTGACTGTAGTTACCCTGACTGTAGTTACCCTGACTGTAGTTACCCTGACTGCTGTTACCCTGACTGTAGTTACCCTGACTGTTGTTACCCTGACTGTTGTTACTCTGACTCTAGTTACCCTGACTGTTGTTACCGTGACTGTAGTTATCCTGACTGTTGTTACCCTGACTGTTGTTACCCTGACTGTTGTTACCCTGGCTGTTGTTACCCTGACTGTTGTTACCCTGACTGTTGTTACCCTGGCTGTTGTTACCCTGACTCTAGTTACCCTGACTGTTGTTACTCTGACTGTAGTTACCCTGACTGTAGTTACCTGACTGTAGTTACCCTGACTGCTGTTACCCTGACTGTTGTACCCTGACTGTTGTTACCCTGACTGTAGTTACCTGACTGTAGTTACCCTGACTGTAGTTACCCTGACTGTTGTTACCTGACTGTTGTTACCCTGAGTGTTGTTACCCTGACTGTTGTTACCCTGACTGCTGTTACCCTGACTGTCGTTACCCTGACTGTTGTTACCCTGGCTGTTGTTACCCTGACTGTTGTTACCTGACTGTTGTTACCCTGGCTGTTGTTACCCTGACTCTAGTTACCCTGACTGTTGTTACTCTGACTGTAGTTACCTGACTGTAGTTACCCTGACTGTAGTTACCCTGACTGCTGTTACCCTGACTGTTGTTACCCTGACTGTTGTTACCCTGACTGTAGTTACCGTGACTGTAGTTATCCTGGACTGTTGTTACCCTGACTGTTGTTACCTGACTGTTGTTACCTGGCTGTTGTTACCCTGACTGTTGTTACCCTGACTGTTGTTACCCTGGCTGTTGTTACCCTGACTCTAGTTACCCTGACTGTTGTTACTCTGACTGTAGTTACCTGACTGTAGTTACCCTGACTGTAGTTACCCTGACTGCTGTTACCCTGACTGTTGTTACCCTGACTGTTGTTACCCTGACTGTAGTTACCCTGACTGTAGTTACCCTGACTGTAGTTACCCTGACTGTTGTTACCCTGACTGTTGTTACCCTGACTGTTGTTACCCTGGCTGTTGTTACCTGACTCTAGTTAGCCTGACTGTTGTTACCCTGACTGTAGTTGCCCTGACTGTAGTTACCCTGACTGTAGTTACCCTGACTGTTGTTACCCTGACTGTTGTTACCCTGACTGTTGTTACCCTGACTGTAGTTACCCTGACTGTAGTTACCCTGACTGTAAGTTACCCTGACTGTTGTTACCCTGACTGTTGTTACCCTGAGTGTTGTTGTCCTGACTGTAGTTACCTGACTGTTGTTACAATGACTGTTGTTACCCTGACTGTTGTTACCCTGACTCTAGTTACCCTGACTGTTGTTACCCTGACTGTTGTCACCCTGACTGTTTTTACTCTGACTGTTGATACCCTGACTGTTGTTACCTGACTGTTGTTACCCTGACCGTTGTTACCCTGACTGTAGTAACCCTTAATGTTGTTGCCCTGGACTGTAGTTACCCTGACTGTTGTTACCCTGACTGTTGTTACCTGACTGTTGTTACCCTGACTGTTGTTACCCTGACTGTTGTTATCCTGACTGTTGTTACCCTGACTGTAGTAACCCTGAGTGTTGTTGCCCTGACTGTAGTTACCCTGACTGTTGTTACCCTGACTGTTGTTACCCTGACGGTTGTTACCCTGACTGTAGTTACCCTGACTGTTGTTTCCTGACTGTTGTTACCCTGAAAGTAGTTACCCTGACTGTTGTTACCCTGACTGTTGTTACCCTGAAAGTAGTTACCCTGACTATTGTTGCACTGAGTGTAGTTACTCTGACTGCTGTTACCCTGACTGTTGTTACCCTGACTGTTGTTACCATGACTGTTGTTACCTGACTGTTGTTACCCTGAAAGTAGTTACCCTGACAGTTGTTACCCTGACTGTTCTTACCCTGACTGTAGTTACCTGACTGTTGTTACCCTGACTGTTCTTACCCTGACTGTTCTTACCCTGACTGTAGTTACCCTGACTGTAGTTACCCTGACTGTTGTTACCTGACTGTTCTTACCTGACTGTTGTTACCCTGACTGTTGTTACCCTGACTGTTTTACCCTGACTGTTCTTGCCCTGACTGTAGTTACCCTGATGTTGTTACCCTGACTGTTCTTGCCCTGACTGTAGTTACCCTGACTGTTGTTACCTGACTGTTGTTACCCTGACTGTTCTTGCCCTGACTGTAGTTACCCTGACTGTTGTTACCCTGACTGTTGTTTCCTGACTGTTGTTACCCTGACTGTAGTTACTCTGACTGTAGTTACCCTGACTGTTCTTGCCCTGACTGTAGTTACACTGACTGTTGTTACCCTGACTGTTGTTACCCTGACTGTTCTTGCCCTGACTGTTGTTACCCTGACTGTTGTTACCCTGACTGTTGTTACCCTGACTGTAGTTACTCTGACTGTAGTTACCCTGACTGTTCTTGCCCTGACTGTAGTTACCCTGACTGTTGTTACCTTGACTGTTGTTACCCTGACTGTTCTTGCCCTGACTGTAGTTACCCTGACTGTTGTTGCCCTGACTGTTGTTGCCCTGACTGATGCTGGTGGTGCTGGTGGTGCTGGAGCTGGTGGTGCTGGTGGTGCTGGTGGCGCTGGTGGTGCTGGTGGTGCTGGTGGTGCTGGTGGTGCTGGTGGTGCTGCTGGTTCTGCTGGTGCTGGAGCTGGTGGTGCTGCTGGTGCTGCTGGTGCTGCTGGTGCTGCTGGTGCTGGTGGTGCTGGTGGAGCTGGTGCTGGTTGTGCTGTTAGTGATGGTGGTGCTGGTGGTGCTGGTGGTGCTGGTGGTGCTGGGGGTGATGGTGGTGCTGGTGGTGCTGGTGGTGCTGTGGTGGTGGTGGTGGGGTTTTGGT
>NC_069403.1:17763613-17822672 GCF_026875155.1 Cherax quadricarinatus
CACCCCCTGCCATGGGGGCCTTTTTGTGGACCGGGCCCCGCGGGGGCGTTAATCCCCGGAAAACCTCCAGGTAACCTCCTCCAGGTAAGACCTTGTTAATATCCCCTTTATTAATACCTATCTTCCACTTATACACTTCGATCAGGTCTCCCCTCATTCTTCGTCTAACAAGTGAATGGTTTAGAAAGACACGTAAGCAAACACTATAACATATTTATTAGAAAACGTTTCGGTCCTGGGACCTTGATCACTTCTAACATGCAGAGGTAGAAAGACATTATATATATAGGCGGAGAGTGAGATGTGGCGCACGTGACCTGAGGAATGTCATAAGAACATAAGATGGAGGAACACTGTTGAAGGCCTACTGGCTCATGCGAGGCAGGTCCTGGCATACATGATACTTAAGCAGCACCAACCCAACAACACAGGAGTCACATGATTTTATCGTCTACCCGTCCTCATCATAGGTAGAGGTTGTTTTGATAAGGACCTGCCTCGCATGAGCCAGTAGGCCTTCTACAGTGTTCCTCCATTCTTATGTTCTTATGACATTCCTCAGGTCACGTGCGCCACACCTCACTCTCCGCCTATATATATAATGTCTTTCTACCTCTGTATGTTAGAAGTGATCAAGGTCCCAGAACCGAAACGTTTTCTAATAAATATATTATAGTGTTTGCTTACGTGTCTTTCTAAACCAACTTGTCGGTATTTATTACCAAGGTTTATACCAACAAGTGAATGTAACTTAAGAGTCTTCAATCTTTCTTCATAAGGAAGATTTCTAATGCTATGTATTAATTTAGTCATTCTACGCTGAATGTTTTCTAACGAATTTATGTCCATTCTGTAATATGGAGACCAGAACTGAGCTGCATAATCTAGGTGAGGCCTTACTAATGATGTATAAAGCTGCAGTATGACCTCTGGACTTCTGTTGCTTACACTTCTTGATATAAATCCCAGTAATCTATTTGCCTTATTACGTACGCTTAGGCATTGCTGTCTTGGTTTAAGGTTGCTGCTTACCATAACCCCCAAGTCCTTTTCGCAATCTGTATGGCTAAGTTCTACATCATTTAACTTATAAGTACTTGGGTTATGGGCACTCCCGAGCTTCAGAACCTTGCATTTATCTACATTGAACTGCATCTGCCACTTTTCTGACCAAGAATAGCGTTTGTTTAAATCCTCCTGAAGTTCCATAACATCTACGTTTGAATCAATTATCCTACCTGTCTTTGTGTCATCGGCGAATTTGCTCATATCACTAGTAATTCCTTCATCAAGATCATTGATATATATTATAAACAACAACGGCCCAAGACTGATCCCTGTGGAACGCCACTTGTTACAGATCCCCATTCGGATTTAACCCCATTTATGGACACTCTCTGCTTCCTGTCTGTGAGCCATGACTCGATCCACGAGAGCACTTTTCTCCCAATGCCATGAGCTGCCACTTTCTTCAACAGTCTATGGTGCGGAACTCTATCAAAAGCCTTACTAAAATCTAAGTAAATAATATCAAATTCTTTATCGTGGTCAACAGCCTCAAAAGCTTTACTGAAGAAAGTTAATAAATTAGTTAGACAAGACCGGCCTCTTGTGAATCCATGCTGAGTATCATTAATCAAGCTATGCTTATCGAGATGGTTTCTTATAATCTCAGCTATAATTGACTCTAGTAATTTGCCTACAATTGAGGCAGGCTTATTGGGCGGTAATTTGACGGTAACGACTTGTCCCCTGTTTTAAAAATAGGAAATTACATTAGCCATCTCCACATATCAGACACTACACCTTTTGAAGAGATAAATTAAAAATATTAGTTAATGGTTCACAGAGTTCCATTTTGCATTCCTTAAGAACCCTTGAAAAAACCTCATCAGGACCCGGCGACTTATTTTGCTTCAGTCTGTCTATCTGTTTCACAACCATTTCACTAGTGACTGTGATGTTACATAATTTATCTTCTTCTAGCCCACTATAAAAATTAATTACTGGAATATTGTTAGTGTCTTCCTGTGTAAAAACTGAGAGAAAATAATTATTTAAAATCGAGCACATTTCATTCTCTTTGTCAGTAAGAATGCCCATAGTTATTTTTAAGGGACCTAATCTTATCTCTAACTTTTGTTCTATAGACCTGGAAAAAACTTTTTTGGGTTAGTTTTCGAATCCCTAGCAACTTTAATTTCATAGTCCCTTTTTAGCTTTTCTTATCCCCTTTTTAATGTCCCTCTTAATGTCAATATACTGATTCATAAGATGACCCTCACCTCTTTTGATATGCCTATAAATTCCTTTCTTATGCCCTAGTAGATATTTGAGCCTATTATTCACCCATTTTGGGTCATTTCTATTTGATCTAATTTCTTATATGGGATAAAAGTTCTTTGAGCAGCATGTATAGTGTTCAGAAAACTGTCATATTGATAGCTCTCTTCGTTACCCCAGTCAACAGATGATAAGTGTTCTCTAAGCCCATCATAATCTGCTAAGCGAAAATCTGGGACTGTTACTGAGTTATCGCTACTATCGTACTTCCATTCAATGCTAAATGTAATTGATTTGTGGTCGCTAGCACCCAGTTCCTCTGAAATTTCTAAATTATTAACAAGGGGTTCATTGTTTGCCAGACTAAGTCAAGCAGGTTATTTCCCCTTGTAGGTTCTGTCACAAACTGCTTCAAAAAACAATCCTGAACTACTTCTAAGAAGTCGTTATGATTCTAAATTCCCAGTCAAGAATTCCACAATATGACTAAAGTTAAAGTCTCCTAGAATTACTACATTATCGTGCCTTGTGGCCTTAACAATTCCTCCCATAGTAGTCTCCCTTGGTCCCTATCAAGTTTGGGGACGGAATATCACTCCTAAAATCAGTTTTTCATGCCCCTCTGAAAATTCTATCCAAACAGCTCTGTATGTGTTACTTAGCTTAATCCCCCGTGTGTGTGAGTGAGTGTGGTGTGTGTGTGTGTGTTGTGTGGTCATGTGAGTGTCAATATCAGTGTCAGAGTGATTGTGTGTGTGTGTGTGTGTGTGTGGTGTGTGTGTGTGGTGTGTGTGTGTGGTCAGTGGTCCAGTGTCAGGTGACAGTGAGTGAGTGTGTGTGTGTGTATGTGTTGTGTGTGTGTGTGTGTGGTGTGTTGTGTGTGTGTGTGTGTGTGTGTGTGTGTGTGTGTGTGTGTGTGTGTGTGATGTGTGTGTGTGTGTTCATGTCAGTGTCAGTGAGTGTTGTGTGTGTGTGTGTTGTGTGTGTGTGTGTGTGTGTTATGTGTGTGTGTGTGTGTTGTTGGTGTGTGGTGTGTTGTGTGGTTGTGATGTGTGTGTGTGTGTGTCGTGTGTTGGTGTGTGTGTGTGTGTGTGACTCAACATCAATCTTTTGCACCAAAACTCATTACAGTTGTGACCGGGGTGTGGAAGTGTGAATTGCTCATTACACTATAATTTTTTGTTCATGATTGTAGCCATTATAAACGTAAGTAACCATTCTTTACAAGTTCATTACCAACCTTTGTAACTTGGGAGCTCATTACCTTTTGTACTAGTGTCAGCTATCCAAAACTTTGGGGCCAGTCCCCTGACCCATTACGTACCTCTGTAAATCGTAAATCCTTGAAGCTTGTCATGAATGTGACCATGACTACCTGGTGTTCATTACTTTGTAAATTGTGAGTTCATTACCTTTGTAAAATGTGGAGTTCATTACCTCTGTAACTTGCTCAGCTCCAAAACTTTGGAGTCCAGTCCCGGGACCAATAAAATGTACCTCTGTAATCTTTTGACTACCGCCACGGATGGGTAGGGGGTGACTATCCGCCCACAGGATGGGTATGGGGTGACACCGCCCACAAGGAGGATGGGTAAGGGGGTTGCATAATAAACATATTAAACTAACTTTACGTAAAGCTTTTAAATACGAGTCGATACCATGAACTGCTGTTAACTAAATTAACACACTATGGTATAAGAGGCCACTCCCCACTACCTAAAGTCATACCTGCAACAGAGCCAATATGTGTACGCAAATAGGCTAAACTCATCCACACAAACCAATCACTGTCAGAGTTCCCCACAGGGAAGCATCCTTGGAACCACTCCTCTTTCTCATCTAAATCAATGACCTACCGAATGCATCACACTTCTCAAACCCATAATTATTATGCAGACGACACTACATACGTTTTCTTCTCTCACCCAAAACCCAGTCATACTCCGCCAACACAGTCAATGCCGAAATTGCAGAAAATATCTTCCTGGATACTGAATACTGACAAAAACGCACAACATTCATTCAGTTTGGAACAAATGCTGCAAATGTTCCACTTAATATAACGCTTAAAACGGTATCACACCTCACAAAGACTCACTGAGAGAAAAATTCCTAGAATCCACTGACAGTCGCCTCAGTTCTAGACACATATACAACAAAAAACCAAGAAAATCTCTAAACTGTAGGCATACTATTCAACGATACAATACTATGTTCCACAAACAGCTCTCCTTGCACTTTATCATTCACTCATCTACCCTTATCTCACATATGGAATATGTGCATGGGGATCACAAACATTAAAACACCTAAAACCACTAATAACTCAGCAAAAGGCAACAGTCAGAATAATCACAAAATTCCCCACTCCCGCCACATACTCCACCAATATTCAAAAGTCTAAATTCTGCACACGCATTAAGAACAACCCAACTCATTCATGTGCCTATTACATACATAAAAACAAATACGCAAACATAAACCCTCCACTAAAACTTTTTCCTCACACTTACCAGGACAACATACACACGACCCCATAACAACAAAACACACTATCTCTTTTTTGATGTACCCGGTGTCTATATCACACACTTTGTAAAATCCTTGCACATAAAGGGGCCCAAATTTAGAATTCATTACCAGAAAATACCAAAGTAACCCAGTCTGAAAAATAAATTTAAGACTCTTCTTCAAAAGCCACTTAATCATCCTAGACTAAATACTTCAATATTCAAAACTACCAATCACCAACAATTACCTAATATTAAAACTTCATGATTAGACAACCAAGCTCATATACTGACAAATTACCACATAGAAGTAACACATACCTTACCAAGAACCAGTTATTGCCCTTCACGCCAAATTGTGGCAGTCTCAAACTGTACTAAAAACTACTCCTGCAACATAATTCGTAAAAAAAAGCTTTTTGAATACAAGAATATTCCTTTGGTTTTGATAAATTAGATCCACTTAAAAAACAAAAATGGCACAATACCGTGACTTATTAATGGAAAGGGCAGATTATTAAATCTTATCCGTCCCCCCTTCCGCCTCCGTGCGGACTCTAATTCCTTTCCTTCCGAAGGTAAATATTATTCTCAAACCTTCGGGGTGGCTATGGGCTCTCCTCTCTCCTCACTGTTCTTGTTCTAATCATTTACATGGAATACTTCGAGAACTGTTCTCACTCTATCGATGTGCAAACCTTCACTCTGGCTCTCGCTATGTTGATGACATCTTTGCACTGTGCCATCATGACTCTTATCTCTTCCAACCATTTCTGATGCTCTAATAATCTTGCTCCATCCATTAAGTTTAAAGCTGAATGGGAATCTAACTCCTTGCTTCCTTTTCTTGATTGTTCGTGTCCACCGCTCAGATACAGGTTTTTGCCTTTTTTTCCGTTTACATGCCACAGTGGCAAGTACATTCACTAATTTTCCTTATCATCATGCTTCCTCTGTCAAGAAACGTGTTATCCTCCCTCTTTCCACCGTGCTCTCTGCGTATGTGATCCTTAAATCTGAAATTTCCACTCTTCGATAATTTCATTTTCCTCCCCTTCCCGTCTTTTTGGCTACCCTTTCCATTTTTCATAGACTGCCTTCTCAATGCCTAAACGTATTTTCATCTCTCCCAATCGTCTCTACCTACTCCTATGAACTCCTTCTGTCCTCTCGCCTTCCCTACATTTCCGGTCTTTCTAATCTCAACAATCTCTCCGTTCCTTAGACATCAAGCATACTTTCCGCAGACTAGACACACTTCGCAACTAAACTCGTTCATACCTCTCCTCCCTCTACATGTGCTCCTATGTCTAACTCTATTACTTGTTCCTCATGTTCCTTTTCAATTACTTTTGGTAGAAACTGGCCAATCTCTTCTGACTTAGGGAAGCACAAAAATAGTATTAGACTTGCCGACACTAACATTGCTTTTTTCTGTCACTCAAGATCATAGCCATCCTATTGACTGGTCCCTTCTCTAAAACTGTCTTCCCCTACTTCACAACTTTAACAAAATCCCGTCTGGTTGAATCCTCCCCTAATACACAACTTTCCTTATTCCTTGTATGTATCTTAGTCGTGGTTTCGTACTGGTAGATGCCTTCCTCTCCCACTACATTGTAAAATGCTCCAAACTTCAGAACACTCGGTGGACCTAACCTGGTTCCTCCTTTTTCTTTCCCTCTTTTCCCCTTTTTCCTCTTTCCCCCTTATTCCTCCATTGGGTTGTCTTTGCCATTTGTATTGGTTCCGTTTATTTATTTATTTGTTTTTTTCTTCCTCGGTGTTCTTCTTGCTCTTGCCCTCTGTTGGCACCAGCTCAGCTCCCTTGTTGGCACCAGCTCCCTTGTGGCGACCAGCTCCCGGGCAGTGTTCATCTTTCTTAGTATTTGACTGGCGCTTCCTACTCTTACCACCGTCCCCCTACTACTACCGTTCCACCTCCACTAACTACACTACTACCACCACTAACCACTATCTACCACTACTACTACTACTACTACTACTAACCACCAGACCTTCATGCCTATATATACCCATCCTGCTCTCCTTTTCGTTAGTGGACTGTAAATGGTCCAAGCGGACCGAAACGGTCGTCGCAAGCTCCTCTCTTCTATGTGCGGGTTATTTGTGTATTAGATTCACTTATTATTAATAGAACTACTGTAGCAACATATGATAATTCTTTATAGTAATGATTAGCCAGTAAGCCAATGAATTAAGTGAGGTCATAAGCCAAAGGCATAATAGAGGCTATGAATTTGCACTGCAAACCCATCATTGTAAAAAATATAATCTCAGTGTACCACTTTGCATAGAAAAAATAATATAAACATGAATATACTCGTGTGACGTTCAGGTCAAGCAGCTAGTTTACTTAAGAGCGCACCTGAGAAACAAATCATCATTTACATTTTTAAATCGCAAAGGGACTGATCATAAATCACAAACAATAAAACATTCCCTACGAAAAGCAAGAGGTTTCACAGATGGTGTAAATATTAGCAATGAAATAGCCTGGGTGGCCATGCTGACAGCAAGTCTGCCCCATCATTAAAGTATTTACAAGAGGTGTCCACAGCCTCCATCGTACATAAGAACGGGATCACCATACAACACCCCCTATATCTTCAACAGGAAACTATACAAGTTTCTTAGAGTTACTTTCTGAATCAGCCAGGTTGGGTTTCATACACTGTACTGCGTGTAACCATGGATATAACCTGACTTGGTTCACCAGCAGGTCAGCTCACACAACGGACATGTAAAGCGTTCACATACCGAAAACGGTCCTTCAGGTTGGTAAGTTACATATATCATATATTACCTGAAGTTTTAACTGGAGAGGGTTTCGGGAGCAAACCCCCCGTGGCCCGGTCTAAATCAGCCTCATGGTGGACAGGGTCTATCAAGCAACCAGGCTGTTACTGCTAGGCCGCAAGCAAGCTGACATATGAACACATCCCGGTTGGTCCAGGTACTAAACATTAAGGTGTTTGGCCAGTGCCTTCTTGAAGACAGCCAGGGTCTATTGGTAAACCCTTATGTATGCTGGGGGCAATTAAACAGTTTGGCTCCCGGACACTTATGCGCTGGTCTCTCCAGTGTACTCTGGCATCCCTGCTTTTCACGGGGGAATGGTTTCATCTATCTCCTGCCGCATCTTTTGCTTTCATATGGAGATGATTTTTCGTTTTTGTGCAGGTTTGGGTACAAATCCCTCCCAGGACCTTCCAATATGTATATTATCATGTTATCTCTCTCGCCAGCGTTCGAATGAATACAGAGCAAAACCTTCAACCGTTCCAAGTAGTTTTAGGTGCCTTATCTTCGTACTATACGTGTGCAGTGACAGTTCTTTTTAAACACTCCACAGGTCTGCTGTGTCGCCAGCCTGAAGGGGCCGTTAGTTGTACAGCAGTATTCCAGCCGAGAGCACAAGCGATTTGAAGAGAATCATCATGGGCTTGGCGTCCCTAGTTTTAAGTTCTCGTTATCCATCCCTATCATTTTCCCTAGCGGATGTAGGTAGATACATTGTTGTGATCTTTGAAGGGCGAGATCCTCGACATTATCACTCCCAGGTTCCTCCACATTACTTTTTTCCGCTCATGTTAATGGTAAGAATTTGTGTTATACCGACACATTTTTAATTCTTCAGTTTTCCAACTGAGTAGTAGAAATTTCTCCTTGTTGAACTTCATATTGTTTTGAGTAGTCACATTGAAGATTTTGGTTTTGATGTCCGTCTTAGGAGTCTCGGCGGTGTATTCGATGGGGGTCACTGCCATGGGTGATCCGGGTGTCATCCGCAAAGGAAGACATGGAGCAATGCTTACACCTCTGTCCTATGTCAGAAATGTAGGATGAGAAATAACTGTAGCAAGTACTGTGGCCTTGTATAACAGAGCTTATTAACCGTGTGGCTGCCTGGGACTTTACTTCGTTTACATTACCTTTGTGTTCTGTCCAGGAAGTTGTAGATCCATCTACCAACTTTTCTCCCTTATATTCCTTTACCACACATTTTGTGTGCTATTACACCAGGTCACACTTGTCGAAAGCTTTTGCAAGTCAGAGTATACTTCATCAGTAATTTTATTCCTTTACAGCGCAAAAACAAATCCCAGGATCTTGTCAAAGTGGTCTAGTAGCTGGGACAGGCAATGAGCCCGACTGCTCTAAACCCTGTTGCCCTGGGTTGTGTAATTGATTGGTAATCCTAGATGGTTGGCCATCTAGCTTCTTTAGAACCCTCTCAAATATTTTTATATGGATGTTAGTGCAATCAGTCTATATTCTTTGTAATTGCTTTACTGCCACCTTTGTGGAGTGGGTCTATGTCTTTGTTTTAAGTGTGTGTAGGATGACCCCCTGTGTCCAGATTCCCTCACCATAACAATGATGAAGGCACACGATATGAGGCTTCCTTGCAATTCTGGATGAACACGGAGATCCATGAGTCGGCCTGGGGCAGAGTGCATAGGCATGGTCATTAATTGCCATCTTCAAAATTTTCGTGGAGTTAGAATAATATCCTGAAGTTTTGGGGATGACTAAATTTTTGGTTTCGTTCATAAAGAATTCATTGGGACTTGAGTCCCGACCCTTATAGTTGGCAGTGGATCTCTGAACAGCGATCAAATGGGGACTTTAGTATCTCACTCATTTCATGGCAATCATCTGTGAATGTCCCATCCGTCCTATGCAGGGGGCCCAATACTGGATTTTTTTTTCTTCCCTTACAATTTGGCATATAGAGAAGAAGTATTTTTTTTTTTTCATTTCCTTTATGCTTTAGTTTCCCTGTGATTATTGTCCCTAAAGATTCCTTCAGCTTAAGTTCGATATTTGCAGTTTCGATTGACTAGTTGCCTCCCCTGTCGTATTTCAGAACATTGACCCCACTCCAGCAGCTCTGTGACACTCTTCTCCTTTGTCTGTATAAGGGAACATCTCTCTCTTTCTAGTTTACAATCTTCTCTTTCTTTTTCTTAATGGAATGTGTCTTGAGCAATCTCAAGAACCACAGAATTCAATATTTTCAAGGCAAAATCTTCGGATCAGTGTTGTTTAGGATATCTTCCACTTGTTTCCATTGAGGATATGGTTTTCTTGATCCCATTGTATGTTTAGTTATTGAAATTAAATTCGTGAAGTGACCTTCGGTACAGCTCACATATTTGCTGGTTCCGAGCCCTGTGCATGACATATCTGTACTCTCGTATTACGTTGTGATCTGAGTGAATTGTCATTTTGATACAGTTAATTAACTATCAGATCGTCATTGTTAGGTAATGAAGGTCCAGCGTATTTTATAGTCTTGTAGGGCTCAAACTATTTGCTGGTTTGAAAGTGAATTTGTTGGAGATTACATAGTTCGTCAGTGTGTGGAATTTTCTCATCTGAGCTGCCTCCCGGGGTGAACTTTTCCTGCTAAAACATTGTTTTGTTATAACTCCTCCCATTTTAGGTGTCTCAGTTGAAATCTCCTAGTAGTAAGAAATGTTTTGGGGGCAGAAGTTGGGAGATTTTCCAAACAGGGGTCAATTTTTCAAGCTGCTTCCTGAAATTGGCTGGGAATTGCATCTGGAGGCTGGTATATTACCACAATGACATTTGTTTTTGTGTTTTGAATCTTTTACACGCCAAAACTTTCAACTACATCATTTTAGGTGTTTAGGAAGTTCTGTGCAAATGAGCGACTGCTGTGACATACAAGCCAACCCCACTCGTGTCCTGTTTAGTCTGTGCAATCGGAATAGGTTATAACAGGGATCGCATATTTCGTTGTCTAATGATCCTTTTATGCGGGTCCTCTAGTGAATGCTGCAAACATTGCATTTGACTCCGAGAACAGTCCTTGATGTAAGGAATTTTGGTTATATTTTTTGATGGCTTTAGACCTCTGTATGTTTGCAAAGACAAATGTCGTATTGGTGGAATTTAGGGGTGTTCTATCTTGCTGGCTCAAAATCTGTCGTTCAGGGGTAAGGCCCAATATCCGTGCCTCTGCTACAGAATTTTTTTTTAGGTGTAGGATTATTGTCAATTCTGCCATCATTTTTCCCTTCTGCCTTAAAAAAACCTCTGCCCTGGAGAAGGTTGTGCGCCTCTCTTTTGTTTCCGCATAGTCGTGGCTGGTCTGTTTCTAGTCCCCCTTTAGATGATGTGCCTGGCAGTATGATGTGTCTGGCAGTATGATGTGTCTGGCAGTATGATGTGCCTGGCAGTATGTATTGCAGCATTTTCTTTATGGATTGATGAGTGGCAACATTTCTGGGTGAAATAAGTTGCAGAAAAGAAGTTGCAGTCTCCGGTTGCCATGTGGGTGCGGCATTTTTTGGGATGGTCAAAGGTGTATGTCCCACCTGTTTTACCAGATATACCCTACCTGCAGATACCCAAGGCATAGTATTTAGATAGATTGTACTTCTGTTTGCTAGGATTTATTGTAGCTGCGTTCACTGCTAGTGTATTTATTTTTCCTGTTTTTTTCAATATCTTTTTTGTAAACCCCTGTAGGACATCAGTACTTCCATCCAGGTTTGGCTGGTATGATAACAGTCATACATAACATACATTATCACAGTAATACGTAACGTACATTATCACAGTAATACGTAACATACATTATCACAGTAATACGTAACATACATTATCACAGTCATACATAACATACATTATCACAGTCATACGTTAACATAACTTATCACAGTCTCGAAACATACATTATCACACAGTCCAGAACATAACATAACATTATCACAGTCATACGTAACATACATTATCAGTCATACGTAACATACATTATCACAGTCACACATAACATACATTATCACAGTCATACGTAACATACATCATCATCACACACGACATAATTAATCACAGTCATCCGTAACATACATTATACAGTCAAACAATAAAACATACATTATCAGTCATATGTAACATACATTAATCACAGTCATGACGTACATCATTATCACAGTCATACATAAAATACATTAATCAAGTCCCATACGTAACATACATTATCATAACATCCATACGTAACAACATAATCACAGTCATACAATAACATACATTATCATCACACGTAACATAACATTATCACAGTCATACGTAACATACATTATCACAGTCATACTATAACATACATATTAGTCCATACGTAACATACATTATCACAGTTACACATAACATACATTATCACAGTCCATAACATAACATACATTATCATCATGACTTAACATACATTATCACAGACACACGAAACATACATTATCACAGTCATACGTAACATACATTATCACAGACATACGTAACATACATTATCACAGTCCCACACATAACAAAACATTAGTCACAGTCATACTAACATACATTATCACAGTCATAGAATACGTAACATACATTATCACAGTCACACATAACAAACATTATCACAGTCATAACGTAACATACATTATCACGTCATACTAACATACATTAACACAGTCATACTAACATACTTACACAGTCACGCATAAATAATTACATACAAGATAAACAGTCACACACGACATATACAAACCAACTTAAAACAGTCCCACACAACATACTGATCAACTCAAAAAGAAAAGGTGACACATAACATAAAAAATCACACCTAAATCGATAGTCACGTAATATATACTAAAACATAAGTCCCACATCTATGATCACACTAAACATTAACGCAATGTCCTAATATATTTATTGACAATAAGATAAAGTTATTCATGTTTATCATAACATTACTGATATACAATAACCACCAAGATAACATGAAAGACACATGTCTAACACCTTAGGATTCTTTATTGATGGAGAAAGTTTCAAACAACCTAGTGAATTTTTCATCTCCAAAACACAGAATAAATACTGACAAGGATAGCTGAAGATAACCAATGTACACAACAGTTGTACCAGTGATGAAAATTCCAGTGTACCAACGAGTTGGACCAGTTTGAGTAAGATATTCCTGTGTACTAACAGTAGGACCAGTTGATGAAGATATCCATCGTACCAACAGTTGGACCAGTTGATGAAGATAACCATCGTACCAACAGTTGGCCAGTTATGAAGATATCCATCGTACCAACAGTTTTTACCATTGATGAAGATATCCAGTGTACAAACATTGTACCAGTTGATGAAGAGATCCAGTGGTACAAACAGTTGTAACCGAGTTTGAATGAAATATCCGGTGTACCAACAGTTTGGACCATTGATGAGATATCCATAGTATCAACATTTGTACAGTTGATGAAGAGGATATCCATCGTACCAACAGTTGGACATTTGAGTAAGATATCCATCGTACCAACAGTTGTGACCAGTTGAATAATATATCCATCGTACCAACATTTGTACCATTGATGAAGATAATTCATCGTAGCAACAGTTGGACATTGAGTAAGATATCCAACGAACACAACGATTGGATCCAGTTGATGAAGAATCCATCGTACCAACAGTTGGACAGTTGATGAAGATATTCAGTGTATGTACCAACAGTTGTACCAGTTGATGAAGATCTCCAGTAAAAAAAAAAAACCCAACCAACCCACAGTTGGACAACATTGGATGGAAAGAAAAACCCAGATGAGGTAAGAATAATCCATGTTAAGTAAATCCAACAACCATTTGGACCAGATGAGTAAGATATCCAATCGAACCAACAGTTGTTAAAACCCCGATGGACTCAATACCCACTACAAACTCACCAGAAGTCCCATAAGCGACCGTAAAACCATACGAACCAAAGAAGGATAACTAAGTGACTTGATTCCAAGCGGCCGCTGTGAGAGTAGTGAGAGCGAGGCAAGTCTGGGCATACTGAAGGTGGCAAGGCCATCTAGTGGCAGCATCTTGAGTGGCGGCGAAATAAGAACAAATAAGTAGACCGCCTGTTACTGTCTGCCCAGACAGCCCATGCTGTCCTGCCAGCTTAGTTCATATTCGCGCCAGCTCAAGTGCTGTGGCACCTATAGCCTTGCCACTTCAGTAGCACAGACTTGCCTCGCTCACACTCTCACAGCTGGCCTTGGCATCAAGACACAAGTACTCTCCGAGCTCTTCCACTCGTGTGCATGGAAAATGGAGATGGCCCCAGGCCCGGGCCATGGGCATTCAAACACACAGCCTTGAAACCCACCACTACATAACAGATAAAGTAAGAACGCCTCCGAAGAAGCATATCATTTAACTACCCCGCTCTACAGGCTAACCAAACAAGTCCCTTTATATTGTCTGTTCCCCTCACCTTGCCCATGCCACCCTGCCATATCTCACACGCACGCATCCACGCCGCCAGCCTACCATTACACCACTCACCAATGGGGCCCACATGGGTAAAACTGTTGGTTTAGGTGACACTCCCTCTGCTTGTTTTACATTCTCTATCTTCCTCTCTTCTTCTGTCTTATTTCTATCCTTCGCCCTCCTGTTCTAGCTGTTTTTTATTTTTTTTTTTTTTTTTTTATTTTTTTTTATTTTTTTTTTTATTTTTTTTTATCCGAATGAAGAGAAGATACATATTCCAAGTAATGGCTGTTGTAATGAATCCGAGCCGAGTGCCCGCCTAAATCTTCCGAGAGCCCCCGAGGCCACTGCACTCGAAGCTACTACGAGAATATAATCAGGTACGACACTACGTTATGGGTGTTTTGGGATATCACACGGGGTAAAGACCCAACAACGAATACCCTAACAAAGCCACGTGAGTTATAACCAGGATTCCCCAAAGAGATGCCAATATAACAGTCCCACCCCTCCCTGCTTTCCACCTCTTTTCCACAATCATAGGAACAGCATCCCCGCATCCCCCAACGTGTCTGAGGAGACGCCACCCACGCGATAGCCCGTAGATGCTGGAAATGGCAGGCCCACTATCATGACTTCCACGAAGTCCTGCAGACGTCACTCACGAAGTCTGCTGACGTCACCTCACGATTTCTGCCTACGTCACCTCGAGATGTCCTGCTGACGTCACCTCACGAAGTCAGCCTGACGTCACCCTCGAGATGTCTGCTGACGTCACCTCACGTGTCCTGCTGACGTCCACCTCAACGTATGTCCTGCTGACGTCACCTCACGATGTATGCCTGACGTCACCTCGAGATGTTGTCCTGACGTCACCTCGAGATGTCTGCTGACGGTCACAACAGTGCATGCTGACGTCCAACCTCGCGACATCAACGCCTGACATCACATGATTGTTCACCATTGAAGTAGTTCAGTAATTATTTCAATATTGTCGAGAAGATAGAGGAGAAGATATATTCGTGTGTTAATTAATTCCTTCCTCTTAGTGTTCTCACTCAACATTTAAGTATATTGTTCTAAGTGGTCCGTTTAGTGCACAAAAAAAGCATCATTTGCTATTAAGCATGTTGTACCGTATGTACAGCGGTGTTTTAAAGTTTCGTGGTTGTCCACGAGTCTGGCCCAGCCAGACCTGAGTAGCACAACTGTGTCAGTCACCCGTGCCTGAACCAGTGTTTGACAGCTGATTACTCAGCCCCGATGACCGAGCCCTCTTGTACCAGAAAAAGCTTTTATGCTCGTCGCTCGTGATGTTCTGTAGAATCGTACTGCTACATTCCCATCGGAGATTTGTTTTCACTTTTTCAACATCACCTCCAGACCTCAAGTGCAAGTTATATGTAAAGAAACAAGTCTGGGGAGCGCTTAGACTAACCCTCTGCTATAACTCTCACTGTCGATAGATGATACTTACTTGACTCGACAAGGAAAGTCGTGTCAAAAGAGCCGCAGCCAGCCCTTCGGCAGGCTGCTGGCTGTGTCAGCCCTCGTGTCACAAAAGCTTCAGTATGTACAGAGCCTGCCTGCACAAAGATAGCACTTGCCTGCTATCTCTCCTCTTCCTGCAGAGGCCAGGTGTATGATGTTACGTGTTACCGACGTGAAAATTTACGACGACTTCCCAGATGTTTTTCGCACCAGTTCGGTCTCGGCCCATTCGTCTCTGCCCACGACTTACTTTATTCGCTTTTTTCGCTCCACAACTCACTCCACGCTCGCCGGGCATGACAGCCCAGCAGCGCATCGCAGGTAACCCAGTCGAGAAGTTCCTCCTGAGATCGACTTGCCATAAGTCCTGCCCAGTTGCCGAGTTTGTCGACGCCAACGGGGGGGGGGGGCAGGGGGGGGGGGGGGGGGGGGGGCGCTCAGGCACCATCATGTCGTGCCCCGCAGTTGAGGAAAACCTGTCTAGCGACTTCCTATGCGACATTGTACTGGGCGACTCCTACGATGTGCTCTTCTCACTTTCCAAGCTTCATTTCACCGTACCCAGTAGGAGAACCGTACACCCTGTTACGTCACAGCTCAGCCGGGCAGCGATGTCTCCCGTGTTGGGTCAGTTTCTGTCTGCAGGACGCAGAAGGCTGGGTCAGTGATACATCTTGGGAAGGCGTGCAGTGATTTAAACCATTACACTCGTTAGGGGTATTCTTTCCAGACGCAGGAAGTAAGGCGTTGCAGTGATAACACATCGAGTTTTCGACGGAACAAAGCACTTTCGAGGAATCTTCGTAGAAGCTATGTGGTAGAAATACACACACTACGACGTCTCACACTGCCTAATGAACCACTATGTTTAGGCACACGCCCGGCATGTTTTTTTTCTTCCCTCCCTAGCAGGAAGTTTTGTTTTTTTCGGCGATAGGTTGCGCCATATGTATATAAATGTTATTATTTTGTTTATCATGTGCTTGTCCTGTGGCTGCCTTTTATTATACCTACGAGTAGAGGGACCGGTGGGAGGTTGTAGGGAAGACTCGAGTATTCATTAACACAATCTAATGCTAGGAACCACTACCGCTGAGTATTGTTGTCGCGTCTAGTCGCGATCGGGGCGGGGATCTTACGACGGCGGTGGGTAGGATTGGGTGGTCGCGAGACATTTAAGAATAACAGGCAAGACTGTCTGCACAACATCCTACAATTAATAAAAGATGGGGGGGTGGGTCAAACATGCCATCTTATTTCATTATTTTGGCGCCAGCTCAAAGTGCAGAGGAGCTGCCACCTAATAGGGGCCTTTTGGCCAAACTTTCACTATGCCCGTACTTGATGCCCCTTGGTTATGCCTGTAAAGAGCTTGTCATCTCGCTCTCTCACTCTTCGACAGTGGGGAGCTGGCAGTAATGACACAAGTACTACGCCAGCTTCTCTCTCGTGGGTCATGGCGCCTCGGATCGGCCATGGCACAAACACACAAGCCTGTGTAACCCCCACTACTTATCAATTAAAGAAAGAATCCCGACGCTTTCGAAGAAAGTATATATCGTTAACACCGCTCTACAGTGCGAGCTGACTAGCCTACCAAAAGTAATACAACCCGGTCGTTATACGCACAGTTGACCAGTAGAGTTAGAGAGATCCTATAGCGTAACGGCAACAGTTTACGCATTTGAAGATTATCCATCGACTCAATCTAGTTGGAACTAGTTGAGTAAGAAATCCAAACGTACGCAAGCAGACGTGACCAGTTGTAAGTATTATCCATGCGTACTCAACAGATTAATTTGGATCGGAGCATATGTTGATGATGATATCCATCGTACATACAGTTGGAAAAGTTGAGTAAGATGTCCATCGTACCAACTAGTTGTATCGCTATTGAAGATATCACATCGTACGGCAAACCAGTTGGACAAGTTGATGAAAGTATATCCCATATCCGTACCTAGCATTGGAACCAGTAGAGTTAGTAATATCCATGCGTACCAACAGTTGGACTGCAAGTTGAGTAAGATATCCATCGTTACCCAACATGTTGTACCATTGAAGATATCCGATCGTCCCAACAGTTGGATTCGGCAGTTGAGTAAGTATATCCTATCGTAGTAGTCTCAACCAGTTGTACCAGCTGAATGATATTCCATGCGTACCATCAGTTGGACGGCTAGTTTGGAGTAAAAAAAAGAGAGAAAAGATAATCCATTCATACCAAGCAGTTGGACCAGTTGAGATAGATATCCATCGTACCAACAGTTGGACCAGTTTTGAGTAAGATATCTCACTCAGTAACCATACAGTTGGACCAGTTTGAGGAAGATATCCATCTGTACCACAGTTGTAGCCAGTTGAAAGATTATTCCAACGTACCTAACAGTTGGCCAATTGAGTAAGATATCCATCGTAGTCCAAGCAGTTGGACCCAGTTTGAGTAAGATATCCAATCGTACCATTACAGTTGGACGCAGTTGAAGTAAGAATATCCATCGTACCTAACAGTTGTACCACGTTGACAGATATCCATCTACCTACATTGGACCAGTTTGAGTAAGATATCCATCGTACAAACAGTTGGACCAGTTGAGTTAAGATATCCATCGTACTACTAACAGTTTGGACCAATTTGATGTAAGGATAGATCCATCGTACCACCAATCAGTTGTAGCCGTTTGAAGATATCATTCCGTACCAAGCAGTTGGACCAGTTGAGTAAGATAACCATCGTACCAGACAGGTTAGAACGCAGATGAAGTAAGTATAATCTCATCGTTACCAACAAGTTTGAACCAGTTGAAGATATCCATTGTTAGCCAACATTGGACGCAGTTGAGTAAGATCATATCCATCGTACACATAGCATTGAGCCAAGTTGAGTTAAGATATCCATTCGTACGCAACAACAGTAAGACGGTTCAGTTGAGTCAAGTATATCCAGATTGCCGATTCGTATAGTACCAACAATCGGCATAGGCGTACCATACAAGTTGGGGAGCACAGTTGAGTAAGATTAAATCCTATCGTCCAAAACAACTTGGTACGCAGTTGATGAAGTATATCCTCGTAGGCCAACAGTTGGAGGCCTGCGTTGATGAAGAATCCATCGTATCGCAACATTTGTACCAAGTTTGAAGACGATATCCATCGTGTACCAACAGTTGGACGCAGTTTTGATGAAGATAGTCCATCGTACCACTATTGTAGTCCATTGAAAAAGAATTCAGTGTACCAACAGTTGGACCATATTGGTATGAAGATATGCCAATCGTACCAACAGTTGGAGGCTGTCAGTTGATGAAGATATCCACGTACCAGACAGTTGGACCCATGATGATGAAGATATTCAAGATGTATCACTCAGTTGTACTGTGGCGAGTTGATGAAGTATATTCCTATCGTACAAACAGTTTGACTCAGTTGATGAAGGATAATTCAGTGTAGTGATGCAGTAGGATACTCTAACAGTTGGAGCCAGTTTGATGAAGTATTATCGGCTAGTGTATATCCAGTTGTAGCCTATACAGTTGGAGCTCTTAGTTGATGAAGATATGCGGATAGAATATCTCATCGTTATGGCCAATCAGTATGGTACAGGCTTGATGAAGATATCGCATCTACCTCTACCAAGCAGTTTATTAGGCCAGTTGATGAAGATAATCCATCGTACCAACAGTTTGTACTGCAGTTGATGAAGTATATCTATCGTACCACGATTGGATCCATGTTGTGAAAGATATTCGCATCTGTGTGTGTGTGTGTGAGTGAGTGTGGTGTGTGTGTGTGTGTTGTGTGGTCATGTGAGTGTCAATATCAGTGTCAGAGTGATTGTGTGTGTGTGTGTGTGTGTGTGGTGTGTGTGTGTGGTGTGTGTGTGTGGTCAGTGGTCCAGTGTCAGGTGACAGTGAGTGAGTGTGTGTGTGTGTATGTGTTGTGTGTGTGTGTGTGTGGTGTGTTGTGTGTGTGTGTGTGTGTGTGTGTGTGTGTGTGTGTGTGTGTGTGTGTGATGTGTGTGTGTGTGTTCATGTCAGTGTCAGTGAGTGTTGTGTGTGTGTGTGTTGTGTGTGTGTGTGTGTGTGTTATGTGTGTGTGTGTGTGTTGTTGGTGTGTGGTGTGTTGTGTGGTTGTGATGTGTGTGTGTGTGTGTCGTGTGTTGGTGTGTGTGTGTGTGTGTGACTCAACATCAATCTTTTGCACCAAAACTCATTACAGTTGTGACCGGGGTGTGGAAGTGTGAATTGCTCATTACACTATAATTTTTTGTTCATGATTGTAGCCATTATAAACGTAAGTAACCATTCTTTACAAGTTCATTACCAACCTTTGTAACTTGGGAGCTCATTACCTTTTGTACTAGTGTCAGCTATCCAAAACTTTGGGGCCAGTCCCCTGACCCATTACGTACCTCTGTAAATCGTAAATCCTTGAAGCTTGTCATGAATGTGACCATGACTACCTGGTGTTCATTACTTTGTAAATTGTGAGTTCATTACCTTTGTAAAATGTGGAGTTCATTACCTCTGTAACTTGCTCAGCTCCAAAACTTTGGAGTCCAGTCCCGGGACCAATAAAATGTACCTCTGTAATCTTTTGACTACCGCCACGGATGGGTAGGGGGTGACTATCCGCCCACAGGATGGGTATGGGGTGACACCGCCCACAAGGAGGATGGGTAAGGGGGTTGCATAATAAACATATTAAACTAACTTTACGTAAAGCTTTTAAATACGAGTCGATACCATGAACTGCTGTTAACTAAATTAACACACTATGGTATAAGAGGCCACTCCCCACTACCTAAAGTCATACCTGCAACAGAGCCAATATGTGTACGCAAATAGGCTAAACTCATCCACACAAACCAATCACTGTCAGAGTTCCCCACAGGGAAGCATCCTTGGAACCACTCCTCTTTCTCATCTAAATCAATGACCTACCGAATGCATCACACTTCTCAAACCCATAATTATTATGCAGACGACACTACATACGTTTTCTTCTCTCACCCAAAACCCAGTCATACTCCGCCAACACAGTCAATGCCGAAATTGCAGAAAATATCTTCCTGGATACTGAATACTGACAAAAACGCACAACATTCATTCAGTTTGGAACAAATGCTGCAAATGTTCCACTTAATATAACGCTTAAAACGGTATCACACCTCACAAAGACTCACTGAGAGAAAAATTCCTAGAATCCACTGACAGTCGCCTCAGTTCTAGACACATATACAACAAAAAACCAAGAAAATCTCTAAACTGTAGGCATACTATTCAACGATACAATACTATGTTCCACAAACAGCTCTCCTTGCACTTTATCATTCACTCATCTACCCTTATCTCACATATGGAATATGTGCATGGGGATCACAAACATTAAAACACCTAAAACCACTAATAACTCAGCAAAAGGCAACAGTCAGAATAATCACAAAATTCCCCACTCCCGCCACATACTCCACCAATATTCAAAAGTCTAAATTCTGCACACGCATTAAGAACAACCCAACTCATTCATGTGCCTATTACATACATAAAAACAAATACGCAAACATAAACCCTCCACTAAAACTTTTTCCTCACACTTACCAGGACAACATACACACGACCCCATAACAACAAAACACACTATCTCTTTTTTGATGTACCCGGTGTCTATATCACACACTTTGTAAAATCCTTGCACATAAAGGGGCCCAAATTTAGAATTCATTACCAGAAAATACCAAAGTAACCCAGTCTGAAAAATAAATTTAAGACTCTTCTTCAAAAGCCACTTAATCATCCTAGACTAAATACTTCAATATTCAAAACTACCAATCACCAACAATTACCTAATATTAAAACTTCATGATTAGACAACCAAGCTCATATACTGACAAATTACCACATAGAAGTAACACATACCTTACCAAGAACCAGTTATTGCCCTTCACGCCAAATTGTGGCAGTCTCAAACTGTACTAAAAACTACTCCTGCAACATAATTCGTAAAAAAAAGCTTTTTGAATACAAGAATATTCCTTTGGTTTTGATAAATTAGATCCACTTAAAAAACAAAAATGGCACAATACCGTGACTTATTAATGGAAAGGGCAGATTATTAAATCTTATCCGTCCCCCCTTCCGCCTCCGTGCGGACTCTAATTCCTTTCCTTCCGAAGGTAAATATTATTCTCAAACCTTCGGGGTGGCTATGGGCTCTCCTCTCTCCTCACTGTTCTTGTTCTAATCATTTACATGGAATACTTCGAGAACTGTTCTCACTCTATCGATGTGCAAACCTTCACTCTGGCTCTCGCTATGTTGATGACATCTTTGCACTGTGCCATCATGACTCTTATCTCTTCCAACCATTTCTGATGCTCTAATAATCTTGCTCCATCCATTAAGTTTAAAGCTGAATGGGAATCTAACTCCTTGCTTCCTTTTCTTGATTGTTCGTGTCCACCGCTCAGATACAGGTTTTTGCCTTTTTTTCCGTTTACATGCCACAGTGGCAAGTACATTCACTAATTTTCCTTATCATCATGCTTCCTCTGTCAAGAAACGTGTTATCCTCCCTCTTTCCACCGTGCTCTCTGCGTATGTGATCCTTAAATCTGAAATTTCCACTCTTCGATAATTTCATTTTCCTCCCCTTCCCGTCTTTTTGGCTACCCTTTCCATTTTTCATAGACTGCCTTCTCAATGCCTAAACGTATTTTCATCTCTCCCAATCGTCTCTACCTACTCCTATGAACTCCTTCTGTCCTCTCGCCTTCCCTACATTTCCGGTCTTTCTAATCTCAACAATCTCTCCGTTCCTTAGACATCAAGCATACTTTCCGCAGACTAGACACACTTCGCAACTAAACTCGTTCATACCTCTCCTCCCTCTACATGTGCTCCTATGTCTAACTCTATTACTTGTTCCTCATGTTCCTTTTCAATTACTTTTGGTAGAAACTGGCCAATCTCTTCTGACTTAGGGAAGCACAAAAATAGTATTAGACTTGCCGACACTAACATTGCTTTTTTCTGTCACTCAAGATCATAGCCATCCTATTGACTGGTCCCTTCTCTAAAACTGTCTTCCCCTACTTCACAACTTTAACAAAATCCCGTCTGGTTGAATCCTCCCCTAATACACAACTTTCCTTATTCCTTGTATGTATCTTAGTCGTGGTTTCGTACTGGTAGATGCCTTCCTCTCCCACTACATTGTAAAATGCTCCAAACTTCAGAACACTCGGTGGACCTAACCTGGTTCCTCCTTTTTCTTTCCCTCTTTTCCCCTTTTTCCTCTTTCCCCCTTATTCCTCCATTGGGTTGTCTTTGCCATTTGTATTGGTTCCGTTTATTTATTTATTTGTTTTTTTCTTCCTCGGTGTTCTTCTTGCTCTTGCCCTCTGTTGGCACCAGCTCAGCTCCCTTGTTGGCACCAGCTCCCTTGTGGCGACCAGCTCCCGGGCAGTGTTCATCTTTCTTAGTATTTGACTGGCGCTTCCTACTCTTACCACCGTCCCCCTACTACTACCGTTCCACCTCCACTAACTACACTACTACCACCACTAACCACTATCTACCACTACTACTACTACTACTACTACTAACCACCAGACCTTCATGCCTATATATACCCATCCTGCTCTCCTTTTCGTTAGTGGACTGTAAATGGTCCAAGCGGACCGAAACGGTCGTCGCAAGCTCCTCTCTTCTATGTGCGGGTTATTTGTGTATTAGATTCACTTATTATTAATAGAACTACTGTAGCAACATATGATAATTCTTTATAGTAATGATTAGCCAGTAAGCCAATGAATTAAGTGAGGTCATAAGCCAAAGGCATAATAGAGGCTATGAATTTGCACTGCAAACCCATCATTGTAAAAAATATAATCTCAGTGTACCACTTTGCATAGAAAAAATAATATAAACATGAATATACTCGTGTGACGTTCAGGTCAAGCAGCTAGTTTACTTAAGAGCGCACCTGAGAAACAAATCATCATTTACATTTTTAAATCGCAAAGGGACTGATCATAAATCACAAACAATAAAACATTCCCTACGAAAAGCAAGAGGTTTCACAGATGGTGTAAATATTAGCAATGAAATAGCCTGGGTGGCCATGCTGACAGCAAGTCTGCCCCATCATTAAAGTATTTACAAGAGGTGTCCACAGCCTCCATCGTACATAAGAACGGGATCACCATACAACACCCCCTATATCTTCAACAGGAAACTATACAAGTTTCTTAGAGTTACTTTCTGAATCAGCCAGGTTGGGTTTCATACACTGTACTGCGTGTAACCATGGATATAACCTGACTTGGTTCACCAGCAGGTCAGCTCACACAACGGACATGTAAAGCGTTCACATACCGAAAACGGTCCTTCAGGTTGGTAAGTTACATATATCATATATTACCTGAAGTTTTAACTGGAGAGGGTTTCGGGAGCAAACCCCCCGTGGCCCGGTCTAAATCAGCCTCATGGTGGACAGGGTCTATCAAGCAACCAGGCTGTTACTGCTAGGCCGCAAGCAAGCTGACATATGAACACATCCCGGTTGGTCCAGGTACTAAACATTAAGGTGTTTGGCCAGTGCCTTCTTGAAGACAGCCAGGGTCTATTGGTAAACCCTTATGTATGCTGGGGGCAATTAAACAGTTTGGCTCCCGGACACTTATGCGCTGGTCTCTCCAGTGTACTCTGGCATCCCTGCTTTTCACGGGGGAATGGTTTCATCTATCTCCTGCCGCATCTTTTGCTTTCATATGGAGATGATTTTTCGTTTTTGTGCAGGTTTGGGTACAAATCCCTCCCAGGACCTTCCAATATGTATATTATCATGTTATCTCTCTCGCCAGCGTTCGAATGAATACAGAGCAAAACCTTCAACCGTTCCAAGTAGTTTTAGGTGCCTTATCTTCGTACTATACGTGTGCAGTGACAGTTCTTTTTAAACACTCCACAGGTCTGCTGTGTCGCCAGCCTGAAGGGGCCGTTAGTTGTACAGCAGTATTCCAGCCGAGAGCACAAGCGATTTGAAGAGAATCATCATGGGCTTGGCGTCCCTAGTTTTAAGTTCTCGTTATCCATCCCTATCATTTTCCCTAGCGGATGTAGGTAGATACATTGTTGTGATCTTTGAAGGGCGAGATCCTCGACATTATCACTCCCAGGTTCCTCCACATTACTTTTTTCCGCTCATGTTAATGGTAAGAATTTGTGTTATACCGACACATTTTTAATTCTTCAGTTTTCCAACTGAGTAGTAGAAATTTCTCCTTGTTGAACTTCATATTGTTTTGAGTAGTCACATTGAAGATTTTGGTTTTGATGTCCGTCTTAGGAGTCTCGGCGGTGTATTCGATGGGGGTCACTGCCATGGGTGATCCGGGTGTCATCCGCAAAGGAAGACATGGAGCAATGCTTACACCTCTGTCCTATGTCAGAAATGTAGGATGAGAAATAACTGTAGCAAGTACTGTGGCCTTGTATAACAGAGCTTATTAACCGTGTGGCTGCCTGGGACTTTACTTCGTTTACATTACCTTTGTGTTCTGTCCAGGAAGTTGTAGATCCATCTACCAACTTTTCTCCCTTATATTCCTTTACCACACATTTTGTGTGCTATTACACCAGGTCACACTTGTCGAAAGCTTTTGCAAGTCAGAGTATACTTCATCAGTAATTTTATTCCTTTACAGCGCAAAAACAAATCCCAGGATCTTGTCAAAGTGGTCTAGTAGCTGGGACAGGCAATGAGCCCGACTGCTCTAAACCCTGTTGCCCTGGGTTGTGTAATTGATTGGTAATCCTAGATGGTTGGCCATCTAGCTTCTTTAGAACCCTCTCAAATATTTTTATATGGATGTTAGTGCAATCAGTCTATATTCTTTGTAATTGCTTTACTGCCACCTTTGTGGAGTGGGTCTATGTCTTTGTTTTAAGTGTGTGTAGGATGACCCCCTGTGTCCAGATTCCCTCACCATAACAATGATGAAGGCACACGATATGAGGCTTCCTTGCAATTCTGGATGAACACGGAGATCCATGAGTCGGCCTGGGGCAGAGTGCATAGGCATGGTCATTAATTGCCATCTTCAAAATTTTCGTGGAGTTAGAATAATATCCTGAAGTTTTGGGGATGACTAAATTTTTGGTTTCGTTCATAAAGAATTCATTGGGACTTGAGTCCCGACCCTTATAGTTGGCAGTGGATCTCTGAACAGCGATCAAATGGGGACTTTAGTATCTCACTCATTTCATGGCAATCATCTGTGAATGTCCCATCCGTCCTATGCAGGGGGCCCAATACTGGATTTTTTTTTCTTCCCTTACAATTTGGCATATAGAGAAGAAGTATTTTTTTTTTTTCATTTCCTTTATGCTTTAGTTTCCCTGTGATTATTGTCCCTAAAGATTCCTTCAGCTTAAGTTCGATATTTGCAGTTTCGATTGACTAGTTGCCTCCCCTGTCGTATTTCAGAACATTGACCCCACTCCAGCAGCTCTGTGACACTCTTCTCCTTTGTCTGTATAAGGGAACATCTCTCTCTTTCTAGTTTACAATCTTCTCTTTCTTTTTCTTAATGGAATGTGTCTTGAGCAATCTCAAGAACCACAGAATTCAATATTTTCAAGGCAAAATCTTCGGATCAGTGTTGTTTAGGATATCTTCCACTTGTTTCCATTGAGGATATGGTTTTCTTGATCCCATTGTATGTTTAGTTATTGAAATTAAATTCGTGAAGTGACCTTCGGTACAGCTCACATATTTGCTGGTTCCGAGCCCTGTGCATGACATATCTGTACTCTCGTATTACGTTGTGATCTGAGTGAATTGTCATTTTGATACAGTTAATTAACTATCAGATCGTCATTGTTAGGTAATGAAGGTCCAGCGTATTTTATAGTCTTGTAGGGCTCAAACTATTTGCTGGTTTGAAAGTGAATTTGTTGGAGATTACATAGTTCGTCAGTGTGTGGAATTTTCTCATCTGAGCTGCCTCCCGGGGTGAACTTTTCCTGCTAAAACATTGTTTTGTTATAACTCCTCCCATTTTAGGTGTCTCAGTTGAAATCTCCTAGTAGTAAGAAATGTTTTGGGGGCAGAAGTTGGGAGATTTTCCAAACAGGGGTCAATTTTTCAAGCTGCTTCCTGAAATTGGCTGGGAATTGCATCTGGAGGCTGGTATATTACCACAATGACATTTGTTTTTGTGTTTTGAATCTTTTACACGCCAAAACTTTCAACTACATCATTTTAGGTGTTTAGGAAGTTCTGTGCAAATGAGCGACTGCTGTGACATACAAGCCAACCCCACTCGTGTCCTGTTTAGTCTGTGCAATCGGAATAGGTTATAACAGGGATCGCATATTTCGTTGTCTAATGATCCTTTTATGCGGGTCCTCTAGTGAATGCTGCAAACATTGCATTTGACTCCGAGAACAGTCCTTGATGTAAGGAATTTTGGTTATATTTTTTGATGGCTTTAGACCTCTGTATGTTTGCAAAGACAAATGTCGTATTGGTGGAATTTAGGGGTGTTCTATCTTGCTGGCTCAAAATCTGTCGTTCAGGGGTAAGGCCCAATATCCGTGCCTCTGCTACAGAATTTTTTTTTAGGTGTAGGATTATTGTCAATTCTGCCATCATTTTTCCCTTCTGCCTTAAAAAAACCTCTGCCCTGGAGAAGGTTGTGCGCCTCTCTTTTGTTTCCGCATAGTCGTGGCTGGTCTGTTTCTAGTCCCCCTTTAGATGATGTGCCTGGCAGTAAGATGTGTCTGGCAGTATTATGTGTCCTGGCAGTAGAATGTCCGTGCAGTATGTATTGACAGCATTTTCTTTATGGATTGATGAGTGGCAACATTTCTGGGTGAAATAAGTTGCAGAAAAGAAGTTGCCAAGTCTCCGGTTGCCATGTGGGTGCGGCCATTTTTTTGGGATGGTCAAAGGTGTATGTCCCACCTTTTTTACCAGATATTACCCTACCTGCATATACCCAAGGCATATATTTGATATGATTGTACTTCTGTTTGCTAGATTTATTGTAGCTGCGTTCACTGCTAGTGTATTTATTTTTCCTGTTTTTTTTCAATATCTTTTTTGTAAACCCCTGTAGGACATCAGTACTTCCATCCAGGTTTGCTTGGTAGGATATCAATTCATACATAACATACATTAATCACAGTAATACGTAACGTACATAACCACAGTAAATACGTAACATACATTATCACAGTAATACGTACATACATATCACAGCTCATACATAACATACATTATCACAGTCATACGTTAACATAACTTATCACAGTCTCGAAACATACATTATCACACAGTCCAGAACATAACATAACATTATCACAGTCATACGTAACATACATTATCAGTCATAACGTAACATACATTATCACAGTCACACATAACATACATTATCACAGTCATACGTAACATACATCATCATCACACACGACATAATTAATCACAGTCATCCGTAACATACATTATACAGTCAAACAATAAAACATACATTATCAGTCATATGTAACATACATTAATCACAGTCATGACGTACATCATTATCACAGTCATACATAAAATACATTAATCAAGTCCCATACGTAACATACATTATCATAACATCCATACGTAACAACATAATCACAGTCATACAATAACATACATTATCATCACACGTAACATAACATTATCACAGTCATACGTAACATACATTATCACAGTCATACTATAACATACATATTAGTCCATACGTAACATACATTATCACAGTTACACATAACATACATTATCACAGTCCATAACATAACATACATTATCATCATGACTTAACATACATTATCACAGACACACGAAACATACATTATCACAGTCATACGTAACATACATTATCACAGACATACGTAACATACATTATCACAGTCCCACACATAACAAAACATTAGTCACAGTCATACTAACATACATTATCACAGTCATAGAATACGTAACATACATTATCACAGTCACACATAACAAACATTATCACAGTCATAACGTAACATACATTATCACGTCATACTAACATACATTAACACAGTCATACTAACATACTTACACAGTCACGCATAAATAATTACATACAAGATAAACAGTCACACACGACATATACAAACCAACTTAAAACAGTCCCACACAACATACTGATCAACTCAAAAAGAAAAGGTGACACATAACATAAAAAATCACACCTAAATCGATAGTCACGTAATATATACTAAAACATAAGTCCCACATCTATGATCACACTAAACATTAACGCAATGTCCTAATATATTTATTGACAATAAGATAAAGTTATTCATGTTTATCATAACATTACTGATATACAATAACCACCAAGATAACATGAAAGACACATGTCTAACACCTTAGGATTCTTTATTGATGGAGAAAGTTTCAAACAACCTAGTGAATTTTTCATCTCCAAAACACAGAATAAATACTGACAAGGATAGCTGAAGATAACCAATGTACACAACAGTTGTACCAGTGATGAAAATTCCAGTGTACCAACGAGTTGGACCAGTTTGAGTAAGATATTCCTGTGTACTAACAGTAGGACCAGTTGATGAAGATATCCATCGTACCAACAGTTGGACCAGTTGATGAAGATAACCATCGTACCAACAGTTGGCCAGTTATGAAGATATCCATCGTACCAACAGTTTTTACCATTGATGAAGATATCCAGTGTACAAACATTGTACCAGTTGATGAAGAGATCCAGTGGTACAAACAGTTGTAACCGAGTTTGAATGAAATATCCGGTGTACCAACAGTTTGGACCATTGATGAGATATCCATAGTATCAACATTTGTACAGTTGATGAAGAGGATATCCATCGTACCAACAGTTGGACATTTGAGTAAGATATCCATCGTACCAACAGTTGTGACCAGTTGAATAATATATCCATCGTACCAACATTTGTACCATTGATGAAGATAATTCATCGTAGCAACAGTTGGACATTGAGTAAGATATCCAACGAACACAACGATTGGATCCAGTTGATGAAGAATCCATCGTACCAACAGTTGGACAGTTGATGAAGATATTCAGTGTATGTACCAACAGTTGTACCAGTTGATGAAGATCTCCAGTAAAAAAAAAAAACCCAACCAACCCACAGTTGGACAACATTGGATGGAAAGAAAAACCCAGATGAGGTAAGAATAATCCATGTTAAGTAAATCCAACAACCATTTGGACCAGATGAGTAAGATATCCAATCGAACCAACAGTTGTTAAAACCCCGATGGACTCAATACCCACTACAAACTCACCAGAAGTCCCATAAGCGACCGTAAAACCATACGAACCAAAGAAGGATAACTAAGTGACTTGATTCCAAGCGGCCGCTGTGAGAGTAGTGAGAGCGAGGCAAGTCTGGGCATACTGAAGGTGGCAAGGCCATCTAGTGGCAGCATCTTGAGTGGCGGCGAAATAAGAACAAATAAGTAGACCGCCTGTTACTGTCTGCCCAGACAGCCCATGCTGTCCTGCCAGCTTAGTTCATATTCGCGCCAGCTCAAGTGCTGTGGCACCTATAGCCTTGCCACTTCAGTAGCACAGACTTGCCTCGCTCACACTCTCACAGCTGGCCTTGGCATCAAGACACAAGTACTCTCCGAGCTCTTCCACTCGTGTGCATGGAAAATGGAGATGGCCCCAGGCCCGGGCCATGGGCATTCAAACACACAGCCTTGAAACCCACCACTACATAACAGATAAAGTAAGAACGCCTCCGAAGAAGCATATCATTTAACTACCCCGCTCTACAGGCTAACCAAACAAGTCCCTTTATATTGTCTGTTCCCCTCACCTTGCCCATGCCACCCTGCCATATCTCACACGCACGCATCCACGCCGCCAGCCTACCATTACACCACTCACCAATGGGGCCCACATGGGTAAAACTGTTGGTTTAGGTGACACTCCCTCTGCTTGTTTTACATTCTCTATCTTCCTCTCTTCTTCTGTCTTATTTCTATCCTTCGCCCTCCTGTTCTAGCTGTTTTTTATTTTTTTTTTTTTTTTTTTATTTTTTTTTATTTTTTTTTTTATTTTTTTTTATCCGAATGAAGAGAAGATACATATTCCAAGTAATGGCTGTTGTAATGAATCCGAGCCGAGTGCCCGCCTAAATCTTCCGAGAGCCCCCGAGGCCACTGCACTCGAAGCTACTACGAGAATATAATCAGGTACGACACTACGTTATGGGTGTTTTGGGATATCACACGGGGTAAAGACCCAACAACGAATACCCTAACAAAGCCACGTGAGTTATAACCAGGATTCCCCAAAGAGATGCCAATATAACAGTCCCACCCCTCCCTGCTTTCCACCTCTTTTCCACAATCATAGGAACAGCATCCCCGCATCCCCCAACGTGTCTGAGGAGACGCCACCCACGCGATAGCCCGTAGATGCTGGAAATGGCAGGCCCACTATCATGACTTCCACGAAGTCCTGCAGACGTCACTCACGAAGTCTGCTGACGTCACCTCACGATTTCTGCCTACGTCACCTCGAGATGTCCTGCTGACGTCACCTCACGAAGTCAGCCTGACGTCACCCTCGAGATGTCTGCTGACGTCACCTCACGTGTCCTGCTGACGTCCACCTCAACGTATGTCCTGCTGACGTCACCTCACGATGTATGCCTGACGTCACCTCGAGATGTTGTCCTGACGTCACCTCGAGATGTCTGCTGACGGTCACAACAGTGCATGCTGACGTCCAACCTCGCGACATCAACGCCTGACATCACATGATTGTTCACCATTGAAGTAGTTCAGTAATTATTTCAATATTGTCGAGAAGATAGAGGAGAAGATATATTCGTGTGTTAATTAATTCCTTCCTCTTAGTGTTCTCACTCAACATTTAAGTATATTGTTCTAAGTGGTCCGTTTAGTGCACAAAAAAAGCATCATTTGCTATTAAGCATGTTGTACCGTATGTACAGCGGTGTTTTAAAGTTTCGTGGTTGTCCACGAGTCTGGCCCAGCCAGACCTGAGTAGCACAACTGTGTCAGTCACCCGTGCCTGAACCAGTGTTTGACAGCTGATTACTCAGCCCCGATGACCGAGCCCTCTTGTACCAGAAAAAGCTTTTATGCTCGTCGCTCGTGATGTTCTGTAGAATCGTACTGCTACATTCCCATCGGAGATTTGTTTTCACTTTTTCAACATCACCTCCAGACCTCAAGTGCAAGTTATATGTAAAGAAACAAGTCTGGGGAGCGCTTAGACTAACCCTCTGCTATAACTCTCACTGTCGATAGATGATACTTACTTGACTCGACAAGGAAAGTCGTGTCAAAAGAGCCGCAGCCAGCCCTTCGGCAGGCTGCTGGCTGTGTCAGCCCTCGTGTCACAAAAGCTTCAGTATGTACAGAGCCTGCCTGCACAAAGATAGCACTTGCCTGCTATCTCTCCTCTTCCTGCAGAGGCCAGGTGTATGATGTTACGTGTTACCGACGTGAAAATTTACGACGACTTCCCAGATGTTTTTCGCACCAGTTCGGTCTCGGCCCATTCGTCTCTGCCCACGACTTACTTTATTCGCTTTTTTCGCTCCACAACTCACTCCACGCTCGCCGGGCATGACAGCCCAGCAGCGCATCGCAGGTAACCCAGTCGAGAAGTTCCTCCTGAGATCGACTTGCCATAAGTCCTGCCCAGTTGCCGAGTTTGTCGACGCCAACGGGGGGGGGGGGCAGGGGGGGGGGGGGGGGGGGGGGCGCTCAGGCACCATCATGTCGTGCCCCGCAGTTGAGGAAAACCTGTCTAGCGACTTCCTATGCGACATTGTACTGGGCGACTCCTACGATGTGCTCTTCTCACTTTCCAAGCTTCATTTCACCGTACCCAGTAGGAGAACCGTACACCCTGTTACGTCACAGCTCAGCCGGGCAGCGATGTCTCCCGTGTTGGGTCAGTTTCTGTCTGCAGGACGCAGAAGGCTGGGTCAGTGATACATCTTGGGAAGGCGTGCAGTGATTTAAACCATTACACTCGTTAGGGGTATTCTTTCCAGACGCAGGAAGTAAGGCGTTGCAGTGATAACACATCGAGTTTTCGACGGAACAAAGCACTTTCGAGGAATCTTCGTAGAAGCTATGTGGTAGAAATACACACACTACGACGTCTCACACTGCCTAATGAACCACTATGTTTAGGCACACGCCCGGCATGTTTTTTTTCTTCCCTCCCTAGCAGGAAGTTTTGTTTTTTTCGGCGATAGGTTGCGCCATATGTATATAAATGTTATTATTTTGTTTATCATGTGCTTGTCCTGTGGCTGCCTTTTATTATACCTACGAGTAGAGGGACCGGTGGGAGGTTGTAGGGAAGACTCGAGTATTCATTAACACAATCTAATGCTAGGAACCACTACCGCTGAGTATTGTTGTCGCGTCTAGTCGCGATCGGGGCGGGGATCTTACGACGGCGGTGGGTAGGATTGGGTGGTCGCGAGACATTTAAGAATAACAGGCAAGACTGTCTGCACAACATCCTACAATTAATAAAAGATGGGGGGGTGGGTCAAACATGCCATCTTATTTCATTATTTTGGCGCCAGCTCAAAGTGCAGAGGAGCTGCCACCTAATAGGGGCCTTTTGGCCAAACTTTCACTATGCCCGTACTTGATGCCCCTTGGTTATGCCTGTAAAGAGCTTGTCATCTCGCTCTCTCACTCTTCGACAGTGGGGAGCTGGCAGTAATGACACAAGTACTACGCCAGCTTCTCTCTCGTGGGTCATGGCGCCTCGGATCGGCCATGGCACAAACACACAAGCCTGTGTAACCCCCACTACTTATCAATTAAAGAAAGAATCCCGACGCTTTCGAAGAAAGTATATATCGTTAACACCGCTCTACAGTGCGAGCTGACTAGCCTACCAAAAGTAATACAACCCGGTCGTTATACGCACAGTTGACCAGTAGAGTTAGAGAGATCCTATAGCGTAACGGCAACAGTTTACGCATTTGAAGATTATCCATCGACTCAATCTAGTTGGAACTAGTTGAGTAAGAAATCCAAACGTACGCAAGCAGACGTGACCAGTTGTAAGTATTATCCATGCGTACTCAACAGATTAATTTGGATCGGAGCATATGTTGATGATGATATCCATCGTACATACAGTTGGAAAAGTTGAGTAAGATGTCCATCGTACCAACTAGTTGTATCGCTATTGAAGATATCACATCGTACGGCAAACCAGTTGGACAAGTTGATGAAAGTATATCCCATATCCGTACCTAGCATTGGAACCAGTAGAGTTAGTAATATCCATGCGTACCAACAGTTGGACTGCAAGTTGAGTAAGATATCCATCGTTACCCAACATGTTGTACCATTGAAGATATCCGATCGTCCCAACAGTTGGATTCGGCAGTTGAGTAAGTATATCCTATCGTAGTAGTCTCAACCAGTTGTACCAGCTGAATGATATTCCATGCGTACCATCAGTTGGACGGCTAGTTTGGAGTAAAAAAAAGAGAGAAAAGATAATCCATTCATACCAAGCAGTTGGACCAGTTGAGATAGATATCCATCGTACCAACAGTTGGACCAGTTTTGAGTAAGATATCTCACTCAGTAACCATACAGTTGGACCAGTTTGAGGAAGATATCCATCTGTACCACAGTTGTAGCCAGTTGAAAGATTATTCCAACGTACCTAACAGTTGGCCAATTGAGTAAGATATCCATCGTAGTCCAAGCAGTTGGACCCAGTTTGAGTAAGATATCCAATCGTACCATTACAGTTGGACGCAGTTGAAGTAAGAATATCCATCGTACCTAACAGTTGTACCACGTTGACAGATATCCATCTACCTACATTGGACCAGTTTGAGTAAGATATCCATCGTACAAACAGTTGGACCAGTTGAGTTAAGATATCCATCGTACTACTAACAGTTTGGACCAATTTGATGTAAGGATAGATCCATCGTACCACCAATCAGTTGTAGCCGTTTGAAGATATCATTCCGTACCAAGCAGTTGGACCAGTTGAGTAAGATAACCATCGTACCAGACAGGTTAGAACGCAGATGAAGTAAGTATAATCTCATCGTTACCAACAAGTTTGAACCAGTTGAAGATATCCATTGTTAGCCAACATTGGACGCAGTTGAGTAAGATCATATCCATCGTACACATAGCATTGAGCCAAGTTGAGTTAAGATATCCATTCGTACGCAACAACAGTAAGACGGTTCAGTTGAGTCAAGTATATCCAGATTGCCGATTCGTATAGTACCAACAATCGGCATAGGCGTACCATACAAGTTGGGGAGCACAGTTGAGTAAGATTAAATCCTATCGTCCAAAACAACTTGGTACGCAGTTGATGAAGTATATCCTCGTAGGCCAACAGTTGGAGGCCTGCGTTGATGAAGAATCCATCGTATCGCAACATTTGTACCAAGTTTGAAGACGATATCCATCGTGTACCAACAGTTGGACGCAGTTTTGATGAAGATAGTCCATCGTACCACTATTGTAGTCCATTGAAAAAGAATTCAGTGTACCAACAGTTGGACCATATTGGTATGAAGATATGCCAATCGTACCAACAGTTGGAGGCTGTCAGTTGATGAAGATATCCACGTACCAGACAGTTGGACCCATGATGATGAAGATATTCAAGATGTATCACTCAGTTGTACTGTGGCGAGTTGATGAAGTATATTCCTATCGTACAAACAGTTTGACTCAGTTGATGAAGGATAATTCAGTGTAGTGATGCAGTAGGATACTCTAACAGTTGGAGCCAGTTTGATGAAGTATTATCGGCTAGTGTATATCCAGTTGTAGCCTATACAGTTGGAGCTCTTAGTTGATGAAGATATGCGGATAGAATATCTCATCGTTATGGCCAATCAGTATGGTACAGGCTTGATGAAGATATCGCATCTACCTCTACCAAGCAGTTTATTAGGCCAGTTGATGAAGATAATCCATCGTACCAACAGTTTGTACTGCAGTTGATGAAGTATATCTATCGTACCACGATTGGATCCATGTTGTGAAAGATATTCGCATCATTTGAAAAACCTTACTTTGGGGCCCGGGGGTGTGGAAGTTAATTGCTCATTACACTATAATTTGTTCATGATTGTAGCCATGTATAACGTAAGTAACCATTCTTACAGAGTTCATTACCTTTGTAACTTGTGAGCTCATTACCTTTGTACCTAGTTCAGCTATCAAAACTTTGGGGCCCAGTCCCTGGACCATTACGTACCTCTGTAATCTGTAAATACCTTTGAAGCTTGTCATGATTGTGACCAGACCTACCTGGAGTTCATTACCTTTGTAAATTGTGAGTTCATTACCTTTGTAAATTGTGAGTTCATTACCTCTGTAACTTGCTCAGCTATCAAAACTTTGGAGTCCAGTCCCTGGACCAATTATGTACCTCTGTAATCTTTTGACTACCGCCCACAGGATGGGTATGGGGTGACTACCGCCCACAGGATGGGTATGGGGTGACTACCGCCCACAGGATGGGTATGGGGTGACTACCGCCCACAGGATGGGTATGGGGTGACTACCGCCCACAGGATGGGTATGGGGTGCATAATAAACATATTAAACTAACTTTACGTAAAGCTTTTAATACAGTCGACCATGAACTGCTGTTAACTAAATTAACACACTATGGTATAAGAGGCCACTCCCTCAACTGCTGTTAACAAAATTGACACACTATGGTATAAGAGGCCACTCCCTCAACTACCTAAAGTCATACTTTAGCAACAGAGCCAATATGTGTACGCAAATAGTCTAAACTCTTCCACACAACCAATCACAGTCAGAGTCCCACAGGGAAGCATCCTTGGACCACTCCTCTTTCTCATCTACATCAATGACCTACTGAATGCATCACAGCTTCTCAAACCCATATTATTTGCAGACGACACTACATACGTCTTCTCTCACCCAAACACAGTCATACTCGCGAACACAGTCAATGCCGAATTTCAGAAAATATCTGCCTGGATACTGAATACTGACAAAAACCTACTTCATTCAGTTTGGAAACAAAGCTGCAAATGTTGCACTTAATATAACGCTTAACGGATCACCCGTCACAAGACTCACGGAGAGAAAATTCCTAGGAATCCACCTTGACAGTCGCCTCAAGTTCCAGACACGTATACAACAAATAACCAAGAAAATCTCTAAGACTGTAGGCATACTATCAACGATACAATACTATGTTCCACAAACAGCTCTCCTTGCACTGTATCATTCACTCATCTACCCTTATCTCACATATGGAATTTGTGCATGGGGATCAACAACATTAAATCACCTAAGACCACTAATAACTCAGCAAAAGGCAACAGTCAGAATGATCACAAATTCCCACTCCCGCCAGCATACTCCAGCAATATTCAAAAGTCTAAATCTGCTCATCATTAAGAACATCCATACTTATTCATGTGCCTATTACATACTTATTCATGTGCCTATTACATACATAAAACAATATACGCAAACATAAACCCTTCACTAAAATTTTCCTCACCAACTTACCAGGACACACGATCTTACCAGGACACACGATCTTACCAGGACACACGATCTTACCAGGACACACGACCATAACACAAAACACACATCTCTTTTTGATGTACCCGGTGTCTATATCACACTGTGTAAAATCTCTATGCACATAAAGGGCCCCAAAATTTAGAATTCATTACCAGAAAATACCAAAGTAACCCAGTCTGAAAATCAATTTAAGACTCTTCTCAAAAGCCACTTAATCACCCTAGACTAAATACTCAATATTCAATACTACCAATACACCTACAAATTACCTAAATATTAAAACTTGATGACTAGACAACCGAGCTCATATACTGACAAATTACCACATAGAAGTACACATACCTACCAAAACCAGTATTGCCCTTCAACAAATTGTGGCAGTCTCAAACTGTACTAAAAACTACTCCTGCATCATATTTCGTAAAAAGCTTTTTTGAATACATGAATATATCCTTTGGTTTGCATAAATTAGATCCACTTAAATAACAAAAAGGCACAATACCGTGACTTAATGGAAAGGGCAAGATTATTAAGATCTTATCCGCCTCTGTGTGGACTCTAATTCCTTTTCCTTCCAAGGTAAATATTATTCTCAAACCTTCGGGGTGGCTATGGGCTCTCCTCTCTCTCCTGTTCTTGCTAATCTTTACATGGAATACTTCGAGACTGTTCTTCCTACTATCGATGTGCAACCTTCACTCTGGCTCCGCTATGTTGATGACATCTTTGCTCTGTGGCCTCATGACTCTTATCTCTTCCAACCATTTCTTGATGCTCTTAATAATCTTGCCCCTTCCATTAAGTTTAAAGCTGAATGGGAATCTAACTCCTTGCTTCCTTTTCTTGATGTTCGTGTCCACCGCTCAGATACAGGTTTTGCCTTTTCCGTTTACATGCCACAGTGGCATGTACATTCACTACTTTTCTTATCATGCTTCCTCTGTCAAGAAACGTGTTATCTCCCTCTTTCTCCGTGCTCTCTGCGTATGTGATCCTTAAATCTGAAATTTCCACTCTTCATAATTCATTTTCCCGTCTTGGCTACCCTTCCCATTTCATAGACTGCCTTCTCACGTGCTAAACGTATTTTCATCTCTCCCAAACTCTCTACTCCTATGAACTCTCCTGTCCTCTGCCTTCCCTACATTTCCGGTCTTTCTAATCTCAACAATTCTCTCCGTTCCTTAGACATCAAGCTTACTTTCCGCCAGACTAACACTCTTCGCACTAATCTCGTTCATACCTCTCCTCCCTCTACATGTGCTCCTTATGTCTACTCTATTTCTTGTTCCTCATGTCCTTTTCAATACTTTGGAGAAACTGGCCAATCTCTTTCTGACAGACTTAGGGAGCACAAAAATAGTGTTAGACTTGCCGACACTAACAATGCTTTTTTCTGTCACTTCAGCGATCACAGCCATCCTATTGACTGGTCTTCTGCTAAAACTGTCTTCCCTACTTCCAACTTTAACAATCGCCGTCTGGTTGAATCCTCCCTAATACACAACTTTCCTTGTATGTATCTTAGTCGTGGTTTCGTCTCTGTAGATGCCTTCCTCTCCCACTACATTGTAAAATGCTCCAAACTTCAGAACACTCGTGACCTAACCTGGTTCCTCCTTTTTCTTCTCCCTCTTCCCCTTTTCCTCTTTCCTTTTTCTCCTTTGGGTTGTCTTCTGCCCTGTGTATTGGTTCCTTTTATTTATTTATTTATTTTTTTCTTCCTCGGTGTTCTTGCTCTTGTCCTCTGTGGGCACCAGCTCCCTTGTGGGCACTAGCTCCCTTGTGGGCACCAGCTCCCTTGTGGGCACCAGCTCCCTTGTGGGCACCAGCTCCCTTGTGGGCACCAGCTCCCTTGTGGGCACCAGCTCCCGGGCAGTGTTCATCTTTCTTAGTATTTGACTGGCGCTTCCTACTCTTACCACCTCCCCACTACTACTACCTTCCACCTTCTCTACTACCACTACTACCACCACTACCACTACTACCACCACTACCACTACTACTACTACTACTACCACCTCATGCCTATATATACCCATCCTGCTCTCCTTTTCGTTAGTGTGACTGTAAATGGTCCAAGTCGGACCGAAACGTCGTCGCAAGCTCCTCTCTTCTATGTGCGGGTTATTTGTGTATTAGATTCACTTATTATTAATAGAACTACTGTACAACTATGATAATTTCTTTAGTAATAATTAGCCAGTAAGCCAATGAATTAAGTGAGGTCATAATGCCAAGGCATAATAGAGGCTATGATTGCACTGCAACCCATCATTGTAAAAATATAATCTCAGTGTACCACTTGCAAAGAAATAAATGAATATAAACATGAATATACTCGTGTACGTTCAGTCAAGCAGCTAGATTACTTAGAGCGCACCTGAGAAACATAACTATAATTTACATTTTTAAATCGCAAAGGGACTGATCATAAATCTACAAACAATAAAACATTCCCTACGAAAGCAAGAGGCTTCACAGATGGCGTAAAATATTAGCAATGAAATAGCCTGGGTGCCATGCTGACAGCAAGTAGTGCCATCATTAAAATAAGTACAAGGTGTCCACAGCCTTCCATCATACATAAGACGGGATCACCAGTACACCCCTGATTATCTTCAACAGGAAACTAAACAAGTTTCTTAGAGTTACTTTCTGATCAGCCAGGTTGTGGTTCATACACTGGACTGCGTGTAACCAGGGAATATTTTGGAGGGAATATTTTGAGGAATTGTTAAATGTTGATGAAGATAGGGAAGCTGTGATTTCGTGTATAGGGCAAGGAGGAATAACATCTTGTAGGAGTGAGGAAGAGCCAGTTGTGAGTGTGGGGGAAGTTCGTGAGGCAGTAGGTAAAATGAAAGGGGGTAAGGCAGCCGGGATTGATGGGATAAAGATAGAAATGTTAAAAGCAGGTGGGGATATAGTTTTGGAATGGTTGGTGCAATTATTTAATAAATGTATGGAAGAGGGTAAGGTACTAGGGATTGGCAGAGAGCATGCATAGTTCCTTTGTATAAAGGCAAAGGGGATAAAAGAGAGTGCAAAAATTATAGGGGGATAAGTCTGTTGAGTATACCTGGTAAAGTGTATGGTAGAGTTATTATTGAAAGAATTAAGAGTAAGACTGAGAATAGGATAGCAGATGAACAAGGAGGCTTAGGAAAGGTAGGGGGTGTGTGGACCAGGTGTTTACAGTGAAACATATAAGTGAACAGTATTTAGATAAGGCTAAGAGGTCTTTGTGGCATTTATGGATTTGAAAAGGCGTATGACAGGGTGGATAGGGGGGCAATGTGGCAGATGTTGCAGGTGTATGGTGTAGGAGGTAGGTTACTGAAAGCAGTGAAGAGTTTTTACGAGGATAGTGAGGCTCAAGTTAGAGTATGTAGGAAAGAGGGAAATTATTTCCCAGTAAAAGTAGGCCTTAGACAAGGATGTGTGATGTCACCGTGGTTGTTTAATATATTTATAGATGGGTTTGTAAGAGAAGTAAATGCGAGGGTCTTGGCAAGAGGCGTGGAGTTAAAAGATAAAGAATCACACATAAGATGGAGTTGGCACAGTTGCTCTTTGCTGATGACACTGTGCTCTTGGGAGATTCTGAAGAGAAGGTTGCAGAGATTGGTGGATGAATTTGGTAGGGTGTGCAAAAGAAGAAAATTAAAAGTGAATACAGGAAAGAGTAAGGTTATGAGGATAACAAAAAGATTAGATGATGAAAGATTGGATATCAGATTGGAGGAGAGAGTATGGAGAAGTGAATGTATTCAGATATTTGGGAGTGGACGTGTCAGCAGATGGGTCTATGAAAGATGAGGTGAATCATAGAATTGATGAGGGGAAAAGGGTGAATGGTGCACTTAGGAGTCTGTGGAGACAAAGAACTTTGTCCTTGGAGGCAAAGAGGGGAATGTATGAGAGTACAGTTTTACCAACGCTCTTATATGGGTGTGAAGCATGAGTGATGAATGGCTGGAGGCAGTGGAGATCTCATGTCTGAGGGCAATGTGTGGTGTGAATATAATGCAGAGAATTCGTAGTTTGGAAGTTAGGAGGGGTGCGGGATTACCAAAAACTGTTGTCCAGAGGGCTGAGGAAGGGTTGTTGAGGTGGTTCGGTCATGCAGAGAGAATGGAGCGAAACAGAGTGACTTCAAGAGTGTATCAGTCTGTAGTGGAAGGAAGGCGGGGTAGGGGTCGGCCTAGGAAAGGTTGGAGGGAAGGGGTAAAGGATATTTTGTGTGCGAGGGGCTTGGACTTCCAGCAGGCATGTGTGAGCGTGTTTGATAGGAGTGAATGGAGACAAATGGTTTTTAATACTTGACGTGCTGTTGGAGTGTGAGCAAAGTAACATTTATGAAGGGGTTCAGGGAAACCGGCAGGTCGGACTTGAGTCCTGGAGATGGGAAGTACAGTGCCTGCACTCTGAAGGAGGGGTGTTAATGTTGCAGTTTAAAAACTGTAGTGTAAAGCACCCTTCTGGCAAGACAGTGGAGTGAATGATGGTGAAAGTTTTTCTTTTTCGGGCCACCCTGCCTTGGTGGGAATCGGCAAGTGTGATAAAAAAAATATCATATATTACCTAAAGTTTACCTGGAGAAGGTTTCGGGAGTCAACGCCCCTGCGGACCGGTCTGAGATCAGGCCTCATGGTGGATCAGGGTCTGATCAACCAGGCTGTTACTGCTGGTCGCACGCAAGCTGACATATGAACCACAGCCCGGTTGGTCAGGTACTGACTTTAGGTGTTTGTCCAGTGCCTTCTTGAAGAAAGCCAGGGGTCTACTGGTAATCCCCTTATGTATGCTGGGAGGCAATTAAACAGTCTTAGGCCTCTGACACTTATTGTGTTGTCTCTCATTGTACTCGTGGCACCCCTGCTTTTCATCGGGGGAATGTTGCATCTCCTGCCGAGTCTTTTGCTTTCATATGGAGTGATTTTCGTGTGCAGGTTGGGTACCAATCCCTCCAGGACCTTCCAATTGTATATTATCATGTATCTCTCTCGCCAGCGTTCGAGGGAATACAGATCAAGAACCTTCAACCGTTCCCAGTAGTTTAGGTGCCTTATCGCACTTATGTGTGCCGTGACAGTTCTTTGTACACTCTCCAGGTCTGCAACGTCGCCAGCCTTGAAGGGGGCCGTTAGTGTACAGCAGTATTCCAGCCTAGAGAGCACAAGCGAATTGAAGAGAATCATCATGGGCTTGGCGTCCCTAGTTTTGAAGGTTCTCGTTATCCATCCTATAATTTTCCTAGCGGATGAGGTAGATACATTGTTGTGATCTTTGAAGGCGAGATCATCTGACATTATCACTCCCAGATCCTTTACATTATTTTTCCGCTCTATTGTATGGTTAGAATTTGTGGTATACCCTGACACATTTTTAATTTCTTCAAGTTTTCCATATCTGAGTAGTTGAAATTTCTCCTCGTTGAACTTCATATTGTTTTGAGTGGCTCATTCGAAGATTTGGTTGATGTCCGCTTGGAGTCTCGCAGTGTCTTCGACGGAGGTCACTGCCATGGTGATCCGGGTGTCATCCGCAAAGGAAGACACGGAGCAATGGCTTACATCTCTGTCTGTGTCAGAAATGAGGATGAGAAATAGAATGGGAGCGAGTACTGTGCCTTGTGGAACAGAGCTTTTTACCTTGGCTGCCTGGGACTTTACTCTGTTTACTATTACTCTTTGTGTTCTATTTGTCAGGAAGTTGTAGACCCATCAACCAATTTTTCCCGTTATTCCTTTATCACGCATTTTGTGTGCTATTACACCATGGTCACACTTGTCGAAAGCTTTTGCAAAGTCTGTGTATACTACATCTGTATTTTATCCTTTACAGCATCCAGGACCTTGTCATAGTGGTCCAGTAGCTGGGACAGGCAGGAGCGACCTGCTCTAAACCCGTGTTGCCCTGGGTATCTAGATGGTTGGCTATCTAGCTTCTTAGAACCCTCTCAAATATTTTTATATGCTTTACTGCCACCTTTGTGGAGTGGGAATATGTCTGTTGTTTTTAGTGTGTGTGGGATGACCCCTGTGTCCATGCTCCCTCTCCATAAAATGCTGAAGGCACTTGATAGGGACTTCTTGCAATTCTGGATGAACACGGAGTTCCACAAGTCTGGGCCTGGGGCAGAGTGCATAGGCATGTCTTTAATTGCCTCTTCAAAATCTTGTGAAGTTAGAATAATATCCGAGAGTTTTGGGATGACCAAATTTTGGGTTTCGTTCATAAAGAATTCATTGGGATTGTCGACCCTTAGAGCGGGCAGTGGATCGCTGAACAGCGAGTCATATTGGGACTTTAGTATCTCACTCATTTCATGGCTATGATCTGTGTATGTCCCATCCTGCCTAAGCAGGGGCCCAATACTGGATCTTGTTTTTCCCTTACATTTGGCATAAGAGAAGAAGTATTTTTTTTTCAATTTCCTTTATGGCTTTTAGTTCTTCCTATGATTATTGTCTCCTATAAGATTCCTTCAGCTTAAGTTCGATATTTGCAATTTCATTGACTAGTGCCTCCCTTCGTATTTCAGATATATTGACCCCACTCAGCAGCTCTGTGACTCTTCGCCTTCGTCTGTATAGGGAACATCTCTCTCTTTCTAGTTTACATCTTCTCTTTCTTTTTCTTAATGGAATGTGTCTTGAGCAGATCTCAAGAACCACAGAATTCAATTTTTCAAGGCAAATGTTCGGATCCGTGTTGTTTAGGACATCTTCCCAGCTTGTTTCATTGAGGATATGGTTTATTTGATCCCAGTGTATGTTTTTGTTATCGAAATTGAATTTCGTGAAGAGACCTTCGTGACTGCTCACATTTTGCTGATCCGGAGCCCTGTGCATACATGTCTGTACCTCTATTACGTTGTGATCTGAGTGAATTGTCTTTGATACAATTATATTACGTATCAGATCGCCATTGTTAGTGAAGATGAGGTCCAGCGTATTTTCTAGTCTTGTAGGCTCTACTATTTGCTGGTTTAAAGTGAATTTGTTGCAGATTTAATAGTTCGTGTGTGTGTGAATTTTCATCTGATCTGCCTCCCGGGGTGATCTCTGCTAAAACATTGTTTGCTATACTCCTCCATTTTAGGTGTCTCAAGTTAAAATCTCCTAGCAGTGAGATGTTTGGGGCAGGAGTTGAGAGATTTTCTAGACAGTGATCAATTTTCTCAAGCTGCTCCTGGAATTGCTGGGAAGTTGCATCTGGAGGCTTGTATACCACCACAATGACAAGGTTTTGTGTTTTGATCTTTACTGCCAAAACTTCAACTACATCATTTTAGATGTTCAGTAGTTCTGTGACATACAAGCCAACCCCCTCTTGTTGCCTGTTTAGTCTGTTGCATCGGAATAGGTTATAACCTGGGATCCATATTTCGTTGTCATAATGATCCTTTATGTGGGTCTGTGTGAATGCTGCAAACATTGCATTTGACTCCGTGAACAGTCCCTTGATGTAAGGAATTTTGTTGTTTTTTGATGGCTTTAGACCCTGTATGTTTGCAAAGACAATTGTCGTATTGGTGGAATTTAGGGGTGTTCTATTTGCTGGCTCTAATATCTGTCGTTCTGGGGTAGAGGCCAATATCCGTGCCTCTGTTCCAGAAGTGTTTTCAGGTGGTGTAGGATTATTGTCAATTCTTGCCAGTCTTTTTTCCCTTCTGGCCTTAAAAAACCTCTGTCCCTGGAGAGGTTGTGGCTCCTCTCTTTTGCTTCCCATAGTCTGACTGGTCTGTCTTCTAGTCCCCTTTAGATGATGTGCCTGGCAGTATGATGTGCCTGGCAGTATGATGTGTCTGGCAGTATGATGTGTCTGGCAGTATGATGTGCCTGGCAGTATGTATTGTAGCATTTTCTTTATGGATTGATGAGTGACACATTTCTGGGTGAAATAAGTTGCAAGAAAAGAAGTTGCAGTTTCCTGTTGTCATGTGGGTGCGGCATTTTTTGGGATGGTCAAAGGTGCATGTCCCACCTGTTTTACCGATAACCTGCCTGCGATACCAAGGCTAGTTTTAGATAGATTTCTTCTGTTTGCTAGGATTTTTTGTAGCTGATTTTCACTGCTAGGGTTTTTTTTCCCTTTTTTTTTTAAATTTTTTACCCCTGTAGGGAAAATCAGAGTTTCCACCGGGGTTTTGGGGTAGATAAAAGTCACACAACATACATCATCACAGTTACACTAAATACATTTCACGTCATCATAACTTTCATTTCCCGTATACGTAACATACATTATCAAGTCATACTAACCTTTTATCACAGTCATACGTAAAACATTATCAAGTACAATAACTACATTTCCAGTCAACATAACATACTTATACAGTCATACGTAAATCTTTTCACAGTCATACGTAAATACATTATCACAGTCACATAAAAAATTTACATAAAGATAACATCACCGAATATAAAACCAACTTAACAGTCACAACAAACATCTGTCCCCTAAAAGAAAAGGGTGACACTAACTTTTAAAATCACACCTAAATTGATAGTCAGTAATATATACGTAACATAAGTCCCCCATCTATGATCACACAAAACATTTACGATGTCAAAATAATTGTGACAAAAAAGTAACAGTTATCCTGTTTATCATACATTATGATATAAAATACCCAAAAGATAACGTGAAGACCTTTTAACACCTGAGGTCTTTATTGATGAGAGTTTCAACAACCAGTGAATTTTTTTAATCCATACAAGAATAATTACTGACAAGATAGTGAAGATATCCAATGTACCCAGTTGTACCGTTATGAAGATTCCAGTGTACCAAAAGTTGGACCATTAGTAAGATTTCTGTGTACCAAAAGTTGGACCAGTTGATGAAGATATCCTCGTACCAACAGTTGTACCAGTTGGAAAAAATCCCTTGTACCAAAGTTGACCAGTTTGATGAAAATCCATGTTCCCAAAAGAGGACCCGTTTTGAAGAATCCTCGTACCAACAGTTGTACCCGCTGAGAAGATATCCCTGTCCAACAGTTTGGACCGTTGATTAAGATATTCTTGTACCAACAGTTGGACCGTTGATGGATATCCTGTAACCCAAAAGTTGTACAGTTGTGAAAATATCGTGTCCAACAGTTTTTACCGTTGATGAAGATATCCCTGTACCAAAAGTTGGGGCCAGTTATTAGATATTCGTGTACCAACATTGGACCAGTTGATGAAAATATCCATCGTACCAACAGTTGTACCAGTTGATGAAGATACCAGGTACCAACATTGGGGCCGTTGAGTAAGTATCCCCCCCGTACCAACAGTTTAAACCAGTTGATTAAGTATCCATCGTACCCAAAATTGGACCAGTTTAGAAAATATCCCTGTACCAACGTTAGCCGTTGATTAAGATACCATGTAAAAAACATTTTTAACCCGTTGTGAAAAATATCCCTCGTACCCCATTGTCCATTTATGAAATCCAGTAACCAACAGTTGGGGCCAGTTGGTAAGATATCCAGTTTACCAAAAGTTGGACCCGAGAGTAAGATTTTTCCATTACCAAAGTTTACCGTTAAGATATCCATCGTACCAACAGTTGGACCAGTTGAGTAAGATATCCATCGTACCAACAGTTGGACCAGTTGAGTAAGATATCCATCGTACCAACAGTTGTACCAGTTGAAGATATCCATCGTACCAACAGTTGGACCAGTTGAGTAAGATATCCATCGTACCAACAGTTGTACCAGTTGAAGATATCCATCGTACCAACAGTTGGAACAGTTGAGTAAGATATCCATCGTACCAACAGTTGTACCAGTTGAAGATATCCATCGTACCAACAGTTGGAACAGTTGAGTAAGATATCCATCGTACCAACAGTTGGACCAGTTGAGTAAGATATCCATCGTACCAACAGTTGTACCAGTTGAAGATATCCATCGTACCAACAGTTGGAACAGTTGAGTAAGATATCACTGTACCAACAGTTGTACCAGTTGAAGATATCCATCGTACCAACAGTTGGACCAGTTGATGAAGATATCCATCGTACCAACAGTTGTACCAGTTGATGAAGATATCCATCGTACCAACAGTTGGAACAGTTGAGTAAGATATCCATCGTACCAACAGTTGTACCAGTTGAAGATATCCATCGTACCAACAGTTGGACCAGTTGATGAAGATATCCATCGTACCAACAGTTGGACCAGTTGAGTAAGATATCCATTGTACCACCAGTTGGACCAGTTGAGTAAGATATCCATCGTACCAACAGTTGTACCAGTTGAAGATATCCATCGTACCAACAGTTGGACCAGTTGAGTAAGATATCCATCGTACCAACAGTTGGACCAGTTGAGTAAGATATCCTCTTAAAGTAATAATATATTACACCAACAAGTTGATGACATAAGAGAAGTATTACACATGTATTATTTATCAATATCACATCTACACTCTTCCCACCATGTTCAGTGTTTATTCTCTTGACTGGACTGATAAACCCACTGCTTGGAAAAACACCTGCTTCCTTAAAAATACCCGGGTCACATATGACACTCACACATAATATATGATCACATAAGTCACACAACATATAAGATCACATATAACAGTCACACATAATATATGATCACATAAGTCACACAACATATAAGATCACATATAACAGTCACACATAATATATGATCACATAAGTCACACAACATATATAGTCACATATGACACTCACACATAATATATGATCACATAAGTCACACATCATTGATGGTCACCTATATGACACTCACCACATAATATATCCATAAGTCACACAACATATATGGTCACATATGACACTCACACATAATATATGATCACATAAGTCACACAACATATAAGATCACATATAACAGTCACACATAATATATGATCACATAAGTCACACAACATATAAGATCACATATAACAGTCACACATAATATATGATCACATAAGTCACACAATATATATGGTCACATACAAGTCACACATAATATATGATCACATAAGTCACACAACATATATGGTCACATATAAGTCACACATAATATGTGATCACATAAGTCATAAAACATATATGGTCACATATAACAGTCACACATAATATATGATCACATAAGTCACACAACATATATGGTCACATATAAGTCACACATAATATATGATCACATAAGTCATACAACATATATGGTCACATATAAGTCACACATAATATATGATCACATAAGTCACACAACATATATGGTCACATATAAGTCACACATAATACATGATCACATAAGTCTCACAACATATATGGTCACATATAAGTCACACATAATATATGATCACATAAGTCTCACAACATATATGGTCACATATAACAGTCACACATAATATATGATCACATAAGTCACAAAAACATATATTCACATATGTCATGCATAGTTCCTTTGTATAAAGGCAAAACGGACAAAATGAGAGTAAAAACTATAGGGGAAGAAGCCCGTTGAGTATACCTGACAAAGTGTATGGTAGAGTTATTACTGAAAGAATTTAGAGTAAGACGGAGAGCAGGATCGTAGATGAACAGTTAGGCTTTAGGAAGAGTAGTGGAAGTATAGACCAAGTGTTTACAGTGAAGCATATCAGCAAACAGTATTTAGATAAGGGTAAGAGTTTTTTGTGGCGTTTATGAATTTGGAAAAGGCATATGATAGGGTGGGCAGAGGAGCAATGTGGCAGCTGTTGCAAATGTATGGAATAAGTGGTAGGTTACTGAAAGCCGTGAAGAGTTTTTACTAGGATACTGAGGCTCAGGTTAGAGTATGTAGGAGAGAGGGAAATTATTTCCCAGTAAAAGTAGGCCTTAGACAGGGATGTGTGATGTCACCAAGGTTGTTCAATGTATTTATAGATACGGTTGTATGAGAAGTGAATACTCTGGTGTTGGCAAAAGTCGTGGGATTAACAGATAAAAAATCTAACACAAAGTGGGAGTTGTCACAGATGCATTTTACTGATGACACGGTGCTTTTGGGAGATTCTGAAGAGCAGTTGCAGAGGTTGGTGGACGAGTTTGGCAATGTATGTAAAAGACGGAAATTAAAAGTGAACATAGGAAAGGGTGAGGTGATGAGGATAACAAAAATTTACGTAATGAAAGATTAGAAATCAGACTGGAGAGAGTACCGAGGCAGCGAATGTATTCTGATATTTGGGACTGGACTTGTTAGCAGATGTGTCTATTGAAATACGAGGTGAATCATAGAACTGATGAGGTGAAGAAGATGACACTAGTCAACAACCAATAAACTTCCGAGACCAGAGTAACAATTTCCAACTAATTTTAGGTCACTGATAACACTGGTCTGCATGATTTTTTCAATGGCTTTATGGTATCTTTTTTTTGGTATATATATATATATATATTATATATATATATATATTATATATATATATATATATTATATATATATATATATATATGGAAAATAGTGATTCACTGTGTCTTTATTCATCTCTATCACATCAGGTTGTCAAGTTATACGGAAATATTAATTTTCTCTTTTCGTATAACATAAGTAAATGAGAAAGTGGTATATTACCAATTAAAATGCTTACCTTATATTGACTTAAAAGTTAAATCTAATGCATTTTTATTTATTTTCAGATAATTAATATGTCTAGAGGCTGCATAAATTCACCAGACATATTTTGCTATGTCTGCGGGCAATTCACACCTTCAGATTCCCGGAGCAACATTACCCTTTTTTGAAGTGCTACTACTTTGCTTATTTTGGCAGCAAACTTGGAGACCAGGACAAACCATTTGCACCACACAAAGCTTGCAAGAGTTGCATCAGTAAGCTCCGAATGTGGTCAGTTGGAAAACTTAAATGTGCCCTTTAGAGTACCAATGATAAATAAATAAATAACAAAAAGGCACAATACCGTGACTGGAACGATACACAAATAACCCGCACATAAAAGAGAGAAGCTTACGACGACGTTTCGGTCCGACTTGGACCATTGACAAAGTCACACTGTGACTTTGTCAATGGTCCAAGTCGGACCGAAACGTCGTCGTAAGCTTCTCTCTTTTATGTGCGGATTATTTGTGTACCAATGGTATGGTGGGAGCTGATGAACCACCATGATGACTGATACTTTTGTATTACTAAAGTAGCTGGATTCAACAAAACTAAAGATCGCATAATATACCCAAATATTCCTTCAGCAATAAGACCTGTTCCACACTCTGAAGATATTCCTGTACCTGTGCCACCTGAGACATGGCAAATTTCATCTGAGTCTGACACCAGTGATTCTAAGGAGATGGAAGTACACTACGAACCACCAACAAATGACGATCTCAAACCCTTGAACCAAATTGAGCTCAATGACTTGGTGAGAGACCTTAACCTTCCAAAAGAAAGTGCACAGTTACTTATAAAGTACTTACATACCATACTTATAAAGTACTTATATACCACACTTATAAAGTACCTATATACCACACTTATAAAGTACCTATATACCACACTTATAAAGTACTTATATACCACACTTATAAAGTACCTATATACCACACTTATAAAGTACTTATATACCACACTTATAAAGTACCTATATACCACACTTATAAAGTACTTATATACCACACTCATAAATACTTATATAAAACACTTATAAAGTACTTATATACTATACTTATAAAGTACTTATATACCACACTTTTAAAGTACCTATATACCACACTTATAAAGTACTTATATACCACACTTGTAAATTACTTATATACCACACTTATAAAGTACTTATATACCACACTTATAAATTACTTATATACCACACTTATAAAGTACTTATATACCCCACTTATAAAGTACTTATATTCCACACTTATAAAGTACTTATATACCACACTTATAAAGTACTTATATACCACACTTATAAATACTTATATAAAACACTTATAAAGTACTTATATACTATACTTATAAAGTACTTATATACCACACTTATAAAGTACTTATATACCACACTTATAAAGAACTTATATACCACACTTATAAAGTACTTATATACCACACTTATAAAGAACTTATATACCACACTTATAAAGTACTTATATACCACACTTATAAAGAACTTATATACCACACTTATAAAGTACTTATATACCACACTTAATAAAAGTACTTATATACCACACTTATAAAGTACTTATATACCACACTTATAAAGTACTTATATTCCACACTTATAAAGTACTTATATACCACACTTATAAAGTACTTATATACCACACTTATAAATACTTATATAAAACACTTATAAAGTACTTATATACTATACTTATAAAGTACTTATATACCAAACTTATAAAGAACTTATATACCACACTTATAAAGTACCTATATACCACACTTATAAAGAACTTATATACCACACTTATAAAGTACTTACATACCACACTTATAAAGTACTTATATACCACACTTATAAAGTACTTACATACCACACTTATAAAGTACTTATATACCACACTTATAAAGTACTTACATACCACACTTATAAAGTACTTATATACCACACTTATAAAGTACTTATATACCACACTTATAAAGAACTTATATACCACACTTATAAAGTACTTATATACCACACTTATAAAGAACTTTTATACCACATTATAAAGTACCTATATACCACACTTATAAAGAACTTATATACCACACTTATAAAGTACTTATATACCACACTTATAAAGAACTTATATACCACACTTATAAAGTACCTATATACCACACTTATAAAGTACTTATATACCACACTTATAAATACTTATATAAAACACTTATAAAGTACTTATGTACTATACTTATAAAGTACTTATATACCACACTTATAAAGAACTTATATACCACACTTATAAAGAACTTATATACCACACTTATAAAGAACTTATATACCACACTTATAAAGTACTTATATACCACACTTATAAAGAACTTATATACCACACTTATAAAGTACCTATATACCACACTTATAAAGTACTTATATACCACACTTATAAAGTACTTATATACCACACTTATAAAGTACTTATATACAACACTTATAAAGAACTTATATACTACACTTATAAAGTACTTATATACCACACTTATAAAGTACTTATATACCACACTTATAAAGTACTTATATACTATACTTATAAAGTACTTATATACCACACTTATAAAGAACTTATATACCACACTTATAAAGTACTCACACAGTAGACATAATTTACCTCTTGTTGTGTTGTGTGTAGTCTTTGTATTGAAGATATATGGTGACAAACCAAGTTCGGCAGCATAGTCTTCACCATACCACACCATCATCTCTGCTCCTCTGTAACAATGTTAACACTCATCTACCATATATTGTTGTAATGTACAATCATACAGCATATACTGTAATGTACAATCATCCACCACATATTGTTATAATGTACAATCATATAGCACATATAATATACACTCATACAACACATACAATATAAAAATCAAACAGCAGATATTGTAATGTACAATTAAACAGCAGACATTGTTATAATGTACAATCATACAGCAGATATTGTTGTAGTATACAATCATACAGCAGATATTGTTGTAGTATACAATCATACAGCAGATATTGTTGTAGTATACAATCATACAGCAGATATTGTTGTATACAATCATACAGCAGATATTGTTGTAGTATACAATCATACAGTAGATATTGTTGTAGTATACAATCATACAGCAGATATTGTTGTATACAATCATACAGCAGATATTGTTGTAGTATACAATCATACAGCAGATATTGTTGTAGTATACAATCATACAGTAGATATTGTTGTAGTATACAATCATACAGCAGATATTGTTGTATACAATCATACAGCAGATATTGTTGTAGTATACAATCATACAGTAGATATTGTTGTAGTATACAATCATACAGCAGATATTGTTGTATACAATCATACAGCAGATATTGTTGTAGTATACAATCATACAGCAGATATTGTTGTAGTATACAATCATACAGTAGATATTGTTGTAGTATACAATCATACAGCAGATATTGTTGTATACAATCATACAGCAGATATTGTTGTAGTATACAATCATACAGCAGATATTGTTGTAGTATACAATCATACAGCAGATATTGTTGTAGTATACAATCATACAGTAGATATTGTTGTAGTATATAATCATACAGCAGATATTGTTGTAGTATACAATCATACAGTAGATATTGTTGTAGTATACAATCATACAGCAGATATTGTTGTAGTATACAATCATACAGCAGATATTGTTGTAGTATACAATCATACAGCAGATATTGTTGTATACAATCATACAGCAGATATTGTTGTAGTATACAATCATACAGTAGATATTGTTGTAGTATACAATCATACAGCAGATATTGTTGTATACAATCATACAGCAGATATTGTTGTAGTATACAATCATACAGCAGATATTGTTGTAGTATAACAATCATACAGTAGATATTGTTGTAGTATACAATCATACAGCAGATATTGTTGTAGTATACAATCATACAGTAGATATTGTTGTATACAATCATACAGCAGATATTGTTGTAGTATACAATCATACAGCAGATATTGTTGTATACAATCATACAGCAGATATTGTTGTAGTATACAATCATACAGTAGATATTGTTGTAGTATACAATCATACAGTAGATATTGTTGTAGTATACAATCATACAGTAGATATTGTTGTAGTATACAATCATACAGTAGATATTGTTGTAGTATACAATCATACAGCAGATATTGTTGTAGTATACAATCATACAGTAGATATTTGTTGTAGTATACAATCATACAGTAGATATTGTTGTAGTATACAATCATACAGTAGATATTGTTGTAGTATACAATCATACAGCAGATATTGTAGTATACAATCATACAGCAGATATTGTTGTAGTATACAATCATACAGTAGAATTGTTGTAGTATACAATCATACAGCAGATATTGTTGTATACAATCATACAGCAGATATTGTTGTAGTATACAATCATACAGTAGATGTTGTAGTATACAATCATACAGCAGATATTGTTGTAGTATACAATCATACAGTAGATATTGTTGTAGTATACAATCATACAGTAGATATTGTTGTAGTATACAATCATACAGTAGATATTGTTGTAGTATACATCATACAGTAGATATTGTTGTAGTATACAATCATACAGCAGATATTGATGTATACAATCATACAGCAGATATTGTTGTAGTATACAATCATACAGTAGATATTGTTGTAGTATACAATCATACAGTAGATATTGTTTGTAGTATACAATCATACAGTAGATATTGTTGTAGTATACAATCATACAGTAGATATTGTTGTAGTATACAATCATACAGCAGATATTGTTGTAGTATACAATCATAACAGCAGATATTGTTGTATACAATCATACAGCAGATATTGTTGTAGTATACAATCATACAGTAGATATTGTTGTAGTATACAATCATACAGTAGATATTGTTGTAGTATACAATCATACAGCAGATATTGTTGTATACAATCATACAGCAGATATTGTTGTAGTATACAATCATGCAGCAGATATTGTTGTAGTATACAATCATACAGTAGATATTATTGTAGTATACAATCATACAACAGATATTGTTGTAGTATACAATCATACAGTAGATATTATTGTTGTATACAATCATACAGCAGATATTGTTGTAGTATACAATCATACAGCAGATATTGTTGTAGTATACAATCATACAATAGATATTGTTGTAGTATACAATCATACAGTAGATATTGTTGTAGTATACAATCATACAGCAGATATTGTAGTATACAATCATACAGTAGATATTGTTGTAGTATACAATCATGCAGTAGATATTGTTGTAGTATACAATCATACAGTAGATATTGTTGTAGTATAACAATCCTACAGCAGATATTGTTGTAGTATACAATCATACAGTAGATATTGTTGTAGTATACAATCATACAGCAGATATTGTTGTATACGATCATACAGCAGATATTGTTGTAGTATACAATCATACAGTAGATATTGTTGTAGTATACAATCATACAGCAGATATTGTTGTAGTAATACAATCATACAGTAGATATTGTTGTAGTATACAATCATACAGTAGATATGTTGTAGTATACAATCATACAGCAGATATTGTTGTAGTATACAATCATACAGTAGATATTGTTGTTAGTATACAATCATACAGTAGATATTGTTGTAGTATACAATCATACAGTAGATATTGTTGTAGTATACAATCATACAGCAGATATTGTTGTAGTATACAATCATACAGCAGATATTGTTGTAGTATACAATCATACAGTAGATATTGTTGTAGTATACAATCATACAGCAGATATTGTTGTAGTATACAATCATACAGCAGATATTGTTGTAGTATACAATCATACAGTAGATATTGTTGTAGTATACAATCATACAGCAGATATTGTAGTAGTATACAATCATACAGCAGATATTGTTGTAGTATACAATCATACAATAGATATTGTTGTAGTATACAATCATACAGTAAATATTGTTGTAGTATACAATCATACAGCAGATATTGTAGTATACAATCATACAGCAGATATTGTTGTAGTATACAATCATACAGTAGATATTGTTGTAGTATACAATCATACAGCAGATATTGTTGTATACAATCATACAGCAGATATTGTTGTAGTATACAATCATACAGTAGATATTGTTGTAGTATACAATCATACAGTAGATATTGTTGTAGTATACAATCATACAGCAGATATTGTTGTAGTATACAATCATACAGCAGATATTGTTGTAGTATACAATCATACAGTAGATATTGTTGTAGTATACAATCATACAGCAGATATTGTTGTAGTATACAATCATACAGCAGATATTGTTGTAGTATACAATCATACAGTAGATATTGTTGTAGTATACAATCATACAGCAGATATTGTAGTAGTATACAATCATACAGCAGATATTGTTGTAGTATACAATCATACAATAGATATTGTTGTAGTATACAATCATACAGTAGATATTGTTGTAGTATACAATCATACAGCAGATATTGTACTATACAATCATACAGCAGATATTGTTGTAGTATACAATCATACAGTAGATATTGTTGTAGTATACAATCATACAGCAGATATTGTTGTATACAATCATACAGCAGATATTGTTGTAGTATACAATCATACAGTAGATATTGTTGTAGTATACAATCATACAGCAGATATTGTTGTAGTATACAATCATACAGTAGATATTGTTGTAGTATACAATCATACAGTAGATATTGTTGTAGTATACAATCATACAGCAGATATTGTTGTATACAATCATACAGCAGATATTGTTGTAGTATACAATCATACAGCAGATTTTGTTGTAGTATACAATCATACAGTAGATATTGTTGTAGTATACAATCATACAGTATATATTGTTGTAGTATACAATCATACAGTAGATATTGTTGTAGTATACAATCATACAGCAAGATATTGTTGTAGTATACAATCATACAGCAGATATTGTTGTAGTATACAATCATACAGTAGATATTGTTGTAGTATACAATCATACAGCAGATATTGTTGTAGTATACAATCATACAGCAGATATTGTTGTAGATATACAATCATACAGTAGATATTGTTGTAGTATACAATCATACAGCAGATATTGTAGTAGTATACAATCATACAGTAGATATTGTTGTAGTATACAATCATACAGTAGATATTGTTGTAGTATACAATCATACAGCAGATATTGTTGTAGTATACAATCATACAGCAGATATTGTTGTAGTATACAATCATACAGCAGATATTGTTGTAGTATACAATCATACAATAGATATTGTTGTAGTATACAATCATACAGCAGATATTGTTGTATACAATCATACAGCAGATATTGTTGTAGTATACAATCATACAGTAGATATTGTTGTAGTATACAATCATACAGCAGATATTGTTGTAGTATACAATCATACAGCAGATATTGTTGTAGTATACAATCATACAATAGATATTGTTGTAGTATACAATCATACAGCAGATATTGTTGTATAACAATCATACAGCAGATATTGTTGTAGTATACAATCATACAGTTAGATATTGTTGTAGTATACAATCATACAGCAGATATTGTTGTAGTATACAATCATACAGCAGATATTGTTGTATACAATCATACAGCAGATATTGTTGTATACAATCATACAGCAGATATTGTTGTAGTATACAATCATACAGCAGATATTGTTGTAGTATACAATCATACAGTAGATATTGTTGTAGTATACAATCATACAGTAGATATTGTTGTATACAATCATACAGCAGATATTGTTGTAGTATACAATCATACAGTAGATATTGTTGTAGTATACAATCATACAGCAGATATTGTTGTAGTATACAATCATACAGCAGATATTGTTGTAGTATACAATCATACAGCAGATATTGTTGTAGTATACAATCATACAGCAGATATTGTTGTAGTATACAATCATACAGTAGATACTGTTGTAGTATACAATCATACAGTAGATATTGTTGTAGTATACAATCATACAGTAGATATTGTTGTAGTATACAATCATACAGTAGATATTGTTGTAATGTACAACATCCAGCAGATTTTGTAATATAGTCATACAGATATTGCAATATACGTACAATCATACAGCAGATACCTGGAGTATACATGGAGAGGGTTTCGGGGATCAACGCCCCAGCGGCCCGATCTATGACCAGGCCTCGTGGTGGATCAGAGCCTGATTAATCAGGCTGTTACTCCGGGCCATACGCAAACCGACGTACGAAGCACAGCCCGGCTGGTCAGGTAATGGCTTTTAGGGGCCTGTCAAGCGCCTTCTTGAAGACAGCCGGGGATCTCTTGGTAAACATCCTTATGTATGCTGGGAGGGAGTTGAACAGTCTTGAAACCCTGACACTTGTTGTGTCGTCTCTCAGCGTACTCGTGGCGCCCCTGCTTTTCACTGGGGGCAAACTGCATCTCCTGCCCAGTCTTTAGGTTCATTAGGGAGTGATTTTTCGCTCGCAGATTTGGGACCAGTCCCTCTAGGATTTTCCAAGTGCATATTATCATGTATCTTTCTCGCCTGCGTTCCAGTAAGTACAAATCTAGGGACTGCAACCGTTCCCAGGAATTTAGGTGCTTTATCGTACCTACTCCTGTTCTGAAAGTTCTCCGTACATTTTCCAAATCTTCAATTTCACCTGCCTTGAAAAGAGCCGTTAGTGTACAGCAAGATTCCATCCTCGAGAGAACAAACGATTTGAAGAGAATCATCATGGGATTGGCATCCGTAGTTTTTAAGGTTCTCATTATCCATCTCATCAATTTCCTAGCAGATATGGTAGATACATTGTTGTGATCTTTGAAGGTGAGATCCTCTGACATTATCACTCTAGGGTCCTCCACATTAGTTTTTCACTCTATTATGTGATTGGAATATGTTTTGTACTCCGATACGCTTTTAATTTCCTTAATTTCTCTTTATTGAACTTCATATTGCTTTCTGCGGCCCATTTAAAGATTTGGGCGATGTCCACTTGGAGACTTGCGGTGTCTTCGATGGATGCATAGTCTGCAAATAAAGGTATCATCGGCAAAGAAAAACACGTGCTGTGGCTTTCTCTCTGTCAAGTCAAAAAAATGGGAAAA
>NC_069403.1:17823172-17850566 GCF_026875155.1 Cherax quadricarinatus
CCAGGGGGGTTTTTGGGCCCTAAACCTGGAGGAACTAATACTGTGTCTTGATGCCAGGCCGATGTGAAAAGTGAGCGGGCAAGTCTGGCTACTGAAGTGGAAAGGGCCCTATGGTGCAGCACTTGAGTGGCGCGAATATGAACTAAGCTGGCAGACAGCATGGGCTGTCTGTGCAGACAGTACAGGCTGTCTACATACTTAGTTCATATTTCGCGCCACTCAAGTGCTGCCACCTATAGGCCTTGCCACTTCAGTATGCCCAGACTTGCCTCGCTCTCACTCTCACAGCGGCCTGGCATCAAGACACAAGTACTCCAACTGTTGGTACGATGGATATCTTACTCAACTGTTCCAACTGTTGGTACGATGGATATCTTCAACTGGTACAACTGTTGGTACGATGGATATCTTACTCATCTGGTCCAACTGTTGGTACACTGGATATCTTACTCAACTGGTCCAACTGTTGGTATACTGGATATCTTCATCAACTGGTACAACTGTTGGTACACTGAATATCTTCATCAACTGGTCCAACTGTTGGTACGATGGATATCTTCATCAACTGGTCCAACTGTTGTTACGATGGATATCTTACTCAACTGTCCAACTGTTGGTACGATGAATATCTTCATCAACTGGTACAACTGTTGGTACGATGGATATCTTCATCAACTGGTCCAACTGTTGGTACGATGGATATCTTACTCAACTGTCCAACTGTTGGTACGATGGATATCTTCATCAACTGGTACAACTGTTGATACACTGGATATCTTCATCAACTGGTCCAACTGTTGGTACACCGGATATCTTCATCAACTGGTACAACTGTTTGTACACTGGATATCTTCATCAACTGGTACAACTGTTTGTACACTGGATATCTTCATCAACTGGTACAACTGTTGGTACGATGGATATCTTCATCAACTGGTCCAACTGTTGGTACGATGGATATCTTCATCAACTGGTCCAACTGTTGGTACGATGGATATCTTCATCAACTGGTCCAACTGTTAGTACACAGAATATCTTACTCAACTGGTCCAACTGTTGGTACACTGGATATCTTCATCAACTGGTACAACTGTTGGTACATTGGATATCTTCAGCTATCTTGTCAGTATTTATTCTGTGTATTGGATTGAAAAATTCACTGGTTGTTGAAACATCTCCATCAATAAAGATCCTCAGGTGTTAGACATGTGTCTTCATCGTTATCTTGTTGGTATTGTATATCAGTAATGTTATGATAAACATGGATAACTGTTATCTTATTTGTCACTATATATATTATGACATGCGTAAATGTTTTGTGTGATCATAGATGTGGGACTTATGTTATCGTATATATTACGTGACTATCAATTTAGGTGTGATTATATATGTTATGTGTCACCCTTATCTTATAGGTGATCAGTATGTTGTGTGTGACTGTTAAGTTGGTTGTATATGTCGTGTGACTGTTATCTTGTATGTAATTATTTATGTGACTGTGATAATGTATGTTACGTATGACTGTGATAATGTATGTTACGTATGACTGTGATAATGTATGTTACGTATGACTGTGATAATGTATGTTATGTGTGACTGTGATAATGTATGTTACGTATGACTGTGATAATGTATGTTACGTATGACTGTGATAATGTATGTTATGTGTGACTGTGATAATGTATGTTACGTATGACTGTGATAATGTATGTTACGTATGACTGTGATAATGTATGTTACGTGTGACTGTGATAATGTATGTTACGTATGACTGATAATGTATGTTATGTATGACTGTGATAATGTATGTTATGTGTAACTGTGATAATGTATGTTACGTATGACTGATAATGTATGTTATGTATGACTGTGATAAGTATGTTAGTATGACTGTGATATGTATGTTACGTGTGATGATATGTATTTATTATGCTGTGATAATGTGTTACGTATGATTTTGATAATGTATTTAGTAGGGACTGTAATGTATTTATGTATGACTGTGATAATGATGTACTATGACTGTGATAATGTTGTTACATATGACTGATATGTATGTTTTTTGACTGTATATGTATGTTACGATGACTGTGATATTATGTCGTGTGAATTGATTTTTTTTTTTTTTTTTTTTTTTTTTTTTTTTTTTTTTTTTTTTTTTTTTTTTTTTTTTGTTTTATATATTAAAAAAAAAATTTTTTGGTTTTTTATAATTTTATTTTTTTTTATTATATATAAATTTTTTTTTTTTTATTTATTTATTTTTTTTATTTATAATTTTTTTATTTTAAAGTTGGTTTTTTTTATTTTTGATTTATTTTTTAATTTTTTATTTTATGTTAATTTATTTATATATTTTAAGTATTTTTATTTATATTTTATTTATTTATATGTGATAATTTTTTTTTTTGTATAATTATTTTTTTATATTATTTATTTGTTTTTAATTTTTTTTTTTTATTTTAAATTTTTAGTTATTTTTGTATAATTATTTTATATTAAAATTTTATTTTTTTTGTTATAATTTTTTTAAAATTTTATATTAAAAATTTTATTTTATTATATTATTTTTTTTATTTAAATTAAAATTATTTATATATATTTTTGTATTTTTATATTGATAATTATTTTATATATTATAATTTTTTTTAATGTTTAATTATTTATTATTTATTTTTTTATTATTTTATAATTATTTATATATTTTTTTTTTTTATATTATAATTTATTATTATTATTTTTATTTAATATAATATAATTTTTTTTATTTTTTATGTAAAATTTTTAAATTTTATTAAATTTTCTTTGGGTTATTATTTTTTATATTAAAATTTTTATTTTATTTGATTATAATTATTTTTTTATTTTTTTTTATATATTTTTTTTATATTTTTATTTATAATTTATTTTGAGTTTAAAATTTTTTATATATTTTTATTTTTTATTTTTTATTTTTATATTATTGATTTTGTTATTTTTATTTTTATTATTTATTATTTTAATTTTTTTTTTTTTTTTAAGAAAATTTTGGGGGTTGTGTTGGGGTTTTTAAAAAGATTTAAAAAAAAAAATAAATAATTAAATAAATAAATTAAAAAATAAATTTTATTTTTATATTTTTTATTTTTATATTATTTAAAAAATTTTTGTAAAAATGGGAAATTTTTTTCCCAATTTTAATTTTTTTTTAATTTTTAAAAATTTTTTATATTATAAAAAAATTTTAATAATTTTTTAAATTTTATAAAATATATAAAATTTTGAAATATTAAAATAAAAAAAAATTTTGGGGAAAAAAAAAAAAAATTTTAAATTTTTTTTTTTTTTTAAAAAAGGGGAAAAAGTTTTTGGGAATTGAAATAATTAATAAAAAAAAATTTTTTAAAAATTTTTATTTTTTTTAAAAATGAAAAAATTCCCCCCAAATAAATTTTCTTTAAATTTTTAAAATAAAAAATAAAAAATTTTAATAAATTTTATTTAAATAATTTTTTTAATTAAAAAAAAATTTTTTTTTAAAAAATTGGATTTTATAATTTTTATTAAAAAAAAAAAGGGGGGGGTTTTTTTTGTATTACAAATTTTTTTTAAAATTTAAAAAAAATATTATTTAATTTTTTTAAAAATTTTTAAAACCAAAAAATTTTTTTTTTAATATAAATAATAAATTAAATTTAAAACCTTAAAATTAATGTTTAAAATTAATTCTGCCCCCAAACATTTTATCTAGGAGATTTCAACTGAGACACCTAAAATGGAGGGTATAAAAAAACAATGTTTTAGCAGAATCACCCCGGGAGGCAGCTCAGATGGAAAATTCCAACACACGAACTATTAAATCTCAAAAAATTTCCCCACTTTAAACCGCAATAGTGGCCCCTACAAGACTAAAAATACGCTGGACCTCATTTCCTAACAATGACGATCTGATAGAAAATTAATGTTCAAAGAAATTTCCCACTCGATACAACGTAATAAAAGGGGACGATATGTATGCACGGGCTCCGGACCGAAAAATGTGAGCGTCCGAAGGTCCTTCACAAAAATTTAATTTCAAAAAAAAAAAACATAAAAGGGATAAAGAAAAACCATATTTTTGGGTGGGGTATCCAAAACAACACTGATCCGAAAGATTTGCCTTGAAAAAATTGAATTCTGTGGTTCTTGAGATTGTAAAGACCTTTCCCATTAAGAAAAAAAAGAGAAGATGTAAACTAGAAAGAGAGAGATGTTCCCTATACAGAAAGGAGAAGGTCACGAGCTGCTGAGTGGGGTCAATGTTCTGAAATACGAAGGGAGGCATTTGTCAATAAAAACTGCAAATATCGAATTTAAAGCTGAAGGAATCTTTGGGAAATAATCCGGGGGAAAACTAAACCCATAAAGGAAATTGAAAAAAAAAAAATATTCTTCTCTTTCCCAAATGTAAGGGAAAAAAAAAATCCAGTATTGGGCCCCGCTTAGGCGGATGGGACATCACAGATGATGCCTTTGAAATGAGTGAGTAAAAAGCCCCCAAATTTGATCGCTGTTCAGGATCCATTTCCATTTAAAGGGTCGACAGTCCCAATAAATTCTTTATAAACAAAACCAAAAATTTAGTACCCCCAAAACTCGGATATTATTCTAACCCCACGAAATTTTGAAGAGGAATTAAGCATGCCTATGCACTCGCCCCAGGCCGATAGGGAAAACTCCGGTTCATCCGAATTGCAAGAACCCTCTATCGTGTGCCTTTCATGTTATGGGAGGGAAACTGGACACAGGGTCATCCTCACACACAAAAAAACAAAGACATACCCCCCACTCCACAAAGGTGGAGTAAAGCAATTACAAAGAATATAGACTGATGCATAACTCCATATAAAAAATATTTGAGAGGGTTCAAAAGAAGTGATGAAAAATCTAGATCCCAACAATTACACAACCCAGGGCAACAGGGTTTAGAGCGGGTCGTCTGCCTGCCCAGTACTAGACCCTTTGACAAGACCGGGATTTTTGGTTAAAGGATAAATACGATGGTTACCGATTTTTGAAAAGCTTTCGACAAGTGTGACCTGGTGTAATAGCAAAAAATGTGGGGGAAAAGGGAAATTTAAGGGAAAAAGTTGGTAGATGGATCACAACTTTGACAAAACCAAAAAGGTAATGTAAAAGAAGTAAAGTCCCAGGCAGAGGGAAAAAAAGCTTGTTTACAGGACGTCTTGCTCCCAGTTATTTCTCATCCTCCATTTCTGACATGGGACAGGGGTGAACCCATGCCCCATGTTTCCTTTCGGATGACCCCCGGATCCCCCATGGAGTGCCCCCCTCGAAACACCCCCGGGACTCCAAGCGGACATAAAACCAAAAATTTAAAATGTCTACTAAAAACAATATAAAGTTCAACAAGGAGAAATTTCAATACTCAGTTGGAAAATTTGAAGAATTAAAAAATGTGTCGGGTATAACAAAATTCTAACCTTAAAAGAGCGGAAAAAGTAATAAAAAAGGACCGGGGAGTGATAATGTCGAGGATCTCGCCTTCAAAGATCACAAAATGTATCTACCTCATCCGCTAGGAAAATGATAGGATGGTAACGAAAACCTTAAAATAGGGAGCCAAGCCCATGTTGATTCTCTTCAAATCGCTTGTGCTCCCCGGCTGGAATACGCTGTACACTAACGGCCCCCTTAAAGGCTGGCGACACGCAGCCCTGGGAGTTTTTAAAAAGAACTGTACGGCACACTAAGTACGTAAGGCACCTAAAACTATGGGAACGGTTGAAGGTTTTTTTCTGTTTTCCCCTCGAACGCGGCGAGGAGTACATGTAATATAAAATTTGGAAGGCCCTGGAGGGATTGGTACCCAACCGCACACGAAAATCACTCCTATGAAAGAAAAAAGTTTCGGAGGAGAGGAACTTTCCCCCGTGAAAAGCAGGGGTGCCAAGAGTACACTGAGAGACAGCGAAATAAGTGTCCGGACCCCAAATTTTTAAATTCCCCCCAGCATACAAAAGGGGGTTTCCCAATAGACCCGGGCTGTCTTCAAAAAGGCCTGGCAAACAACCTTTAAAATTGACCTGACCAACCGGGGATGGGGTTATATGTCAGCTTGCTTGCGGCCAGCAGAAACAGCCGGGTTTGTTTGCCCCTGTCCACCATGGGGCCCTGATTAGCCCGGGCCACGGGGGGTTTGCCCAAAACCCCTTCCAGTAAACTTAGGTAATAATGATATATGAACCTTACAACCCTGAAGGACGTTTTGGGTTGTGAACGTAAAAGTCCGTTGTGGAGCGACCTGTGGTGAACCAAGCCAGGTTATACCATGGTTACACGCAGTACGTGTATGAAACCCAATGGCTGATCAGAAAGTAACTCTAAAAAACTTGATAGTTTCCTGTTGAAGATATAGGGGTTTGGTGCCCCGTCTTATGTACGAGGGAGGCTGTGGACCCCTTGTATTACTTTAATGATGGCAAACTTGCTGTCAGATGGCACCCAGGCTATTTCATTGCAAATATTTACCCCATCTGTGAACCCTTTGTTTTTCGGGGGGGAAATGTTTTATTTTTTGGGTTTTTTGATCAGTCCCCTTTGCGTTTTAAAAAATGTAAATTTGTTTGTTTTAGGGCGCTCAAGTAATAGCTGCTTGACTGAACGTAACGGATTTCATGTTTATATTATTTTTTCTTTTTCAAGTGGTACATGAGATTATATTTTTTTCAATGATGGGTTTTTCAGTGCAATATGCCCTATTATGCCTTGGGTTATGACCTCACTTAATTCATTGGTTCTGGCTAATTATTCTAAAAAATTATCTAGTTGTACAGTAGTTCTATTTTAAAAAGTGAATTAATACACAAAAAAAACCCCCCATAGAAGAGAGGAGCTTGCGACGACGTTTCGGTCCGCTTGGACCATTTACGTCCACTAACGAAAAAGGGGAGCAGGAGGGTTTTATTAGGCTGAGGGGTGGGAGTAGTAGATAGTAGAGTATGGTAGTGTGGTAGTGGTGGTAGAGTGGGAGTAGTGGAGGTGGGGAAGGTTAGTAGTAGGGGGAGGTGGTAAGAGTAGGAAACGCCAGTCAAATACTAAGAAAAATGAAATGCCCGGGAGCTGGTCCCCAAGGGAGCTGGTGCCCACAAGGGGATGGTGCCCACAGGGGGAAAAAGCAAGAACACCGAGGAAGAAAAAAAAAAAAATAAATAAATAAAAAAGGGAACCAAAACAAGGGGAAAGAAACCCCAAAAAAGGAAAAAAAGGGGAAAGGGAAAAAGGGGGAAGAGGGAAAGAAAAAGGAGGAACCAGGTTAGGGCCGAGTGTCTGAAGTTGGAGCATTTTAAATGTGTGGGAGAGGAAGGCATCTACAGGAAAGAAACCCCGACTAAGATCATACAAGGGGAAAGTTTGATTGGGAGGATTCAACCCGACGGGATTTTTTAAAAATTGGAAGTAGGGGGAAAACGTTTTAGAGAAGACCAGTCAATAGGATGGCTATGATCTTGAGTGACAGAAAAAAGCAATTTTTTGTGTCGGCAAGTTATTATTTTTGTGCTCCCTAAATCAGAAGAGATTGGAGTTTTCCAAAAATATTGAAAAGGACATGAGGAACAAGAAATAAGTAGACATAGGAGCACATGTAGAGGGGAGGAGAGGTATGAACGAGTTTGTGCGAAGGTGTTGTCTGGGGGAAAGTAGCTTGTGTCTAAGGAACGGAGGGAATTTTTGAGATTAGAAAGACCGGAAATGTAGGGAAAGGGAGAGGAAGAAGAGTTCATAGAGGGAGAGAATTTTTGGGGGAGATGAAAAAACGTTTAGCATTTAGAAGGCAGTTATGAAATGGGAAGGGTAGCCAAGCGGGGGGGAAAAAGAATTATGAAGGTGGAAATTTCGATTTTTAAAGGGCACTACGCGAGAGCACGGGGAAAAAGGGGGGATAACAGTTTCTTGACAGAGGAAGTTGATAAGAAAATGTGAATGTAATGCCACTGTGGCATGTAAACGGAAAAGGCAAAACCTGTATCTGACGGTGGACACGAACATCAAGAAAGGAAGCAAGGAGTTTGATTCCCATTCAGCTTTAAATTAAAGGAAGGGCAAGATTATTAAAAGCACAAAAAATGGTTGGAAGAGATAAGAGTCATGGGCACAGGCAAAGTGTCATCAACAAGGGAGCCAGAGTGAAGGTTTGCACATCGATAGGGAAAAACAGTTTTTCCGAAGTTTCCGTAAAGATTAGAAAAAAAAAAAGGAGGGAGAGGAGAGCCCATAGCCCCCCCGAAGGTTTTGGAATAATATTTACCTTGGAAAGGGAAAGGAAAAATTTGAGTCAAACAAGGGGCGGATAAGATTTAATAATCTTTCCCTTTCCCTTTAAGTACGGATTGTGCCTTTTTGTTTTTTAAGTGGATTAATTTATCAAACCAAAAGGAATATTTTGTATTCAAAAAAACTTTTTCGAAAATTTGTTTAGGAGTGTTTTTGTACAGTTTAGATGCCACAATTTGGTGAAGGGCAAAAAATGGTTTTGGTAGGTATGTGTACTTCTATGTGGTAATTTTTCAGTATATGAGCTTGGTTGTCTAATATGAAGTTTAATATTTTGGGAATTTTTTGGGGGATTGGTAGTTTTGAAATTGGTATTTGTCTAGGATGTTAAGTGGCTTTTGAAAAAGAGTCTTAAATTTATTTTTCGAGGGTTACTTTGGTATTTTCTGGTAATGAAATTTTAAATTTTTTGGGGCCCCCTTTTTGTGAAGGATTTTACAAAGTGTGATTTTGACACCGGGTTCATCAAAAAGAGATGTGTGTTTTGTGTTATGGGGGGGGTTTTTGGTTTAAATTGGGGGGAAAAAATTTTAGGGGAGGGTTTATGTTTGGTATTTGTTTTTTGTATGTAATGGCACATGAATAAATTGGGGTTTTTTTAATGGTGGCAGATTTAGACTTTTGAATATTGGTGGAGTATGTGGCGGGAGTGGGGAATTTGTGTTATTCTGATGTTGCCCCTTTTCTGAGTTATTAGTGGTTTTTAGGTGTTTAATGTTTTGATCCCCCTGCACAAAATTTTCCCAAAGTGAGATAAGGGTAGATGAGTGAAAGATAAGTGCAAGGAGAGCTGTTTGTGGGAACATAGTATTGTATCGTTGATAGTATGCCTACAGTTTAAGTTTTCTTGGTTTTTTTTGTATATGTGTCTAGAACTTTAGGCGACTGTCAAGGGGGATTCCCAGGAATTTTCTCTCCGTGAGTCTTTGGGGTTGTCCCTTTTTAAACGTTTTATTTAAATGGAAATTTGCGCTTTGTTCCAAAAATGAAAGAAGTGGGTTTTTGTCAGTATTCAGTATCCAGGAAGATTTTTCTGAATTCGGCATTGACTGTGTTGGCGAGTATGACTGGGTTTTTGGGTGAAGGAAAAAACGTATGTAGTGTCGTCTGCAAATAAAAATTGGGGTTTTAGAAGTGTATGCATTCGGTAGGTCATTTATTTAGAGAGAAAGAGGGGGTTTCCAAAGGGTGCTTCCCCGTGGGAAATCTGACGTGATTGGGTTTTTTGTGGAAAAAGTTTAGCTATTTGCGTACACTATTGGGTCTGTTGCAAAAGGGATGACTTTAGGTAGTTTGGGGGGTGGTTTATACCATAGTGTGTTAATTTAGTTAAAAGCTTCATGGTCGACTGTATTAAAAGTTTCGTAAAATTAGTTTAAAATGTTTTTATGCAACCCCCTACCCATCCTTTTGGGCGGTGTCACCCCATACCTCCTGTGGGCGGTAGTCACCCCCTACCCTCCGTGGCGGTGTCAAAAGATTACAGAGGACATAAATTGGTCCCCGGGGCCGGACTCCAAAATTTTGGGGCTGAGCAAGTTACAGAGGTAATGAACTCCAATTTTTTAAAGGTAATGAATCACAATTTTCAAAGGGAATGAACCCAGGTGTCTGGGCACAATCATGACAAGCTTCAAAAGGATTTACGATTACGAGGACGTAATGGGTCCCGGGGGCTGGGCCCCAAGTTTTGTAGCTGAACTAGGTACAAAGGTAAAGAGCTCCCAAAAATTACAAAGGTTTAATGAAATTGTAAGAATGGTTACTTACGTTTATAATGGCTACAATCATGAACAAATTTAGTGTAATGAGCAATTCACACTTCCACACCCGGTCACAATGTAATGGTTTTGGTGCAAAAAATTTATTTTTGGTCACACACACAACCACACCCCCACACAACCACACCACACACACCAAAAACCCCACAACACACCCCCCACCAACACACACACACACACACTCCCCAAAACCCCACACACACACACCACACACACACAACACTCACTGACACTGACAAACACACACACACACACACCACCAAAAACCCCAACAACACACACACACACACACACCCACACACACACACACACACCACACACACCATACACACAACACACTCACTCATGCACTGACATGGACACTGACCCCACACCACACCCCACAACACACACACAAACACACACACACAATCACCTGAAGTTTTACACTCACATGACCACACAACACACACACACACAACACCACCCACACACACACACACACACACACACACAACACACACACACACACACACCACACCCCCCACTCACGCACAAACATACACCGCAACCACAAATGGTGATACCACACACACACACCCACAAAACCCACCCACACCACAAAACCCCACACCCCAACACACCCACACACACACACAAACAACAACCCCACAACCCAGGACCCGCAGGACCCCGACACAGGAGGAAGGGCAAACACCCCCACGAATCTCCCACCAAAAAAGATCCAACCCCGCATTCCCAACGCAACTGAGCAAAATATATACAACCACTCATGTTCCCTCTGCCACTAACCCCAAAACACAAACTACCCCAACGCCCTTTCCCTTTTTGGGCATTCGACCCCACCCCCTCAACACAAACCCCCCTACACCACAGCCCCTATAGGCCCCCACCAAAGGGTCTCGCTCCCCCAACCCCAATATTCTTGCCTGACCCCCAAAAGTAGAAAAAAACTGAAGGTTTGGTACACAAACGCGGATGGAATAACGAATAAACATGAGGAGTGGAACGAAAGAATCAGTGAAAAAATCCCCAGACATCATAGCAGTCACAGAAACAAAACTCGCTGAGACAATAACAGACACAATCTTCCCAACAGGATATCAGATCCTGAGGAAAGATAGAAGGAGTAGAGGGGGAGGAGGGGTTGCACTGCTCATAAAACACCGATGGGGATTTGAGGAAATGGAAGGCATGGACATGACTGGAGAAAGAGACTACATTGTAGGTACAATTCAGTCCGGAGAACATAAAGTAGTCATTGGAGTGATGTTTAACCCACCACAGAACTGCAGGAGGCCAAGAGAGGAGTACGAAGAAAAACAACAGGGTGATGGTGGACACACTGGCTGAGGTGGCAAGAAGAGCTCACTCGAGCAGAGCAAAGTTACTGGTAATGGGCGATTTCAACCACAGGGAGATCGACTGGGAAAACCTGGAGCTACATGGGGGTCCCGAAACATGGAGAGCCAAGATGATGGATGTGGTACTTGAAAACCTCATGCATCAACATGTCAGGGACACAACCAGAGAGAGAGGGGAGGATGAGCCAGCAAGACTGGATCTTGTGTTCACCCTGAGCAGTTTCAGACATTGAGGACATCACTTACGAGAGGCCCCTTGGAGCTAGCGATCACGTGGTTCTGAGTTTTGACTATATAGTAGAGTTACAAGTGGAGAAGGTAACAGGAACTGAAGGGGACAGGCCAAACTATAAAAGGGGGGACTACACAGGTATGAGAAACTTCCTGCAGGAGGTTCAGTGGGACAGAGAAATGGTAGGAAAATCAGTAAACGAGATGATGGAATATGTGGCAACAAAGTGCAAGGAGGCAGAGGAAAGTTTTGTTCCCAAGGGAAACAGAAATAATAGGAAGACCAAAACGAGTCCTTGTTTACCCGAAGGTGTAAGGAGGCAAAAACTAAGTGCAACAGAGAATGGAAAAGGTACAGGAGGCATAGGACCCAGGAAAACAAGGAGATTAGTAGAAGAGCCAGAAACGAGTATGCACAGATAAGGAGGGAGGCCCAGCGACAGTATGAAAACGACATAGCATCAAAAGTCAAATCTGACCCGAAACTGCTGTATAGCCACATTAGGAGGAAGACAACAGTCAAGGACCAGGTGATAAGGCTGAGGAAAGAAGGTGGAGAACTCACAAGAAACGATCAAGAGGTATGTGAGGAGCTCAACACGAGATTTAAGGAAGTATTTACAGTAGAGACAGGAACGACTCTGGGGGGGACAGACCATATGGGGACACCAGCAAAGAATACACCAACAAGTGTTGGACGACATACATACAGATGAGGAGGAGGTGAAGAAACTGCTAAGGGGACATCGATACCTCAAAGGCAATGGGACTGGACAACATCTCCCCGTGGGTCCTTAGAGAGGGAGCAGATATGTTGTGCGTGCCACTTACCACAATCTTCAACACGTCCCTGGAAACTGGGCAACTACCTGAGGTATGGAAGACGGCAAATGTAGTTCCCATTTTTAAAAAAGGAGACAGAAAAGAGGCACTAAACTATAGACCTGTGTCATTGACGTGTATAGTATGCAAAATTATGGAGAAGATTATCAGGAGGAGAGTGGTGGAGCACCTGGAACGGAACAAGAGTATAAATGCCAACCAGCACGGATTCACGGAAGGCAAATCCTGTGTCACAAACCTTCTGGAGTTTTATGATAAAATAACAGAAGTAAGACACGAGAGAGAGGGGTGGGTTGATTGCATCTTCTTGGACTGCAAGAAGGCCTTTGACACAGTTCCTCACAAGAGATTAGTGCAGAAGCTAGAGCTTCAGGCGCATATAACAGGAAGGGCACTGCAATGGATCAGAGAATACCTGACAGGGAGGCAACAACGAGTCATGGTACGTAATGATGTATCACAGTGGGCACCTGTGACGAGCGGGGTCCCACAGGGGTCGGTCCTAGGACCAGTGCTATTTTTGGTATATGTGAACGACATGATGGAAGGGTTAGACTCAGAAGTGTCCCTGTTTGCAGATGATGTGAAGTTAATAAGGAGAATTAAATCTGATGAGGACCAGGCAGGACTTCAAAGAGACCTGGACAGACTGGACACCTGGTCCAGCAAATGGCTTCTTGAATTTAATCCTGCCAAATGCAAAGTCATGAAGATAGGGGAAGGGCACAGAAGACCACAGACAGAGTATAGGCTAGGTGGCCAAAGACTGCAAACCTCACTCAAGGAGAAAGATCTTGGGGTGAGTATAACACCGAGCATGTCTCCGGAAGCACACATCAATCAGATAACTGCTGCAGCATATGGGCGCCTGGCAAACCTGAGAACAGCATTCCGATACCTTAGTAAGGAATCATTCAAGACACTGTACACCGTGTATGTCAGGCCCATACTGGAGTATGCAGCACCTGTTTGGAACCCGCACTTGATAAAGCACGTCAAGAAACTAGAGAAAGTACAAAGGTTTGCGACAAGGTTAGTTCCAGAGCTAAGGGGAATGTCCTATGAAGAAAGATTAAGGGAAATCGGCCTGACGACACTGGAGGACAGGAGGGTCAGGGGAGACATGATAACGACATATAAAATACTGCGTGGAATAGACAAGGTGGACAAAGACAGGATGTTCCGGGGAGGGGACACAGAAACAAGAGGCCACAATTGGAAGTTGAAGACACAAATGAGTCAGAGAGATAGTAGGAAGTATTTCTTCAGTCATAGAGTTGTAAGGCGGTGGAAAAGCCTAGAAAATGATGTAGTGGAGGCAGGAACCATACACAGTTTTAAGACGAGGTTTGATAAAGCTCATGGAGCGGGGAGAGAGAGGGCCCAGTAGCAACCGGTGAAGAGGCGGGGCCAGGAGCTAAGACTCGACCCCTGCAACCACAAATAGGTGAGTACAAATAGGTGAGTACACACACACACACACACACACACACACACACACACACACACACACACACACACACACACACACACACACACACACACACACACACACACACACACACACACACACACACAAAGACTGCAAACCTCACTCAAGGAGAAAGATCTTGGGGTGAGTATAACACCGAGCATGTCTCCGGAAGCACACATCAATCAGATAACTGCTGCAGCATATGGGCGCCTGGCAAACCTGAGAACAGCATTCCGACACCTTAGTAAGGAATCATTCAAGACACTGTACACCGTGTATGTCAGGCCCATACTGGAGTATGCAGCACCTGTTTGGAACCCGCACTTGATAAAGCACGTCAAGAAACTAGAGAAAGTACAAAGGTTTGCAACAAGGTTAGTTCCAGAGCTAAGGGGAATGTCCTATGAAGAAAGATTAAGGGAAATCGGCCTGACGACACTGGAGGACAGGAGGGTCAGGGGAGACATGATAACGACATATAAAATACTGCGTGGAATAGACAAGGTGGACAAGGACAGGATGTTCCAGGGAAGGGACACAGAAACAAGAGGCCACAATTGGAAGTTGAAGACACAAATGAGTCAGAGAGATAGTAGGAAGTATTTCTTCAGTCATAGAGTTGTAAGGCAGTGGAATAGCCTAGAAAATGACGTAGTGGAGGCAGGAACCATACACAGTTTTAAGACGAGGTTTGATAAAGCTCATGGAGCGGGGAGAGAGAGGGTCTAGTAGCAACCGGTGAAGAGGCGGGGCCAGGAGCTAGGACTCGACCCCTGCAACCACAAATAGGTGAGTACACACACACAACACACACACACATGGTAATGCATTATTTACAGCTAGCAAAGTCAGGGTATTTCTCCAGAATGGTCTGTAATATACCACTGTGGATAAAATACTTTGCCATTTCTTGAACATTTCTGAGTGAGTTGTCTCTAAATTCATTAATTTGATCACACTCCAGTACATAATGACGCAGGGTGTGACAATAGTCCATCTGGCAAAGTTTACATTTCGTTTGGTCTACATCTGGTGGTGGTGATTTAACCTGCCATAGATACTTGTAACCCAGCCGGAGCCGGGCAGTAGTGACATCCAAGAGTCTGCTTATCTTGTTGGATGCACCATAGACATGTGGCTCCTCCTGCATGACGGAATGATGATAGATGGACTGACTTGTGTCAATCTCCCTAAGTCTTAATTCAATAAAGTTCATTTGAAGTTCTTTTCGTATTATTGTTCTCAAACTGCTAAATGACAACCCAAGATTGTAATCTACCCCCTCTTTGAAAGCATACAGCTTAGCCAATTTATCAGTTCTATCATGCATCTGAAGACCAATGTGAGATGGAATCCACAGCATGTGCACTCTGACTCCACTGTCCACAATCCTACCATACCTGTGTCTGGCTTCTGACACAAGCATGCCACAATTTATGCTTAATGAGTTGAGAGCATTTATGGATGACAGAGAATCAGTTACAATTAAAGTGTCAACCTTAGATACATGGACACATTTGAGTGCAAGGAGTATGGCAAACAGTTCTGTTTCAAGGGTAGAGGCCCAGTTATTGATGCGTGCTCCAATTTCTTTATGAGAGCCATCACTCTGTATGACAACAGCAGCACTACCAGCTGCACCAGTGGACTGGTGAACAGAACCATCAACGTAAATAATTTGTGAAAGATTGTTCTGTGTGACTAAGTTATCAATACAGCTTAAGGCATCATGTTTGGCTTGAAGACGAAGCTTTGGTTGTGATTTAAGAAGAGTTTTGGGGGGAAATGGAGGAATGGTAGTTTGGAATGAGGTAATATACCATGGAGCAGGGAAATGTCTCTGTTGTCTAAATTGATGTAAATCAATGAAAATTCCCAGGGGGACTTCTTTCTTTTCAAGATCGGTATATATTAGTTCTAGCATGTGTATAATAGCATCATTTGTGTTTTTATTATTCTTGAATCCAAACTGACAGGGGTTTAGTATGTTATGTGAGACGAGATAGGAATAGATCCGTCTCTGAATTAATTTTTCAAAGCTTTTAGAGAGGAGTGGTAAGTTAGATATTGGTCTATAGTTATTGAAGTCAGCTTGATCACCTCGTTTGTGTATCGGAGTGACCCTCACTATTTTGAGAATTGTTGGGAAGGTAGAGGATTCAATGGATTTGTTAAAGAGCGTTGCAATAATTGGTAACAATACTTGATAAGCTTTTTTGTACATGAAAGTTGGCAAGTTGTTTATGTCTCCTGCCTTGTTTTTAAGGGTGTTGATGATGAGAGAGACTTCTGTTCGGGTAGGGGTTCGTGAGGTAGTCAGAAGGACGGGTATTTGAGTTTGAAATTTTGCTTGTTAGGTTCTTTCCTATGGCGGAGAAGAAAACATTGAGTCTGTTCGCTGTTTCAGTAGGTGAGAGAGGGGGTTCGTCTGATTTTGTTAATTTGATTGTTTTGTTTTTGGATAACTTTTTAGTTCCAAGAATTTTGGATAGAGTTTTCCAGGTCTTTTTTTCATATCACCTTTGATGGTTTGTAGTCCGTTTTCATAATACAATTTTTTAGACCTTCTTATGAGGCTAGTAAGAGCTGACGAGTAGTGTTTTGACTGGTCTCTAATTATTTGACCCATTCTGTACTGTTTTTCATATAGGTGCTTTGTATTAATGGTATTAAGGATGGTGGGTGTCAGCCAGGGACTATTCAGTCTCTTAGCTGTGATCTGTTTAGTTTTCCTAGGACAACGTTTCTTATAGAGGTAATAGGTTTTTTTTAGAAAATTATTTATACATTCATTCATATCTGTTTATGTTTCGAGCTCATTTTGCCAGTCATTGTTATTCATAGCTGCTATAAAGTTATTTACAGCTGTCTCGTTATGTAGTCTGAAGGTAACTTTAGTAATGTCTTGGTGCAATTTACCTGGATTGGTTATGAGAAAAGTTGGGTAGTGGTCTGTAGTGTTGTCTGTGATTATGCCTGATTTTAAAGGGAATATGGTGTTGGTGCAGATGTGGTCTGTTAAAGAGACACTGGTCTCAGAAATTCTTGTAGGTTTAGATAATGCTGTAGCAAAAAGCATTTGTTCATTGTGTTTGTGAATTTGGTTACTTGTGGGTCTTGGTCATGTAGGAGATTTATGTTGAAATCTGCTGTTAGCAGCAGGTGGTCTTTGTTAATATGTGCATCAGTTATCAAGTTTCCTAATTTTTCACTGAAGTGGTAAATGTTGGACTAGTACTCTGTAGATGTTTATAACTGTCAGGGGTTTTTGCAGATCTTTTGATTTAAATTTAGCTATGATATATTCACCATGCTTATCCCTTGTGCAAGATTTATAGATATATTCAAGTTGATTTGAGTAGTATATGGCTGTTCCACCCCCTAGCTAGTCTATCCTACAGTTGTGTATGGCTGTTCCACCCCCTAGCTAGTCTGTCCTACAGTTGTGTATGGCTGTGTAACCAGGAATGGCACAGACATCTGTAATACCAGGTTTTAGCCAGGTTTCTGTGAGTGTGATGATTGACAGACCGGAATGAAGGGAATTGAGTAATGCTGTGAGGTCATCATAATGTTTGCTCAGGGATCTGACATTGTAATTAAAGATAGTTATGTTATTGTTTGCTCTGAGTTATGTCTTTGTTTGGTCTGTTGTATAATAATTACAGTTGTTTGATTGGTGTAAGTCATTAAAGAAAACGTTTACAACAGGATCAATGTTGTAGTTATAAGAATGAGAGTGACTCTACAACTAGACTTTTTACTAAGATATTTTGTAATTAACAATTATGATACTGGGATTAAATCTTTAGTATCTGAGAGAGTTAGAGTAAAGGAAGGGGTAGCAGTAATGTTGAAGGATCAGTTATGGAAGGAGAAAAGAGAATATGAATGTGTAAATGCAAGAATTATGTGGATTAAAGTAAAGGTTGGATGCGAGAAGTGGGTCATAATAAGCGTGTATGCACCTGGAGAAGAGAGGAATGCAGTGGAGAGAGAGAGATTTTGGGAGATGTTAAGTGAATGTATAGGAACCTTTGAACCAAGTGAGAGAGTAATTGTGGTAGGGGACCTGAATGCTAAAGTAGGAGAAACTTTTAAAGAGAGGGTGTGGTAGGTAAGTTTGGGGTGCCAGGTGAAAAATGATAATGGAAGCCCTTGATTGAACTTTGTATAGAAAGGGGTTTATTTATAGGTAAACATATTTTAAGAAAAAGAGGATAAATAAGTACACAAGATATGATGTAGGGCGAAATGACAGTAGTTTGTTGGTTTATGTATTGGTAGATAAAAGACTGTTGAGTAGACTTCAGGATGTACATGTTTATAGAGGGGCCACAGATATATCAGATCACTTTCTAGTTGTAGCTACACTGAGGGGTAAAAGGTAGATGGGATACAAGGAGAATAGAAGCATCAGGGGAAGAGAGAGGTGAAGGTTTATAAACTAAAACAGGAGGCAGTTTAGGGTAAGATAAAAAACAGCTATTGGAGAATAGATGGGCTAATGAGAGCATAGGCAATGGGGTCTTAAGGGTATGGGGTAGGTTTAAAAATGTAGTGTTAGAGTGTTCAACAGAAGTTTGGGGTTTTACGGAAAGTGGGTGCTGGAGGGAAGAGGAGCGATTGGTGGAATGATGATGTAAAGAGAGTAGTAAAGGAGAAAAAGTTGGGCATATGAGAAGTTTTTACAAAGTAGAAGTGATGGCAAGGAGGGAAGAGTATATGGAGAAAAAGAGAGAGATTAAGAGAGTGGTGAAGCAATGAAAAAAGAGACCAAATGAGAGGGGTGGGTGAGATGTTATTAACAAATTTTGTTGAAAATAAAAAAAAGTTTTGGAGTGAGATTAACAATTTAAAAAAAAGCCTTTAGAGAACAAATGGATTTGTCAGTTAAAAATAGGAGGGGAGATTTTATTAAATGGAGAGTTAGAGGTATTGGGAAGATGGAGGGAATATTTTGAGGAATTGTTAAATGTTGATGAAGATAGGGAAGCGGTGTTTGTGTATAGGACAAGGAGGAAAATAACATCTTGTAGGAGTGAGGGAAGAGCCAGTTGTGAGTGGGGGGGGAAGTTCGTAAAGGCAGTAGGCAAAATGAAAGGGGGTAAGGCAGCCGGGATTGAGGGGGATAAAGATAGAAATGTTAAAAGCAGGTGGGGTATAGTTTTGGAGTGGTTGGTGCAATTATTTAATAAATGTAGGGAAAGAGGGTAAGGTACCTAGGGTTGGCAGAGAGCATGCATAGTTCCTTTGTAAAAAGGAAAAAGGGGATAAAGAGAGTGCAAAAATTATAGGAGGATAAGTCTGTTGAGTGTACCTGGTAAAGTGTATGGTTTGAGTTTAATTGAAAGAATTAAGAGTAAGACGGAGAATAGGATAGCAGATGAACAAGGAGGCTTTAGGAAAAAGGTAGGGGGTGTGTGGACCCGGTGTTTACAGTGAAACATATAAGTGAACAGTATTTAGATAAGGCTAAAGAGGTCTTTGTGGCATTTATGGATTTGGAAAAGGCGTATGACAGGGGGGATAGGGGGGCAATGTGGCAGATGTTGCAAGTGTATGGTGTAGGAGGTAGGTTACTGAAAGCAGTGAAAAAAAGGTTTTTTACGAGGATAGTGAGGCTCAAGTTAGAGTATGTAGAAAAGAGGGAAATTTTTCCCCGTAAAGTAGGCCTTAGACAAGGATGTGTGATGTCACCGTGGTTGTTTAATATATTTATAGATGGGTTTTTAAGAGAAGTAAATGCGAGGGTCTGGCAAGAGGCGTGGAGTTAAAAGATAAAGAATCACACACAGGGGTGGGAGTTGTCACAGCTGCTCTTTGCTGATGACACTGTGCTCTTGGGAGATTCTGAAGAGAAGCTGCAGAGATTGGTGGATGGGAAATTTTGGTTTTGGGTGTGCAAAAGAAGAAAATTAAAGGTGAATACAGGAAAGAGTAAGGTTATGAGGATAACAAAAAAATTAGGTGATGAAAGATTGAATATAGATTGGAGGGAGAGAGTATGGAGGAGGTGAAAGTATTCAGATATTTGGGAGTTGGGACGTGTCCCGCGGATGGGTCTATGAAAAATGAGGTGAATCATAGAATTGATGAGGGAAAAAAGAGTGAGTGGTGCACTTAGGAGTCTGTGGAGACAGAGAACTTTGTCCTTGGAGGCCAAAGAGGGGAATGTATGAGAGTATAGTTTTCCAACGCTCTTATATGGGTGTGAAGCTGGGTGATGAATGTTGCGCGAGGAGAAGGCTGGGGGGCAGTGGGGGATGTCATGTCTGAGGGCAATGTGTGGTGTGAATATTTAAAGCAGAGAATTCGTAGTTTTTGGGAAATTAGGAGGAGGTGCGGGATTACCAAAACTGTTGTCCAGAGGGCTGGGAAGGGTTGTTTGAGGTGGTTTTGGAAAATGTAGAGAGAATGGAGCGAAAAAGAATAACTTCAAGAGTGTATAGTCTGTAGTGGGGAAAGGGAAAGGGGGGGTAGGGGTCGGCCTAGGAAGGGTTGGGGGGGGGGTAGGTAAAGGAGGTTTTGTGTGCGAGGGGCTTGGACTTCCAGCAGGCATGCGTGAGCGTGTTTGATAGGAGTGAATGGAGACAAATGGTTTTTAATACTTGACGTGCTGTTGGAGTGTGAGCAAAGTAACATTTATGAAGGGATTCAGGGAAACCGGCAGGCCGGACTTGAGTCCGGAGATGGGAAGTACAGTGCCTGCACTCTGAAAGGAGGGGTGTTAATGTTGCAGTTTAAAAACTGTAGTGTAAAGCACCCTTCTGGCAAGACAGTGATGAAGTGATGATGGTGAAAGTTTTTCTTTTTCGGGCCACCCTGCCTTGGTGGGAATCGGCCAGTGTGATAATAAAAAAAAATAAGTGAGGCTCAAGTTAGAGTATGTAGGAAAGAGGGAAATTATTTCCCAGTAAAAGTATGCCTTAGACAAGGAGGTGTGTGTCCCGTGGTTGTTTAATATATTTATAGATGGGGTTGTAAGAGAAGTAAATGCGAGGGTCTTGGACAAGAGGCGTGGAGTTAAAAGATAAAGAATCACACACAAAGTGGGAGTTGTCACAGTTGCTCTTTGCTGATGACACTGTGCTCTTGGGAGATTCTGAAGAGAAGTTGCAGGATTGGTGGGATGAATTTGGTTTGGGTGTGCAAAAGAAGAAAATTAAAGGTGAATACAGGAAAAAAGTAAGGTTATGAGGATAACAAAAAAATTAGGTGATGAAAGATTGAATATCAGATTGGAGGGAGAGAGTATGGGGGAGGTGAATGTATTCAGATATTTGGGAGTGGACGTGTCAGCGGATGGGTCTATGAAAAATGAGGTGAATCCCTAGAATTGATGAGGGAAAAAGAGTGAGTGGTGCACTTTGGAGTCTGTGGAGACAAAGAACTTTGCCTTGGAGGCAAAGAGGGGAATGTATGAGAGTACAGTTTTACCAACGCCTTATATGGGTGTGAAGCATGGGTGATGAATGTTGCAGCGAGGAGAAGGCTGGAGGCAGTGGAGATGTCATGTCTGAGGGCAATGTGTGGTGTGAATATTAAGCAGATAATTCGTTAGTTTGGAAGTTAGGAGGAGGTGCGGGATTACCAAAACTGTTGTCCAGAGGGCTGAGGAAGGGTTGTTGAGGTGGTTCGGTCATGCAGAGAGAATGGAGCGAAACAGAGTGACTTCAAGAGTGTATCAGTCTGTAGTGGAAGGAAGGCGGGGTAGGGGTCGGCCTAGGAAAGGTTGGAGGGAGGGGGTAAAGGAGGTTTTGTGTGCGAAGGGCTTGGACTTCCAGCAGGCATGCGTGAGCGTGTTTGACAGGAGTGAATGGAGACAAATGGTTTTTAATACTTGACGTGCTGTTGGAGTGTGAGCAAAGTAACATTTATGAAGGGGTTCAGGGAAACCGGCAGGCCGGACTTGAGTCCTGGAGATGGGAAGTACAGTGCCTGCACTCTGAAGGAGGGGTGTTAATGTTGCAGTTTAAAAACTGTAGTGTAAAGCACCCTTCTGGCAAGACAGTGATGGAGTGAATGATGGTTAAAGTTTTTCTTTTTCGGGCCACCCTGCCTTGGTGGGAATCGGCCAGTGTGATAATAATAAAAAAATTATGATACTAATCTACTTTATCTTACTGGCTAATGGATTGTTAGAAATGGGAGGCTGATATAAGAACAATGCTTGTAATTAAATAATTATAGTGAATATATAACTAGACTTAGGAATAAAAACTATATAGATATTCTAAAACTAGGGAAAATTATTGAAAAATAATATTATACACTTTAGCACCTGAACGAACTCCGTAATTATTTTAACAAATGTGAGAATATGAAGTATGGGAGATATTTAAGACTAAAATGAAGGAACTGGTAAATATATATAATAATAAATGAAAGAAAGTAAAATGCTGTAGTACCTGAGCTAGTGATTATAAAAACAAATGAAGAAAGTAAGATACTGTAGCACCTTAGTTAGCACCTTAATTATTTCAACAAATATGACTATATGAATAAGGGAAAAATATTCTAGCACTAGAATTTGCCTTTAATTTATGTTAAAATTAAGAGAATAGTAAAACCTGAATAAAGGGCAGTACAAGGTATAGGTATTACCTGAAGTTTACCTGGAGAGAGTTCCGGGGGTCAACGCCACCGCGACCCGGTCTGTGACCAGGCCTCCTGGTGGATCAGAGCCTGATCAACCAGGCTGTTACTGCTGGCTGCACGCAATCCAACGTACGAGCCACAGCCCGGCTGGTCAGGTACCGATTTTAGGTACTTGTCCAGTGCCTGCTTGAAGACTGTCAGGGGTCTGTTGGTAATCCCCCTTATGTATGCTGGGAGGCAGTTGAACAGTCTCGGGCCCCTGACACTTATTGTATTGTCTCTTAATGTGCTAGTGACACCCCTGCTTTTCATTGGGGGGGAAGCTGCATCGTCTGCCGAGTCTTTTGCTTTCGTAGTGATTTTCGTGTGCAAGTTCGGTACTAGTCCCTCTAGGACTAGTACCGAACTTGCACAACAAACAGTACCGTTGATGATTCAACGAAGATTGCTCTTGCAACTATTGTTCAAGGAGCACTGCAAGTAAAATTCAACACCATATTGTCACTGAAAGAAGCATTCATTGTTGTGTGTCACGATGATGCTGAAGCAGAGAAGTACTTACTACAGAAGCCACCACTACTCTTACTGCTCAAGGGTTTACTGTTACATCATCTCCTGCCCTCAGGGCAAGGAAATCAGTATTCCTTAAAAAACTTGACAAGATTCTGACTTCTCAATCAACTGCTGAACTCAAGTCATCCATCGAGACGCAAAATACTTGGGCTTCTGTTGACAGCATTACAAAAATCCCAAATGCTCAAGGTCACCTTCACCGACGTGAACATGGCTGCCACTGCTCTGAACGAAGGTCTTGCTGTCTACTACTACTACATCAGTCCTACCTACATTGAAGCAGAGAGATACCACTACACTCAACATTGCTGGAACTGTTATTCATACCATCACACCACCAAAGCATGTCCAGTAAAAGACAAGAAGTTCTGCACTACATGTGGTAGTGAGGGACACGCCTTCAGTTCCTGCACCGCTGCTGCTCCAACACAACCAGCGTGCTTAAACTGCACCATACACTGGCAGCAAAATGTCCTACAAGAAAGGATATTATGAAGAAAACACAAGATGCAGCAAAGAAAAAACCTACAAGCAACACTCCAACGTATGCAGCAATTGCAAAGATACAAGCAAACACTACAAAATTACTTCAAGCATCTACTCAGCCCGCCTCCACCATCATCACTCCTCCAACATGTGACGTAACCAAGATCCACTACTGCTTACTATACGCTCACATGCAGAACATGGCTGTACCTGGATCCTTTAACTCTACCATCAACGAGTTATTTGCATTAAATAATATGCCTTCATTTACATTTCCAGCATCTCCACCTTCTGAAGAAATTCTCAAATTCACCAAAAACTTAATCGCCAACTCTTCTGCAGAAGTCCCATCAACACCACCAACTAGTGACGCCAATCCAACAACGACCAATGAGAAGCCTCCACCGCCACCACCTCTCACTGAATCCAACCAATCAGAAGCCTTACCACCAGAAACATCTTCTAATTCGTCCACTGAAGTTGAAAACGAAGCAACACCACCTTCCTCTACTCCACCACCGCCTTCTCTACTTAGCTCACGTCGATTACCTGGAACACCATGCTTTAAACACAAAGGACTCGAATTCTACACCACGAGGCTATACCCTGCAAGCATGACTCGCCTAGAATTCATCCAACATCTCCAAGACAACACTGTATCGTACCAAAGGGAAGAAAGACCATTCCCTACCTACAACCAGATACTCCACCACCTCCAAACCAACGAATACTGCTACAGCTCTCCCATAAGTGTGATACAACTCTCTCGAAAACAATGTACCGCACTGATAAACGGTATAAGACCATAACCAACTCATCCTGCTTGCTGCCTTCTGACACTCCCAGCTCCTGCCGCTGCCTTCGCCATCCTCTCCTAGTGAGCCAAGCAATGACATCAGTCAAGCCTCTCTACCTACGTCTCCAGTACTTTTGTACCACATGTCCCAAAGTGGTTGGGCCACTTGCCTTGATTCCTCCTCTTTCCCTCCTCCCCATCCTTTTCCAGTTATTTCCATCCTTCCATATCCTTCTTCCTTCCCATCTTACGACAGCTCTCGTCGTCCTCGATCTCCTCTAGGATTTTCCGGGTGTATATAATCATGTATCTCTCTCGCCTGCGTTCCAGGGGGTACAGGTTCAGGAACTTCAAGCACTCCCAGTAATTGAGGTGTTTTATCTCCGTTATGCGCGCCGTGAAGGTTCTCTGTACATTTTCTAGGTCAGCAATTTCACCTGCCTTGAAAGGTGCTGTTAGTGTGCAGCAATATTCCAGCCTAGATAGAACAAGTGACCTGAAGAGTGTCATCCCTAGTTTTGAAGGTTCTCATTATCCATCCTGTCATTTTTCTAGCAGCTGCGATTGATACAATGTTATGGTCCTTGAAGGTGAGATCCTCCGACATGATCGCTCCCAGGTCTTTGACGTTGGTTTTTCGCTCTATTTTGTGGCCAGAATTTGTTTTGTACTCTGATGAAGTTTTAATTTCCTCGTGTTTACCATATCTGAGTAATTGAAATTTCTCATCGTTGAACTTCATATTGTTTTCTGCAGCCCACTGAAAGATTTGGTTGATGTCCGCCTGGAGCCTTGCAGTGTCTGCAATGGAAGTCACTGTCATGCAGATTCGGGTGTCATCTGCAAAGGAAGACACGGTGCTGTGGCTAACATCCTTGTCTATGTCAGATATGAGGATGAGAAACAAGATGGGAGCGAGTACTATGCCTTGTGGAACAGAGCTTTTCACCGTAGCCGCCTCGGACTTTACTCTGTTGACTACTACTCTTTGTGTTCTGTTTGTGAGAAAATTATAGATCCATCTACCAACTTTTCCTGTTATTCCTTTAGCACGCATTTTGTGCGCTATTACGCCATGGTCACACTTGTAGAAGACTATTTCAGGAGACAATTGTGAAATATATAAAGGGACTAAATTAAGTAGTGGTAAACAAAATAAAATGAATAGATAGTAAACTCTGATATAAAAATAATCTGGGAGTAATATTTGCCTTATAGTATAAACTTTGAGCAATTAAGAGTACAAAAAGAAATAGTTTATGAGGTAGTTGGTACTAGTTAGTAAAAGATGGTACAGATATTAATACAGATATTATTAATAATAATAAACTGTAAATGGGAAATCTGGAAATATTTCACAATTTGAGTCACACAAGGAACTGTGTGAGAAACATGAGACAGTGAGGTAGTAATCACTATCAGGGAAGTGATAGTACAGGGATTAGTTCAGTAACGGAATAATAACATACACTAACGTAGTATAAAGATTTGGTCACTAATGATAGTCAGACTCCGTGAGGTTTGCATCTCGAAGGAAGTTTGCTAGTTCATTTTCATTTGTAATATAGTACACACGGTCTTTAACTGCATCTTCAACCTTTGTATTTAGGGATATTATTTAATCTGTATGCCTGGCTATGACTGCTTGGAGGGTCTTGCCAAAATCAGTCATTCCAGCTGATGTTAGCTGTTATTCAAGGCTGTTGATCTTGTTTTCAAGGTGGGCTAACTAAAATTCATGGTTTGTTATTGTTGTGCGAAGATTCATATTATCTGCCATCAGTATTTCTTCAGTGTCAAGATCATTAGTCATACCTGGGAGCGTATCAGATGGGTTAAATCCTATGAAGGCAGTAGAAGTAGAGAGGGAGTTTGTCATGCTTGGTGTTGTTGTTGATGAGTCTCCTTGGTTGGTGGGTGAGGGTGAGCCGGCCATGTTTGTTGTTGTTGATGCGTCCCTCTGAGTGGTGGTGGGGGTGGATGGGGCACCGGCATCCTGATGGGTCGTCTTGTGGAATAGCCAATTTCTAGGTGCTGCCTTGCTGTTCTTGGTGTTGCTTCTTCTAAGATTTGATCTCATAGTAGTACAGGAGTTGATGTAGTGTGATGGAGAAGCTATGTTTGTTAAGTGCTTGGGATTTGAGGGGCAGTCTTCACTTCGATCAGTAATCTCTCGATTTGTTGGTATCACTGTTGTTTTTCTTGGGTCATGCTGGGCTCTACGTGCATTAGTTCAGTTATGACTGCAATTAGGCCATCATAGAAGCATTGATGGGCTCTGGCTGGTGAAAGTTCTCTGTACACTCTCTAGATCTGCAGTTTCACATGCCTTGAAACTGATTGTTAGTAACCAGCAATAATCCAGTGTAGAGAGAAGTGATTTAAACAGAACCATCATTGGTTTGGCATCTCCTTGTTTTGACAGTTACCTGGAGGGTGTTCAGGGGGTCAACGCCCCCGCTGCCCGGTCCATGACTAAGTCTCGCTGACAGACATATTCAAGTTACTCAGTGGTTTGTGGTAGTTGACCATTCCGTAGGATGTGACCCACAACGGTCGACTAACGACCAGGTACCTTTTATCTGAAGGTGAATAGGGGCAGTGGGTGTAAGGAGTGGTGACGTGTACTTAGCTCTGTGAAGACCTGTTTGCGCGCTCTCTACGAATTGAAGCAAAATGCCCTCCATCGAGCAACTTTACCAACAGCTTAAGGAAGAATTGAGGATGGCGAAGATGGAGATTCGGCGACTGACCGAGGAAAACAAGAAGATTCGTAGTAGTCCTCCTGTTTTGAGTCCTCAGGTCAAGAAAGGAAACTGGTCAGTGGCTGGACAGCAGGGAACGAAGTTGACGATCAAGAAGACGAATGGAAAGGTAGAGAAACGATGAAGAAGAAAGAGACTGCCGTGGGAAACTGTTGTGGAAACATCTA
>NC_069403.1:17851066-17858566 GCF_026875155.1 Cherax quadricarinatus
GAATGATTCCTTAAAGATTCGAATGCTGTTCTGAGGTTTGCTAGGCGCCCATATGCTGAAAGCGTTATTTTTTTGATGTGCGCTTGGAGATTGCCTGGTGTTATACTCACCCAAGATTTTTTTCCTTGAGTGGGGTTTTTGTATCTCTGGCCCCCCTGACTGTACTCCGTCTGCGGTCTTTTTTCCCCCTTTCCCCCAATTTTTCAGACTTTGCACTTGGTGGGATTAAAACTCCAGGAGCCAATTGCTGGACCAGGTCTGCAGCCTGTCCAGATCCCTTTGTAGTTCTGCCTGGTCTTCGATCGAGTGAATTCTTCTCATCAACTTAAACGTCATCTGCAACAGGGAACCCTCAGAGTCTATTCCTTCCGTCATGTCGTTCACAAATCCAGAACAGCACTGGTCCTAGGACTGACCCCTGTGGGACCCCGCTGGTCACAGGTGCCACTCTGACACCTCCCCACGTACATGGCTCGCTTGCTGTCTTCCTGACAAGTATTCCCTGATCCATTGTAGTGCCTTCCCTGTTATCCCTGCTTGGTCCTCCAGTTTTGCACCAATCTCTTGTGTGGAAACTGTGTCAAACGCCTTCTTGCGTCCAAGAAAATGCAATCCACCCACTCCTCTCTCTCTTGTCTTACTGTTTGTCACCATGTCATAGAACTCACAGTAGGTTTGTGACACAGGATTTCCCGTCCCTGAAACCATGTTGGCTGTTTGTTGATGAGATCGTTCCTTTCTAGGTGTTCCACCACTCTTCTCACTGTTTAATCTTCTCCATAAATTTTGCATACATACACATGTCAGTGACACTGGTCTGTAGTTTAATGCTTCATGTCTGTCTCCTTTTTAAAGATTGGGACTACATTTGCTGTCTTCCATGCTCAGGCAATCTCCCTGTTTCGATAGATGTATTAAATTATTGTTGTTAGGGGTACACATAGCGCCTCTGCTCCCTCTCTCAATACCCATGGGGAGATGTTATCTGGCCCCATTGCCTTTGAGGTATCTAGCTCCTGAAGCCTCTTCACTTTTTCCCCTCGGTTGTGTGCACTGTGTCCAGCACATGGTGGGGGGCCCCACCTCTCCATCTTTCTGGAGTCCCTTCTGTCTCCTCTGTGAACATTCTTTGAATCTCTTGGTGAGTTCTTCACATACTTCACGGTCATTTCTTGTTGTTCTCCTCCTTCTTCCTTAGCCCGATTACCTGGTCCTTGACTGTTGTTTTCCTCCTGATGTGGCTGTACAACAGTTTCGGGTCAGATTTGGCTTTCGCTGCTATGTCGTTTTCATATTGTCTTTGGGCCTCCCTTCTTATCTGTGCATATTAGTTTCTGGCTATACGACTGCTCTCCTTATTCTCCTGGGTCCTTTGCCTTCTATATTTCTTCCATTCCCTAGCACACTTGGTTTTTGCGTCCCTGCACCTTTGGGTAAACCATGGGCTCATCCTGGCTTTTTCATTATTCCTGTTACCCTTGGGTACAAACCTCTCCTCAGCCTCCTTGCATTTTGTTGCTACATATTCCATCATCTCATTAACTGGCTTCCCTGCCAGTTCTCTGTCCCACTGAACCCCGTTCAGGAAGTTCCTCATTCCTATGTAGTCCCCTTTCTTGCAGTTTGGCTTCATTCGTCCTGGCCTTCCTGCTTCTCCCTCCACTTGTAGCTCTACTGTGTATTCGAAGCTTAAAACCACATGGTCACTGGCCCCATGGGGTCTTTAATATGTGATGTCCTCGATATCTGCACTACTCAAGGTGAATACTAAGTCCAGCCTTGCTGGTTCATCCTCTCATCTCTCTCTTGTAGTGTCCCTTACATGTTGGCACATGAAGTTTTCCAGTACCACCTCCATCATCTTAGCCCTCCATTTATCTTGGCCCCCATGTGGGTCCAAACCATACCCCCGGCCGGGATTGAACCCGCGGTCATAGAGTCTCAAAACTCCAGCCCGTCGCGTTAGCCACTAGACCAGCTAGCCACAATAAGATTCATCCAACTAGGTATATTTCTACACCATAGGAAGGTTAGCACAGGCACCACTGTGACCACAAATGCAAGTTTTTACAGACGAATCTCCAGCTAGCGTGGCCGTGACGAACTCTAGCTCAAGTCCCTTCACTGCCGTCTACATGACTCAAGAAATCGTAATGACACGATTGCAAACAAACCATACCCCCGGCCGGGATTGAACCCGCGGTCATAGAGTCTCAAAACCCAGCCCGTCGCTTTTAGCCACTAGACCAGCTAGCCACAATAAGATTCATCCAACTAGGTATATTTCTACACCATAGGAAGGTTAGCACAGGCACCACTGTGACCACAAATGCAAGTTTTTACAGACGAATCTCCAGCTAGTGTGGCTGTGACGAACTCTAGCTCAAGTCCCTTCACTGCCGTCAACATGACTCAAGAAATCGTAATGACACGATTGCAAACAAACCATACCCCCGGCCGGGATTGAACCCGCGGTCATAGAGTCTCAAAACTCCAGCCCGTCGCGTTAGCCACTAGACCAGCTAGCCACAATAAGATTCATCCAACAAGGTATATTTCTACACCATAGGAAGGTTAGCACAGGCACCACTGTGACCACAAATGCAAGTTTTTACAGACGAATCTCCAGCTAGCGTGGCCGTGACGAACCCTAGCTCAAGTCCCTTCACTGCCGTCAACATGACTCAAGAAATCGTAATGACACGATTGCAAACAAACAATACCCCCGGCCGGGATTGAACCCGCGGTCATAGAGTCTCAAAACTCCAGCCCGTCGCGTTAGCCACTAGACCAGCTAGCCACAATAAGATTCATCCAACTAGGTATATTTCTACACCATAGGAAGGTTAGCACAGGCACCACTGTGACCACAAATGCAAGTTTTTACAGACGAATCTCCAGCTAGCGTGGCCGTGACGAACTCTAGCTCAAGTCCCTTCACTGCCGTCAACATGACTCAAGAATCGTAATGACACGATGCAAACAAACCATACCCCCGGCCGGGATTGAACCCGCGGTCATAGAGGCTCAAAACCCAGCCCGTCGCGTTAGCCACTAGACCAGCTAGCCACAATTAGATTCATCCAACTAGGTATATTTCTACACCATAGGAAGGTTAGCACAGGCACCACTGTGACCACAAATGCAAGTTTTTACAGACGAATCTCCAGCTAGCGTGGCCGTGACGAACTCTAGCTCAAGTCCCTTCACTGCCGTCAACATGACTCAAGAAATCGTAATGACACGATTGCAAACAAACCATACCCCCGGCCGGGATTGAACCCACGGTCATAGAGGCTCAAAACTCCAGCCCGTCGCGTTAGCCACTAGACCAGCTAGCCACAATTAGATTCATCCAACTAGGTATATTTCTACACCATAGGAAGGTTAGCACAGGCACCACTGTGACCACAAATGCAAGCGACGGGCTGGAGTTTTGAGACTCTATGACCGCGGGTTCAATCCCGGCCGGGGATATGGTTTGTTTGCAATCGTGTCATTACGATTTCTTGAGTCATGTTGACGGCAGTGAAGGGACTTGAGCTAGAGTTCGTCACGGCCACGCTAGCTGGAGATTCGTCTGTAAAAACTTGCATTTGTGGTCACAGTGGTGCCTGTGCTAACCTTCCTATGGTGTAGAAATATACCTAGTTGGATGAATCTTATTGTGGCTAGCTGGTCTAGTGGCTAACGCGACGCGCTGGAGTTTTGAGACTCTATGACCGCGGGTTCAATCCCGGCCAGGGGTACGGTTTGTTTGCAATCGTGTCATTACGATTTCTTGAGTCATGTGGGTCCAAGTTCTCCCAATCGATCTCCTTGTGGTTAAAGTCACCCATGATCAGGAGCTTTGCCCTGCATGCATGAGCTCTTCTGGCCACTCTAGCCAGTGTGTCAACCATCGCTCTATAGCTCTCGTCGTACTCTTGCCTTGGCCTCCTGCTGTTCTGTGGTGGGTCATACATCACTGCTATTACCACCTTGGGACCATCCAGAGTGAAGGCGTTCCACTATGTAATCACTTCTTTTTCTCCGCTGCCTCCTTTTCCCAGCTCATCAAAATTCCAGCGATTTTTGATCAGCAATCCCACTCCTCCCACCCCCCCTGTTCCCTCTGCCCTTTCCTCAGGATTCGGTATCCATTGGAAAGATGGCATCTGTTATCATCCCTGTAAGCTTGGTTTCTGTAAAAAGCTATGATGTCCGGTGATGCTTCTTTGACTCTTTCATGCACTCCTCCCACTTATTTGTTATTCCATCAGCGTTTGTGTACCATACCTTCAGTTTCCTTTCCAACACTGTGGTTTGGGGGGGCCTGTGAGGGTGGGGACCTGGTGGCATACTGTGGGATTCTATAGCTCGGTGTTGGGGGGAGGCTGTGGGTATGGACTGTAGTGGTGTTGGGATGGTGTGATAGGTTGTATGGTTCTGAGAATAGTTGTGTGTGTGTTTCCCCCTAGCTGTTCTGTTCTGCTCTGACTGACCTCTGCTGGTTCCATTCCTTGTCTCTTTCCTAGCTCCTTTCGCTTTTTGTCCTTTCCCTCAGCTGCTGTCGTTTGATTTTGTTCTGTCCCCTGTCTAGAAACACCTCCCTTTACTCTTCCGAGTATTTCAATCGTGGTTTCTCTTGGAGGATCCTGTTACACACTGTTTCCGTCCGAGATCAGCTTGATTGGTCGGTTTCTCCCCTTCGAGTACCCCCTATTCTCTGAAATTTACAATCTCGTCCATCTCTTCACCTATTTCCATGATGATTTTCTCAATCTCCTTTCTTTTTTCCTGCTGCCTTTCAGTTTTGTCCTTTCCTCTCTCTCCTGAAGCCCATGGATAAACACTGATTTTTGCCCTTTCCTCCTCCATTGCCTCACCCCCTGTGACTCTGGATCCTGCCTGTATGTGGTCAGTTTCCCCCTTGATTTTTCCAGTGGCTCTTGATAGCATGGTTGTGCCTCAGCATTCGATCTATCACCCTCTCCATCTGCAACCAGCTGTTCTTCCCTTTCACTCCTTGGGCCTCCTTGGCAGGTTGATATGACCTTAGCATAATTTTATAATTCCTTCCTTCCTGTTCGGCCTCACAGCTTCACATGCGTGTTCTTCTCTGGTCACTGCCCTGTACCCCGCTTCAGCCTATTTATCTCAACTTCTAGGACCCTTATCTTGGCTACTGCAGTTTTTAACTTGTGCCTCCCAATTCTTTGTCTCCTTCTCCAACCTCTTTTCCAATTTCACAGAGAGCTCTTTCTCCATTTTTCAGAAAGCTCTCCTAATTTTTCTCCCACTCTTGTTCCCTCCTTTTCCCCTGCTCCTCCATCCACTCCTCCCTACCAGAACCATTCCATCTGATCCCCTTTGGGTTTCCCGCGAGTCCCCACCATTTTTTTTTTTTTTTTGTGAAAAGAAGAGAGAAGGGAAAGGTAGAAGGAGAGAGAGAGAGGAAGAGTGAGAAGGGAAATGGGAGAGAGAGTGGAGAGGGGGAAAGAGAGAGAAGGGAAGGGAAGGAGAGGGGGAGAGTGAAAGGGAAAAATGGAGAAGAGATGGAGAGAGAGAGAGAGAGAGAGAAGGGAAGGGAGAGAGAGGGGGATAGTGAGAAGAAAAAAGGGAAGAGAGAGTGAGAGTGAGAGAGAGAGGGGGAGAGAGAGTGAAGGGAAGGGTAGGAGAAAGGGGGAGAGTTAGAAGGGAAAATGGGGGGAGAGAGAGAGCAAGAGAGAGAGAGAGGGGGAGGGGGAGAGGGAGAGGGGAGAGAGGGAGAGAGGAGAGAGAGTGAGAGAGAGGGGGAGAGAGAGTGAAGGGAAGGATAGGAGAGGGGAGAGTTAGAAGGGAAAATGGGGAAGACAGAGAGCAAGAGAGAGAGAGAGAGGGAGAGAGAGAGAGGGAGATAGGGAGAGAGGGAGAGAGGGAGGGAGAGAGAGATGGAGGGAGAGAGGGAGAGAGAGAGAAGGCAAAGAGAGGGGGAGAGATAGGGGGAGAGAGGGGAGAAGGGGGAAAGAGGGGGGAGATGGAAGAGCGAGAGGGGAGAGAGAGGCTAGGGGGAGAGGGAGGGGAGGAGGGGAGAGAAATGGGGAAAGGGAGAGGGGAGAGATAATGGGTGGGGAGAGATGTTAGAGGGGGAGGATGTTAGAGGGGGGGAGGTGTTAGAGGTAAGAGATGTTAGAGCATATAGCATTCGTGAATGTCGGCAATTCGTTCTCTGTTGAGGATCTCGAGAGAGCCCAACGACAGGACCCTGTGTGGCTCCAGTCCTTCGTTTCCTGACCAAGGAGGACGTTGACTTACAGGTCAAGTCTCCCGTTCCACTGAAGGATTTGGTGGTCAACCAAGGAGTACTGTGCCGTGTTGCACAGCTGGTGGACCCCGGCAGAACCATATACCAACTGGTGATACCAGAGTCCATGATACCAGCTACTCTTAGGTTGATCCACGATGTCCCAGGTGTAGCGCACCCCGGGAAGGACCGCAGTATCAAACAGGCACGAATGAAATATTTCTGGCCTAAGATGCAGCGGACATTGCCAAGCATGTACACCAGTGTGTTGTTTGCCTACAGCACAAGGGTACCATTACAGGTCCTAACCCCATTCTAAAGTATCCCATTACAAAGGAGCCCTGGGAGAGAACTTCTGTCGACCTGTTGACGAACTTCTCGACCTCGGAGAAGGGAAATAAGCACCTGCTTGTAATGGTAGATAACTTGACGCGGTACAGTGAATTAGTACCCATTCCTGATAAAACCGCCGAAACGGTTGCTATTGCTTTCCGTGAGCATGTTGTTCTTCGTCATACTTGCCCACGTGTCCTTCTGTCAGACAATGGGTCTGAGTTTATAAATGGCATAATGCAGGATCTTTGCTCCAGATTCAACCTTCATCAAGTGCCAGTAGCTCCACGCCACCCTGTGAGTAATGGTCTTGCTGAACGTACAAAGCGCAAAGTCCTGGAGGTGCTCAGAGTAACCGTTAACCCAAGTTGTACTACATGGGATGAGGCTATCCAAGATGTTCAGTGTACATTAAATTCCTCCCTCAACAGCTCGATCGGTGAGACACCTCATTTTGCTTTGTATGGCTATGACAAGCGCTTACCATATGAAATTCTGTTTGCTCCACCTAGACCTACTTACGATACTGATAACCCCAGTGTAGTAAAGATGAGGACAACGCAGCTTGTCTTCCAGCGGGTACGAGAGAACCTTATGAAAGCTACTGATAGGTTCACGTCTGAGCGCAATGCCCGCGCCAAGGAAAGCAAAGTGGAACCAGGTTGCAAAGTTATGTTGCTCAACCCAGTGCAGACCCCAGGTATGCACAAACTTGTCCCAAAGTTTGTGGGTCCTTACCGTGTCCTACGACAGCTCCGTGGCAATAAGTTCGAGGTGAGGGAGATTGCTACGGGAAACTATCAAGGAAGCCCACCTTGATCACATGAAGTATGTGGACCATATGCGGGCCGAAGCAGAGCTGGAGGTGCGTGCGTTACAACGCCACGATCAGACTAATGCTA
>NC_069403.1:17863566-17873510 GCF_026875155.1 Cherax quadricarinatus
AAACATTAATTAACTTTCTCAGTGGTTATTCTGGAGCTGCCATTGCTACCACCACTTTAATGGACTATGGCATTATCACCAAGGACGACAAAAGTCAAGTTATTGAACCAAAGAAGTTACGAAATGCCAGACACAAATACCGAATGGAGAGACAAGAAAATGAGCTAGCACACTTGGAAAATATCACATCACTGTATTTTGATGGTAAGAAGACCTCCACTCGTGTAATGACAAAGAATGAGAAGACCAAGAAATGAAGTCCAAAGATAGTGCTGAAAGATCATTACGTCATCATGGTTGAGCCTGGCACTGAATATTTCACTCATGTGACTCCCAAGTTAGGCCATGGAAAGGAGATTGCCAAGACTATTTATAAATTTCTGGTGGAACAGAAACTAACTCTGCAGAGTGTTGTATGTGTTGGTAGTGACAGAACCAACGTAAATGTTGAACTGACAGTGGAGCCATTCATCATCTTGAAATGTTGCTTGGTCATCTGGTCCATTGTTTCATCTGTCACCTTCTTGAAAATGAGCTGCCATTCTGGGCTGTTTTCTACCACTATGACGGTTCAAATCCCGCCCGTGGTATGGTTTGTTTGCAATCGTGTCATTACGATTTCATAAGTCATGTTAACAGCTTTGAAGAGACTTGAGCTAGAGTTCGTCACGGCCACGCTAGCTGGAGATTCGTCTGTAAAAACTTGCATTTGTGGTCACAGTGGTTCCTATGCTAACCTTCCTATGGTGTAGAAATATACCTAGTTGGACGAATCTTATTGTCGCTAGCTGGTCCAGTGGCTAACGTGATGGTCTGGAGTTTTGAGACTCTCTGACCTCGGGTTCAAATCCCGCCCGTAGTATGGTTTGTTTGCTATCGTGTCATTACGATTTCGTGAGTCACGGTAAGCCAAGTGGTCCTGAACATTGGAGAAGTTCCATTGGCAAGCAAATCAAGAATACTCTGAGCTGCCAGTTGTTGCTTTCCAGCCAGTCAGTTTCACTGATTTCCCTGCTCTGAATGACAAGGTGGCAGAGGATCTGTCCTGGGACCTGAAATACTTGCTTAGGATTTGCAAAGGAGTGGTTACAGGTGTGGTGAATGATGAATTGGCAGTAGCCATGATTTCTACAGAGCGGTCTCCTTTCCTGAGCAGTCTCCTTTCCTGAGCGGTCTCCTTTCCTGAGCGGTCTCCTCTGAGCAGACTCCTTCTGCGCCGCGCCCGCGCCCGCCCGACCGGGGCCCGCCCGCCCGCGCCCTCGCATACACCTGCAGTGTCGTCCGGATCGCCCCCACTCCCCGAATTTTTTTTCCGATTTTTTTCCATTTTTTTTAATTTCTTATGCTCTCTATCTCTTCAGATTAACACTCTCCCCCCACACCTCCCACCACCCACTTCTACCCCAAATATTCCTGCTCTACTTCCTTGGATCAAGTTTTTCTTGATATCAATAATACAAAGATGCCACTTCCTCGGATCAAGTTTTTGAGGTTCTCCTTCCCACTTTCACCCCCATCCCAAATTTTTTCGAATTTTTTTTTAATTTCATTTTCTTATGATCTCCATCTCCTCAGATCAAGTTTTTGGGTTCCCCCCTATGGGGGTAAGCATTCAAAATGGACTCCCCCTATGGGGCATGGTGCTTTCTCTTAATACAGGTCTAAACAAGTGTGACGTCACCCCACCTGTGTTTACTCGGCGGTCAGTGACGTCACGTGATGACCTCACACACAGGCTGAATCTTGTCGACCAAACATTAACTTAAAATACAGGATAACACTAATACACAATATTTTCATTTATTTATTTATTATACAACCAATACACAATATTTCATATACATTTCATATACATCCAACAAAAAAAAATACAAATTCATTAAAAAAGGTACAATTCATTGACTAAAATCAACATAGAGTAATTCTTCTTCTCTTGAAGAAATTCTGGGCATTTTGTTCTGGATCTTCTTCGTCGTCATCTGATATATAATAGACTTCTGGGGAGGATGATGGTGGGGAAGCCGGTGGATAATTTATGGGGGAAGACGGGGAATCCTCAACAACACATGAACTAGGTTGGGAATTTGTCGTGAAATATTCCATCTCACTCCATACACATTTATCACAATAACAGGTACTGGCACATTCTCCTCTCATATTAATCTCTTCATCCACATTATTATTATTAGTGCTAGACGTAGCGGCAGCGACATCCACATGAGACTGGGGAGAAGGTGCGATCTCGACGTGGGAAGGAGTTACAATGTCCTGGATAAAAGCGTTAACATCAACTCCATGAGTAGGAGGCACATTCTCAACATCCACATGAGGCCGGGGAGAAGACGCGATCTCAACGTTGGTAGGAGGGGCAGCAGCATCTCCATACGGGTGGGTAGGAGGCGGGGTGGATCTCGCTCCTAACAAACCCATCAACTCGCAAATCATTTGCTCCTGTCGGATTTGATTTGCGCGAATAAGTTCCAACATCCGCATTATATTCACATCTGGCAAAGAAAAAAATTTTCCCGATTAAAAGAATAAGGTGCACCTTTAATTACATTAAAGTACAAAAGTTTTTTTTTTACTGGTTAATACATACAGTTCTAAAAAATCATTTATGTGTAAAAGAATAAAAGAAAAAGATTTTTCACTATTACAACAAGATTCACTTGGTTAATGAACAAAATCACTTACCATTTACCGCAGGAGGATGCTGATTAATCCAACATACACAGGGATACTGTCTTCCCTCCTCGTAGACACCTCCAACATACACAGGGATACTGTCTTCCCTCCTCGTAGACACCTCCAACATACACAGGGATACTGTCTTCCCTCCTCGTAGACACCTCCAACATACACAGGGATACTGTCTTCCCTCCTCGTAGACACCTCCAACATACACAGGGATACTGTCTTCCCTCCTCGTAGACACCTCCAACATACACAGGGATACTGTCTTCCCTCCTCGTAGACACCTCCAACATACACAGGGACACTGTCTTCCCTCCTCGTAGACACCTCCAACATACACAGGGATACTGTCTTCCCTCCTCGTAGACACCTCCAACATACACAGGGATACTGTCTTCCCTCCTCGTAGACACCTCCATCATACACAGGGATACTCTCTTCCCTCCTCGTAGACACCTCCAACATACACAGGGATACTGTCTTCCCTCCTCGTAGACACCTCCAACATACACAGGGATATTGTCTTCCCTCCTCGTAGACACCTCCAACATATACAGGGATACTGTCTTCCCTCCTCGTAGACACCTCCAACATTCACAGGGATACTGTCTTCCCTCCTCGTAGACACCTCGAACATACACAGGGATACTGTCTTCCCTCCTCGTAGACACCTCCAACATACACAGGGATACTGTCTTCCCTCCTCGTAGACACCTCCAACATACACAGGGATACTGTCTTCCCTCCTCGTTGACACCTCCATCATACACAGGGATACTGTCTTCCCTCCTCGTAGACACCTCCAACATACACAGGGATACTGTCTTCCCTCCTCGTAGACACCTCCAACACACTCAGGGATACTGTCTTCCCTCCTCGTAGACACCTCCAACATACACAGGGATACTGTCTTCCCTCATCGTTGACACCTCCATCATACACAGGGATACTGTCTTCCCTCCTCGTAGACACCTCCAACATACACAGGGATACTGTCTTCCCTCCTCGTAGACACCTCTAACATACACAGGGATACTGTCTTCCCTCCTCGTACACACCCCCAACATACACAAGGATACTGTCTTCCCTCCTCGTAGACACCTCCAACATGCACAGGGATACTGTCTTCCCTCCTCGTAGACACCTCTAACATACACAGGGATACTGTCTTCCCTCCTCGTAGACACCTCCAACATACACAAGGATACTGTCTTCCCTCCTCGTAGACACCTCCAACATACACAAGGATACTGTCTTCCCTCCTCGTAGACACCTCTAACATACACAGGGATACTGTCTTCCCTCCTCGTAGACACCTCCAACATACTCAGGGATACTGTCTTCCCTCCTCGTAGACACCTCCAACATACACAAGGATACTGTCTTCCCTCCTCGTAGACACCTCCAACATACACAGGGATACTGTCTTCCCTCCTCGTAGACACCTCCAACATACACAGGGATACTGTCTTCCCTCCTCTTTGACACCTCCATCATACACAGGGATACTGTCTTCCCTCCTCGTAGACACCTCCAACATACACAGGGATACTCTCTTCCCTCCTCGTAGACACCTCCAACATACTCAGGGATACTGTCTTCCCTCCTCGTAGACACCTCCAACATACACAGGGATACTGTCTTCCCTCCTCGTTGACACCTCCATCATACACAGGGATACTGTCTTCCCTCCTCGTAGACACCTCCAACATACACTGGGATACTGTCTTCCCTCCTCGTAGACACCTCCAACATACACAGGGATACTGTCTTCCCTCCTCGTAGACACCTCTAACATACACAGGGATACTGTCCTCCCTCCTCGTAGACACCATCCAACATACACAGGATACTGTCTTCCCTCCTCGTTGACACCTCCATCATACACAGGGATACTGTCTTCCCTCCTCGTAGACACCTCCAACATACTCAGGGATACTGTCTTCCCTCCTCGTAGACACCTCCAACATACACAGGGATACTGTCTTCCCTCCTCGTTGACACCTCCATCATACACAGGGATACTGTCTTCCCCTCGTAGACACCTCCAACATACACAGGGATACTGTCTTCCCTCCTCGTAGACACCTCCAACATACTCAGGGATACTGTCTTCCCTCCTCGTAGACACCTCAACATACACAGGGATACTGTCTTCCCTCCTCGTTGACACCTCCATCATACACAGGGATACTGTCTTCCCTCCTCGTAGACACCTCCAACATACACTGGGATACTGTCTTCCCTCCTCGTAGACACCTCCAACATACACAGGGATACTGTCTTCCCTCCTCGTTGACACCTCCATCATACACAGGGATACTGTCTTCCCTCCTCGTAGACACCTCCAACATACACAGGGATACTGTCTTCCCTCCTCGTAGACACCTCCAACACACTCAGGGATACTGTCTTCCCTCCTCGTAGACACCTCCAACATACACAGGGATACTGTCTTCCCTCATCGTTGACACCTCCATCATACACAGGGATACTGTCTTCCCTCCTCGTAGACACCTCCAACATACACAGGGATACTGTCTTCCCTCCTCGTAGACACCTCTAACATACACAGGGATACTGTCTTCCCTCCTTGTAGACACCCCCAACATACACAAGGATACTGTCTTCCCTCCTCGTAGACACCTCCAACATGCACAGGGATACTGTCTTCCCTCCTCGTAGACACCTCTAACATACACAGGGATACTGTCTTCCCTCCTCGTAGACACCTCCAACATACACAAGGATACTGTCTTCCCTCCTCGTAGACACCTCCAACATACACAAGGATACTGTCTTCCCTCCTCGTAGACACCTCTAACATACACAGGGATACTGTCTTCCCTCCTCGTAGACACCTCCAACATACTCAGGGATACTGTCTTCCCTCCTCGTAGACACCTCCAAATACACAAGGATACTGTCTTCCCTCCTCGTAGACACCTCCAACATACACAGGGATACTGTCTTCCCTCCTCGTAGACACCTCCAACATACACAGGGATACTCTCTTCCCTTCTCTTTGACACCTCCATCATACACAGGGATACTGTCTTCCCTCCTCGTAGACACCTCCAACATACACAGGGATACTGTCTTCCCTCCTCGTAGACACCTCCAACATACTCAGGGATACTCTCTTCCCTCCTCGTAGACACCTCCAACATACACAGGGATACTGTCTTCCCTCCTCGTTGACACCTCCATCATACACAGGGATACTGTCTTCCCTCCTCGTAGACACCTCCAACATACACTGGGATACTGTCTTCCCTCCTCGTAGACACCTCCAACATACACAGGGATACTGTCTTCCCTCCTCGTAGACACCTCTAACATACACAGGGATACTGTCCTCCCTCCTCGTAGACACCTCCAACATACACAGGGATACTGTCTTCCCTCCTCGTTGACACCTCCATCATACACAGGGATACTGTCTTCCCTCCTCGTAGACACCTGCAACATACATAGGGATACTGTCTTCCCTCCTCTCATGTTTTCCACATGAGAAACAATCTCGTGATGTTAGATTCTAACTTATCATATGCAAAATTTTTAAGTCAAATTAGTTTTTGTGAAATAATTGGAGAATGTTTCTTGTGATCAAAAATAAATCGGAGTGTCTGACTTTATTTGGTTATCGTAGGTTAAATCTACTTTCATAAAACTAGATTTAAGTTCTGCAATTTACTACTTTACCATTTTTAATGATATTAGGATATTATTTCATTTATGATGACTTGTGGATGCCTCTTTTGATTCCCTTCAAATCTTATCAGCTTCTGCCGCACTCTGCACTATTCCAGTTTCATGTACTGAGGAACTGGGGAATCGAGTTGTGGAATACAGGGATACTTTTATAGGATCGCATAGCGACCAAAATATATGTAGTAATTCACAAATTTAAAGAGAAATTTACTGCCAGCTGTAGTGAAATTGCTGCACACTGTTCACAAGTTTTGTGCTTTTGAATAAGGAAACATAAGCCTTATGAACATTTGTTTTATATTTTTTTGCTGCAGAATATATAAAAAACAGAGATCACTTTAGAGTATAAAATCAGGATTCCTCTTACAGTACAAAACAAGTGATAGTATTTAGATTACTAAACATGAGTACATGTTAGAGTACAAAAAAATTTCAGATTGAAATAGTATAGTGATACTGACACTGTGGATATAAACATACATGAACCCTTCAGTTTATTTATTAAAAGGATACGTATTACCACGAGTGACTTCATGTGTCCTGATGAAGTCACTCGTTGTGAAACATTTCCTTGAATAAATTCCCTGAACTTTACGTAAGTGTCCTTATCCACAGAGTACAAGAAAACCGTTCAAATGTTAAAAATTGATTAATAATAATAATAATAATAATAATAATAATAATAATAATAATAATAATAATAATAATAATATAATAATGATAATAATAATAATAATAATAATAATAATAATAATAATAATAATAATAATAATAATAATAATAAGAACGATACGAATTCTAATTATTTGGTTGCTAAGTTGGTTATAATTGTATGTTTTGTAAGTTACGAGTTACAATTGTTTGGGTAATAAGTCAGGAGCAGTAAATGTGACAACAAAGGTACAGTTGGTAACTAGTTGGATCTAATGTTGAAGTTTTACTGTAATTGTTTGGTTGTTAAGTTTGATTTTTAAATTATTTGGTTGCAAAGTTGTGAGTTGAATACAATTCTTTGACTTTAAAGTTAGAAGGTTTAAATATAATGTAAAAGTTGCAGTAAATATATTACTGAATTAAGTTATAATTTTATGGCTGAGACGATAAGAATTATAATAAAATGGCTGCTAATTAAGGCGATGTAGACATAGTGTATATTTAAGACAAAATAGAAACTGAATCAGTTGCAATATAATAACGATTTAGAAGACGGAATATTTAGGAAAATAAATTTCACTGATGATATACAAAAAAAAAATATTTAGGAAAATAAATCTGACGGATGATATATAAACAAAAAACATGTCTGAGGAAAGTTAATAAGTTGTCAAGTGTTACAATTAAATTGTACGAACCTGCGGTCAATTGACTGGGATAAATATCTCAAAGTTTTACTGAGAACTTGAATATTTTCTAAGAAAATAAGTTGGGAACAGTGACCTTCCTCAGAGTCTGGGAGAAATCTGTCAGCTGACGAAATCCAAGATGGCCGCTCGTACATATTAAAGGTGTTAATGGAGGTTTGAAGCCTAACGACTGTACAAGAATCATTTAAATTAATCCTTAAAGTAGGAATTAAAGTAAACTTTCAGTATATATATATATATAATATATATATATATATATATATATATATATATATATATATATATATATATATATATATATATATATATAAAATATATATATATATATATATATATATAATATATATATATATATATATTATATATATATATATATATATATATATTTATATAAGTAGTCAACTTTTCTTCTGGGGGCTGTATCCGGTTTTACGGGGTGCGGCTGAGCGACTCCTTCCGGTTTAGGGCCTTCCTCTGGGCGCTGTATCCGGTTTAGGGCCTTCCACTGGGCGGTGTATCCGGTCTAGGACCAGCGGCTGGAGGGTCACCTTTTCACACCTAGGTGTTACTTCCGGTTTGACCTTGACCTCGCCCTCGAGACTACCTCACTCTTGACCCCCCCAACCATTACCCCCGCCCACGACCCCCCTTCGCGACCCCCCTTCGCGACCCCCGTCGCGCCGCGCGCCCGCCCGCGCGCCCGCCCGCGCCCTTCGCGACCCCCGCCCGCGTGCCCGCCCGCGCCCTTCGCGACCCCCGCCCGCGCCTTCTGCTGCGCCTTCTGCAGCGTCGTCCGGATCGCCCCCGCGCCTCGAATTTTTTTCCGATTTTTTTCGATTTTTTTTTTAATTTCATTTTCTTGTGCTCTCCATCTCCTCGGATCAAATTTTTGAGGTTCCCCCTCTCACTTTCACTCCCATCCCAAAATTTCTCGAAATCAAAGTCTCCACCTCCTCGGATCAAATTTTGGAGGTTCCCCCTCCCACTTTCACCCCCACCCCAAAATTTCTCGAAATCAAAGTCTCCATCTCCTCGGATCAAGTTTTTTGGATTCCCCCCTATGGGGTTTTCGAAATTCTCCATCTCCTTGGATCAAGGTTTTTTGGATTGTCCCTCCTTCCACACCCAACCCCCACCTCAAATTTTTCTCGATAATAAAAAGGACTCCATCTCCTCGGATCAAGTTTTTTTGGATTCCCCCTATGGGGTTTTCGAAATTCTCCAATTCCTCGGATCAAGTTTTTGGATTCCCCCCTTTGGGGGTAAGCATGATTACTACAGGTCTAAACAAGTCAAATGACCTAAGAAGGGTGTTGACTCACGCTCCTACTTTCCACACACAAGACTCACGCTCCTACTTTCCACACACAAGACCTCACGCTCCTACTTTCCACACACAAGACTCACGCTCCTACTTTCCACACACAAGACTCACGCTCCTACTTTCCACACACAGGACTCACGCTCCTACTTTCCACACACAAGACTCACGCTCCTACTTTCCACACACAAGACTCACGCTCCTACTTTCCACACACAAGACTCACGCTCCTACTTTCCACACACAAGACTCACGCTCCTACTTTCCACACACAAGACTCACGCTCCTACTTTCCACACACAAGACTCACGCTAATACTTTCCACACACAAGACTCACGCTCCTACTTTCCACACACAAGACTCACGCTCCTACTTTCCACACACAAGACTCACGCTCCTACTTTCCACACACAAGACTTACGCTCCTACTTTCCACACACAAGACTCACGCTCCTACTTTCCACACACAAGACTCACGCTCCTACTTTCCACACACAAGACTCACGCTCCTACTTTCCAGTACACAAGACTCACGCTCCTACTTTCCAGTACACAAGACTCACGCTCCTACTTTCCAGTACACAAGACTCACGCTCCTACTTTCCAGTACACAAGACTCACGCTCCTACTTTCCAGTACACAAGACTCACGCTTCTACTTTCCACACACAAGACTCACGCTCCTACTTCCACACACAAGACTTACGCTCCTACTTTCCACACACAAGACTCACGCTCCTACTTTCCACACACAAGACTCACGCTCCTACTTTCCACACACAAGACTCACGCTCCTACTTTCCAGTACACAAGACTCACGTCCTACTTTCCAGTACCAAACTCACGCTCCT
>NC_069403.1:17874010-17928847 GCF_026875155.1 Cherax quadricarinatus
CATTAGATCCAACTAGTTACCAACTGTACCTTTGTTGTCACATTTACTGCTCCTGACTTATTAACCAAACAACTGTAACTCGTAACTTACAAAACATACAATTATAACCAACTTAGCAACCAAATAATTAGAATTCGTATCGTTCTTCTTCTTCTTCTTCTTCTTCTTCTTCTTCTTCTTATTATTATTATTATTATTATTATTATTATTATTATTATTCAACTTTTAACATTTGAACGGTTTTCTTGTACTCTGTGGATAAGGACACTTACGTAAAGTTCAGGGAATTTATTCAAGGAAATGTTTCACAACGAGTGACTTCATCAGGACACATGAAGTCACTCGTGGTAATACGTATCCTTTTAATAAATAAACTGAAGGGTTCATGTATGTTTATATCCACAGTGTCAGTATCACTATACCATTTCAATCTGAAATTTTTTTGTACTCTAACATGTACTCATGTTTAGTAATCTAAATACTATCACTTGTTTTGTACTGTAAGAGGAATCCTGATTTTATACTCTAAAGTGATCTCTGTTTTTTATATATTCTGCAGCAAAAAATATAAAACAAATGTTCATAAGGCTCACGCGAGCTTTTAAATCTCTGCACAAAATTCAATTTAAACCAGCAAATAATAGAGCCTACTAGACTGGAGAATACACTAGACCTCATCTTCACTAACAATGATGATCTGATAAGACATGTCACCATATCAAAAACAATATACTCAGATCACAACATAATTGAGGTTCAGACATGTATGCGTGGAGCCCCAGACCGACATAATGAGACTAGTCACGAGGGAGCATTCACCAAATTTAACTTCAATAACAAAAACATAAAGTGGGACCAAGTAAACCAAGTCCTTACCGATATAAGCTGGGAAGATATACTAAGCAACACAGACCCCAACTTATGCCTAGAACAGATTAACTTGGTGGCACTCGATGTATGCACAAGGCTTATTCCTCTAAGAAAAAGGAGGAGTAGATGTAAAATAGAAAGAGACAGGCGCTCCCTTTACAGGCGACGGAAAAGAATAACAGAGCGGCTAAAAGAGGTCAATATATCTGAAATGCTTAGGGAGACACTGGTCAGAGAAATAGTAAGCATCGAACTTAAGCTAAAAGAATCCTTTAGGAGTCAGGAATCGCGGGAAGAACTAAAAGCCATAAATGAAATCGAAAGAAACCCAAAGTATTTCTTCTCCTATGCCAAATCAAAATCGAGAACAACGTCCAGTATTGGGCCCCTACTTAAACAAGATGGGTCCTACACAGATGACAGCAAGGAAATGAGTGAGCTACTCAAGTCCCAATATGACTCAGTTTTTAGCAAGCCGCTAACCAGACAGAGTCGAAGATCAAAATGATTTTTTATGAGAGAGCCACAAAATTTGATTAACACAAGCCTATCCGATGTTATCCTGACGCCAAATGACTTCGAACAGGCGATAAATGACATGCCCATGCACTCTGCCCCAGGGCCAGACTCATGGAACTCTGTGTTCATCAAGAACTGCAAGAAGCCCTATCACGAGCCTTTTCTATCCTATGGAGAGGGAGCATGGACACGGGGTCGTCCCACAGTTACTAAAAACAACAGACATAGCCCCACTCCACAAAGGGGGCAGTAAAGCAACAGCAAAGAACTACAGACCAATAGCACTAACATCCCATATCATAAAAATCTTTGAAAGGGTCCTAAGAAGCAAGATCACCACCCATCTAGAAACCCATCAGTTACACAACCCAGGGCAACATGGGTTTAGAACAGGTCGCTCCTGTCTGTCTCAAATATTGGATCACTACGACAAGGTCCTAAATGCACTAGAAGACAAAAAGAATGCAGATGTAATATATACAGACTTTGCAAAAGCCTTCGACAAGTGTGACCATGGCGTAATAGCGCACAAAATGCGTGCTAAAGGAATTACAGGAAAAGTCGGTCGATGGATCTATAATTTCCTCACTAACAGAACACAGAGAGTAGTCGTCAACAGAGTAAAGTCCGAGGCAGCTACGGTGAAAAGCTCTGTTCCACAAGGCACAGTACTCGCCCCCATCTTGTTCCTCATCCTCATATCCGACATAGACAAGGATGTCAGCTACAGCACCGTGTCTCCTTTGCAGATGACACCCGAATCTGCATGACAGTGTCTTCCATTGCAGACACTGCAAGGCTCCAGGCGGACATCAACCAAATCTTTCAGTGGGCTGCAGAAAACAATATGAAGTTTAATGATGAGAAATTTCAATTACTCAGATATGGTAAACACGAGGAAATTAAATCTTCATCAGAGTACAAAACAAATTCTGGCCACAAAATAGAGCGAAACACCAACGTCAAAGACCTGGGAGTGATCATGTCGGAGGATCTCACCTTCAAGGACCATAACATTGTATCAATCGCATCTGCTAGAAAAATGACAGGATGGATAATGAGAACCTTCAAAACTAGGGAGGCCAAGCCCATGATGACACTCTTCAGGTCACTTGTTCTATCTAGGCTGGAATATTGCTGCACACTAACAGCACCTTTCAAGGCTGGTGAAATTGCCGACCTAGAAAATGTACAGAGAATCTTCACGGCGTGCATAACGGAGATAAAACACCTCAATTACTGGGAGCGCTTGAGGTTCCTGAACCTGTATTCCCTGGAACGCAGGCGGGAGAGATACACGATTATATACACCTGGAAAATCCTAGAGGGACTAGTACCGAACTTGCACACGAAAATCACTCACAACGAAAGCAAAAGACTTGGCAGACGATGCAACATCCCCCCAATGAAAAGCAGGGGTGTCACTAGCACGTTAAGAGACCATACAATAAGTGTCAGGGGCCCGAGACTGTTCAACTGCCTCCCAGCACACATAAGGGGGATTACCAACAGACCCCTGGCAGTCTTCAAGCTGGCACTGGACAAGCACCTAAAGTCGGTTCCTGACCATCCGGGCTGTGGCTCGTACGTTGTTTGCATGCAGCCAGCAGCAACAGCCCTGGTTAAATCAGCTCTAAATCCCCCGGGAGGCCTGGTCACAGACCGGGCCGCGGGGGCGTTGACCCCGAACTCTTTTCCAGGAAAACTCCGGGAAGGCTTATGTTTCCTTTTTCAAAAGCACAAAACTTGGAATAGGTTAGAAATTTTTTCACTACAGCTGGCGTAAATTTCTTTTTAAAATTTGTAAATTACTACATATATTTTGGTCGCAAATGGCGTTTCCCTATAAAAGAAACCCTGTATTCCACAACTCGATCCCCGTTCCCAGTACTTTAAACGGGGAAATAGGCAAGTGCGGCAGAACTGATAAGATTTGAAGGGAATCAAAAGAGGCATCCACAAGCCCATCATAAATAAAAAATATCCAATATCTTTAAAAAAATGGTAAAGTAGAAAATTTGGGCAGAATTTAAAATCTAGTTTTATGAAATTTAGTTTTTAACCTACGATAACCAACCCCGGTGTATTTTGGAGGTGTCTACGGGGAAAGAAGACATTACCCCTGTGTATGTTGGGTGTCAACGGGGAAGGGAAGACAGTATCCCTGAAAAATGTTGGAGGTGTCAAACGGGGAGGAAACTTTACCCTGGGGTATTGGAGGGTCAACGAGGAGAGAAGAAGTATCCCGGGGTATTTGGGAGGTGTCTACGGGAGGAGACAGTATCCCTGTGTATGTTGGAGGTTTCTACGGGAGGGAAGACAATATCCCTGTGTATTTTGGAGGTGTCTACAAAGGAGGGAAAAACAGTTTTCCCTGTGTAGTTGGGTGTCTACGAGGAGAAAGACAGAACCCCCTTTTAAATGTTGGAGCTTCCTACGAGGGGGGGAAGACAATATCCCTGGGAAATTTGGGAGGGTCTACGGGAAGAAGACAGTACCCCTGTGTATTTTGGGAGCGCCCTCTGGGGGGAAGACAGAACCCTGTGTATTTTTGGAGTTCACGAGGAGAGAAGACAGTACCCCCTGTGAATTTGGGGGTTGCCCTACGAGGGGGGAAAAAATATCCCGTGAAATTTTGGGAGGTGTCTTAACGAGGAGGGAAGACAGAAACCCTGTGTATGTTGGAGGTGCTACGGGGGGGAAGACATTTATCCCTTTGTATTTTGGAGGTTTCAACGAGGAGAGAAAACAGAAACCCTGTGTATGTTGGAGGGTCTCAGGGGGGAAACAGTTTTCCCGGGTTTATGTTGGAGGGTCAACGAGGAAGAAGACATTAAACCCGTTTTTTGGGGGTGCAACGAGGAGAAAGACAGTATCCCTGTGAATTTTGGGAGGTGTCAACGAGGGGGGAAAAGGACAGAAACCCGTTATTTTTGGAGGTGCCCCAACGAGGAGGGAAGACAGTATCCCTGGTATGTGGGGGGGTCAACGAGGAGGAAAAAACAGAACCCTTGTATTTTTGGAGGGGGTAAAACGAGGAGAAAAAACAGAAACCCTGTGTATGTTGGGGTGCCAACAAAGAGGGAAAAAGTATCCCCCTGTGAAATTTTTGGAGGGTCAACGAGGAGAAAGACATAACCCCTGTGTATTTTTGGGGGTTTGCCCTACGAGGGGGGAAACAGTACCCCGGTGTATTTGGAGGTGTCTACGGGGAGAGAAGCAGTACCCTTGTATTTTGGAGGTGCTACGGGGAAAGGGAAGACAGTATCCCTGGAAATGGGGGAGGTGCCCAAACAGGGGGGGAAAAACAGTATCCCTGGTATTTTTGGAGGTGCCTCGAGGAGGGAAGACAGTACCCTGTGTAATTTTTGGAGGTGCTACGAGGGGGGAAGCCCGTATCCCTGTGTATGATGGAGGTGAAACGAGGATGGAAAAAAAAAAACCCGGGTAGTTGGGGGTGTCACGAGGAGGGAAGAAGTACCCCTTGTGTATTTTGGGGGTGTCTACGAGGGGAAAGGGACAGTTTCCCTGTGTATTTTAGGGGTGTCTACGAGGGGGAAAACAGAAACCCTGTGTATGTTGGGGGTGTCAACGAGGAGGGAAGACAGTACCCCTTTGTGTATTTTGGGGGGTGTCAACGAGGAGGGAAGACAGTATCCCTGTTGAATTTTGGGAAAGGTTTCCCTACGAGGGGGGAAGACAGTACCCCAGTGTATTTGGAGGTGTCTACAGGAGGGAAACAGTATCCCTGTGTATGAGGGAAAGGTGTCAACGAGGGGGGAAACAGTATCCCTTTAGTTGGGGGTTCCCAACGGGGAAAGGGAAGACAGAAACCCTGGGGAAGTTGGGGTGCCCTACGAGGAGGGAAACATACCCGTGATTTTTGGGAGGTGTCTACGGGGAGGGAAGACAGTACCCTGTGTATAAAAGGGGGTGTAAAAAGGAGGAGGGAAGACAGTACCCCTGTGTATTTGGAGGGTCTACGGGGAGGGAAACAAAACCCGTGTATTTGGAGGGGCCCTACGAGGAGGGAAACAGTATCCCGTTATGTTGGAGGTGTCTACGGGGGGGAAAAGACAGTAACCCTGGAATTTTTTGGGGGTGTCTACGAGGGGGGAAAAAAGCCCGTACCCCCTGTAATGTTGGAGGTGCCCTACGAGGAGGGAAGACGATCCCTGTGTATTTGGGGGTGTCACGAGGAGGGAAGACGTATCCCTGTGTATGATGGGGTGTAAACCGAGGAGGGAAGAAAAGTATCCCTGTGAAATGTTGGGGGGTTCTACGGGGAGGGAAACAATATCCCTGGAATGTTGGACTGTCAACAGGGGGAAAAGACGAATCCCTGTTTATGTTGGGGGGGTTGTCTACGGGGGGGGGAAGACAAAATCCCTGGGGTATTTTTGGATTCAACGGGGGAGGGAAAAACAGTATCCCTGGGGAATGTTAGGTGTCTCGAGGAGGGAAGACAGAAAACCCCCTGTGAAATGATGGGGGTTTTCCCAACGGGGAGGGAAGACATTTCCCTGTGAAAGTTGGGGGTTTCAAAGAGGGGGGAAACAATATCCCTTTGTATGAAAAGGGTTGTCTACGAGGAGGGAAGCCCTACCCCTGTGTATAAAGGATTTTTTCCCTACGAGGAGGGAAGACAATATCCCTGTGAGGGTTTAGAGGTTCTACGAGGGGGGAAGACAGTATCCCTTTTAAATTTTGGAGGTGCCCTACTAGGAGGGAAAACAGTATCCCTGGAAATTTTTGGGGTGTCTACGGGGAGGAAAGAACAGTACCCCCTGTGTATTTGGATTAATCACATCCCCCCTGCGGAAATGGTAAGTGTTTTTTTGTTCTTAACAAAGTGAATTTGTTGTAATAGTAAAAAAATCTTTTTTTCCTTTTTTTCTTTTAAAACAAAAATGTTTTTTTAGAACGGGTATGTTTTAAACCCAAAAAAAAAAAAAAACTTTGGTACTTTAATGTAATTAAAGGTGCCCTTTTTCCCTTTTAATGGGGAAAAATTTTTCTTTGCCAATTTGAAAAAAAAGCGGTTTTTGGAACTTTTTTTCCCCGCAAATAAAATTTCCGGGACAGGAGCAAAAAATTTTGGGCGAGTTTTTTGGTTTTTTTGGGAGCGAGACCCCACCCCGCCCCCTCCCCACCCGTATGGAAAAGCTGCTGCCCTTCCTCCCAAACGTTGAATCGCGCCCCTTCCCCCCGGCCTCATGTGGATTTTGAGAATGTGCCCTCCTACTCAGGGATTGAAAAAAACCCTTTTTTACCAGGACATTGTAATTTTCCCAGCCCTCATGTCCCCTCCGCAAACGTCAAGCACTAATAAAAATTTTAATGGGGAAAGAAGAGATTAATATGAAGAGAAAAGTCAAAGTACCTGTTATTGTGATAAAAGGTATGGATAAAGATGGAAAATTTCACGAAAATTTCCCCCAACCTATTTTCAGGTTGTTGGGGTTTCCCCTTCCCCCTTTTCCCCCAAAAAAAAAATCCACCGGCTTCCCCCCCATCACCCTCCCCAAAAGTCTTTTATATATCAAATGACGACGAAGAAAAAACCCAAACAAAATCCCCCAGAATTTTTTAAAGAAGAAAAAAATTGGGCTCTATTTTTATTTTATTTCAATGAATTGTAGCTTTTTTAAGAATTTGTATTTTTTTTGGGGGTTGGATGATATAAAATTTGTAAAAGAAATTTGGGGAAAATTGGGTTTGGGTATAAAAAAATAAATGAAAATATGTGTATTAGGGGTTTATCCTGCTTTAAGTTAATGTTTGGCACCAAAATTCAGCCTGTGTGTGACGTCATCATGTGACCCTCCCCTGAACCCCGGAGTAAACACAGGTGGGGTGACGTCACACTTTTAGAAACCCGTATTAAGAAAAAAGCACCAAAGCCCCTTTGGGGGAAATCCAATTTTTAATGCTACCCCCCCCTAGGGGGGAACCCAAAAAAATTTTATCCGAGGAATGGAGATCATAAGAAAATGAAATTCAAAAAAAAATTTGAAAAAATTTGGGATGGGGGGGAAAAAAGGGGGAGAACCTCAAAAACTTGAAACCGAGAAATGGGATCTTTGTATTATTGATACAGAAAAACTTTATCCAAGGAAGTAGAGCAGGAATATTTGGGGGAGAAGGGGTGGGAGGGGGGGGGGGGAAAGTGTTAATCCGAAAAGATAAAGGCAAAAATTAAAAAAAAATGGAAAAAAAATTTGGAAAAAAAATTCGGGGGAGTGGGGGCGATCCGGGGCCCGGGGCCGCCCGGGTATGCGAGGGCGCGGGCGGGCGGCCCCGGGGCGGGCGGGGGCGGGCGCGGCCCCAGAAGGAGCCGCCAGAGGAGACCGCTCAGGAAAAGGGGGACCGCTTTAGGAAAGGAGACTGTCAGGAAAAAGGGGAAAATCTCTGTAGAAATCAGACTACGCCAATTCAACCAAACCCACAAACCGTAACCCCCTCCTTTTTTCAAATCCAAGCAAGTAATTTTAGGTCCCCGGGCAATCCCCCTGCCCCCTTTCATTCAGAGCAGGGAAATCAGTGAAAAAAGACTGGCTGGAAAGCAACAAAGGCAGCTCAAGTATTCTTGATTTGCCCTTTCCAAAGGAACTTCCCAATGTTCAGGGGCCACCTTTGCTTAAACCCTGACTCACGAAATCGGAATGACACGAATTGGGAAACAAACCATACTACGGGCGGGATTTTAACCCGGGGGTCAGAGGGGTCTCAAAAATCCCGACCGCCCCGTTAGCCACCCGGAAACCCCAAACGACAATAAGATTCGTCCCCAAATAGTATATTTCTACCCATAGGAAAGGTTTTCATAGGAAACCCCCCTGTGACCACCCAAAAGCCAAATTTTTACAGACGAATCTCCAGCTACGTGGCCGTGACGAACTCTAGCTCAAGTTCTTCAAAGCTGGGTTTAAAATGACATAGAAATCGTAATGACACGATTTCAAAAAAAACCAAAACCCCGGGCGGGGTTTTTAACCGGGCCCTAGGGTAAAAACAGCCCCCCCAAAGGCAGCTCAAATTTTCAAAAAAGGGGAAATAAACAAAGGGCCGGGTACCAAGCCCAAAAATTTAAGATGATTAATGGCCCCCACTGTCATTCAACAAATTTTCGTTGGGTTTTTGTCACTACCCAAAACCCATACAAACTCCCGCAGGTTAATTTTTTGTTCCACCCCAAAAATTTTTTAAAAAAGGGCTTGGCAATCTCCTTTCCATTCCTAACTTGGGGGCCCCATGAGGAAAAATTCAGTGCCAGGCCAAACCCTGAGGGCTTTAAAGATCTTTCCCGCACTATTTTTGGACTTCATTTTTTTGGGCCTTTTTCCCTTCTTTGCATTACACAGTGGGGGGTCTTTTTACCATCAAAAAACAGTGATGTGATATTTTTTTCCCCCTGGGGCTTTGCTCAATTTTTTTGTTCCCCTCCCTTCGGTATTTTGTTCTGGCATTTCGTAACTTTTGTGGTTCAATAATTTTACTTTTGTCGTCCCCTTTGGGATAATGCCATAGTCCATTAAAGTGGTGGGAGCAATGGCAAACTCCAGAATAACCACTGAGAAAAATTAATTAATGTTTTTTTAATACTGCAGAGTTTCAAAGATACAGTACATACAAAACCCGTGCTTTCCACCTCATAATACAGACAATAAAAAAAAAATCAATTGCAAATGCTGTCCGGGGAAACTCAACCATTAACCCTTTACATTTGGCACTAAAATTTTTTGATGTATATAAGAAACAATGACTGAAAAGTGCAAACTTTGACCAAATTTCAAGCTCCCAAAAGGGAAAAGGTTTTTTTTCAGAATGCGACACAGCCAAAAAGGGGGCACCAATTTGGGAAATTGAAGACTCAATGATCCAGGGGGTGTTAAAAAAGTACTTCTTTCCCCTGACAGAGCGTCAGGAATTTGGGAAAGTCTGGTGAGTGATGTAGTGGAGCCCCGATTCATTTTAGCTTTAAGAAGAGGAAAGAAAAAGCTCAAAGAAGGGAGGGAAGAGGTGAAAAAAAAACCAAAGGGGCGACCCGAGAAAGGAAGGGGGCCCGGGGCCTATGATTCGAAACCCCCGCAACAACAATTAGGTGAGTACACCCCACCACACACACACAACCCCCACACACAAAACACACACACACACACACACACACAACAAACACACACACACGGTCACAACTCCTGAGGTGCACATCAAAACCAAAAAACTGCCCCAGCATAAAGGGGGACCCGCAACCCAAGAACAGCATTCCCCACATCCAAATAGGGAAACGCCCGGCCCTGTACAACGTGACCCAAGTGGGTTAGGGGAAAAAACCTTTTCCCGAAAAACAGGGGAGTCATGGTAGGTGGCAAGGGGGTCAGAGTTTGCGCTTGAAAACCCGCAGGGGGCCCCCATGGAACAACCTTTTACCCGGGGCTGTTTCCCGGTATTTGTGAAAGACATGGGCGGAAGGGAAAAGACTCCGCAGTGTCCCTGTTTGCAGATGGGTTTGAAGTTTATGAGAAGAATTCAATCGGACGAGGACCAGGCCAGAATACATAGGGGCTGGACAAGGGTGCAGGCCCGGGCCCGCAACTGCTCCCCCCGAGTTCAACCCCCCCCAAGTGCAAAGTCCTTTAAAAAAATTTGGGGGAAGGGGAAAGAAAGGGCCCCAGATGGAGCCCAGCCTAGGGGGGCCCTGACTACAAATCTCAAACAAAGGGAAAAAGGATCTTTGGGGGAGTATAAAAATCCGGCACTTTTCCCCAAAGGGACCCCTCCAAATAAAAAAAACCCGCCGCAGCAAAACGAGCGCCTACAAACTTTTTTCATAAGTTGAATAGTCCCGGGAAGTGGGGTTTGTGGAGGAAAGGGTCAATACATGAGGGGATATAAAAACTCATGGAACGGGAAAAAAATGACCGATTAGCACCCGCTGAAGAGGTGGGGGGGCCCGGGGCTTTGACTCGAACCCCTGGAAAAACCCCAACTTTTGATACACACACACACACACAAAAAACACACAAAGCACAACCCACACACACACACACACACACACACACAAACAAAACACACACTCACACACATACACACACCCCCACAACACACACACACACACACACACACCCCACACCACTACAAACACCCCATACACACACACACATACACAAACACACACACACACACACCCACCACAACAAACACACACACACACACACACAACAACGGGGGCCCAAAACCCTTGTGGATCAAATAAGGGACTGTTGCCCCCAAAAGATACAAACATAAAAAATAAAATGAGTGTGGAAAAGGTGATCAAGAATTACCCGGGGTTTTGGGTTTAACAAGGGGGAAAGTGGGCAAACCCTAATGTGGGGAGTGAAAAAAATTAATAAGCAAAAGGGAAAGAAAAAAAAAAAAAATACAACAAGGAAGGGGGCAGTAAAGGGCCCACTGGAAAACATTTACGCACAACAGTTTTGGGATGCCATTTACATATAAAAGGGAACACCGAATGTGAAGTGTTTCCCGTAATAAGGAAAAGTAAATCCCCTTTTAGGGAAAGCGGATGCATGAGCATTTAAGGTTAAAACCCTCACGGGGAAGGAGTTACAAAATAAACGGGTAGAAGGCCTATGTACGACGACTACGTCATCAGCTTCTGGGAAAATTGTCATCAAAACCCCCCGGCCCCGCGCAAGTATTGCTTCACCTTTTTGAGGGTTTCTTTTTGCCCAAAATTGAGTCTGGGCCCCCGCATCACTGTTAAATACTGGTCACTCACTCCTGCAAGCCATTACCAGAATTAGAGTAGAAATAGCATAGACGAGAGTGCAAGGAGTAAAGCGGTAGAGAGGGATAACGTCAGACACTTAAGCTGAGACAAGCTAAATTTTACAGCCTAGCTACTTTCTGAATTTTAGAAGTAGAATCGATAAGTGTTACAAGTATTGGTAAGCTTAGAATTACTGGTATCTACCGGTATTTATTAGCAGTATGAATACTTAGAGGTGGGGGCACACACACACACACACACACACACACACACACACACACACACACACTGAGGGGAATTGACAAGGTGGACAAAGACAGGATGTTCCAGAGATTGGACACAGTAACAAGGGGACACAGTTGGAAGCTAAAGACACAGATGAATCATAGGGATGTTAGGAAGTATTTCTTCAGCCACAGAGTAGTCAGTAAGTGGAATAGTTTGGGAAGCGATGTAGTGGAGGCAGGATCCATACATAGCTTTAAGCAGAGGTATGATAAAGCTCACGGCTCGGGGAGAGTGACCTAGTAGCGATCAGTGAAGAGGCGGGGCCAGGAGCTCGGAATCGACCCCCGCAACCTCAACTAGGTGAGTACAACTAGGTGAGTACACACACACACACACACACACACACACATACACACACACACACACACATACACACACACACATACACACACACACACACATACACACACACACACACACATACACACACATACACACACACACACACACACACACACACACACACACAACATACACACACACACATACACACACACACACACATACACACACATACACACACACACATACACACACACACACACATACACACACACATACACACACACACACACACACACACACACACATACACACACACACACATACACACACACACATACACACACACACATACACACACACACATACACACACACACACACATACACAAACATAAACACACACACACACACACACACACACACACACCACACATACACACACACACACACACACACACACACACACACACACATACACATACATACACACACACACACACACACACGTTATAACTGTTCTTACTGCTGAACAACGGTTTAGTGCCGAAGAAGGTAGCGTAGGTAGCAATGATACGGCCGTGGACTAGTTTGGCTTTAATTGGATAGGAGTGAGCACACAATGGGCAGTGTGAGGGAGTGACCGCAAGCCAGTCCATGGAGGGGGAGCACTTGTGTCCTGTCAAGTCGGTCGGCCTAGGAGAGAGAGAGGGTGGGCTGTGCCTCCCATTTGACCTAGGTGAGCCTACAGAGGGCAGCACCTGAATGCCGCGAAATATGAAACTAGTCAGAGCAGACGCTAGCTGTGTGCTCTGACAGTACAGGCTGTCTACATTTGCTCGGCCACGGCACCTCGCGTCGGACTGGTGGGCCATAGGTATAAAGGAATTACACTAGCTACCCCAGAGAGGGACTGGCTTTCGCTCACTAGTAAATAAAAATGGACATAAAATGCAACACGCAAAAAAAAACTCTCCCATCCAGGGGAAGAGAAAACTGGTTTGCCCGCGCTGTTTCATCGAGTAGAGAGCCCGGAGACGTCAGCACTGGAACTAAAATCTTCTATATACAGGTTGTCCGCAGGGCTGAACATCAGTTGACCACTCGTCTACTAACGTTGTTGCACCCTCACATCTGCAAACAATGACTGACAGTAGCATTTCCTAAGGTGTGACATGTAACTCAGAGGGCAGCACTGCCCTGACCGTAATACGGCTTTTTTTTTTTTTGTATAAAAACACTGGGTGCACATAACTACAATAATACTATATCCATGGAATTCATTACGCTCTGGGTACCCTTCTAAAAGTATTTACATAATTACATGATGTTGTCCACCCTGACTCCATTATCGACTAGCTATACAATGTGTGCGCATTTATACCCATTTCTGCAAGCAAACAATTAGCATAACTAGCGTAGGAGTTAGACAAGTCAGTAGGTACGTCAATGTCACAGAAATGTACTGTTGTCCTGGGTCGCAGGCCATAGGTATGGAGCCTTACTGGGCCGTCTTCTGTACCAGTAGTAGTGGGAGAAGGGATAGACGGGTTGTCCCTAGCATTAGTCTGATCGTGGCGTTGCAACGCACGCACCTCCAGCTCTGCTTCGGCCTGCATATGGTCCACATACTTCATGTGATCAATATGGGCTTCCTTGATAGTTCCCGTAGCAATCTCCCTCACCTCGAACTTATTGCCACGGAGCTGTCGTAGGACACGGTAAGGACCCACAAACTTTGGGACAAGTTTGTTCATACCTGGGGTCTACACTGGGTTGAGCAATATAACTTTGCAACCTGGTTCCACTTTGCTTTCCTTGGCGCGGGCATTGCGCTCAGACGTGAACCTATCAGTAGCTTTCATAAGGTTCTCTCGTACCCGCTGGAAGACAAGCTGCGTTGTCCTCATCTTTACTACACTGGGGTTATCAGTATCGTAAGTAGGTCTAGGTGGAGCAAACAGAATTTCATATGGTAAGCGCTTGTCATAGCCATACAAAGCAAAATGAGGTGTCTCACCGATCGAGCTGTTGAGGGAGGAATTTAATGTACACTGAACATCTGGGATAGCCTCATCCCATGTAGTACAACTTGGGTTAATGGTTACTCTGAGCACCTCCAGGACTTTGCGATTTGTACGTTCAGCAAGACCATTACTCGCAGGGTGGCGTGGAGCTACTGGCGCTTGATGAAGGTTGAATCTGGAGCAAAGATCCTGCATTATGCCATTTATAAACTCAGACCCATTGTCTGACAGAAGGACACGTGGACAAGTATGACAAAGAACAACATGCTCACGGAAAGCACTAGCGACCGTTTCGGCGGTTTTATCAGGAATGGGTACTAATTCACTGTACCGCGTCAAGTTATCTACCATTACAAGCAGGTGCTTATTTCCCTTCTCCGAGGTCGAGAAGTTCGTCAACAGGTCGAAAAAGAAGTTCTCTCCCAGGGTCCTTTGTAATGGGATACTTTAGAATGGGGTTAGGACCTGTAATGGTACCCTTGTGCTGTAGGCAAACAACACACTGGTGCACATGCTTGGCAATGTCCGCTGCCATCTTAGGCCAGAAATATTTCATTCGTGCCTGTTTGATACTGCGGTCCTTCCCGGGGTGCGCTACACCTGGGACATCGTGGATCAACCTAAGAGTAGCTGGTATCATGGACTCTGGTATCACCAGTTGGTATATGGATCTGCCGGGGTCCACCAGCTGTGCAACACGGCACAGTACTCCTTGGTTGACCACCAAATCCTTCAGTGGAACGGGAGACTTGACCTGTAAGTCAACGTCCTCCTTGGTCAGGAAACGAAGGACTGGAGACCACACAGGGTCCTGTCGTTGGGCTCTCTCGAGATCCTCAACAGAGAACGAATTGCCGACATTCACGAATGCTATATGCTCTAACATCTCTTACCTCTAACACCTCCCCCCCCTCTAACATCTCTCCCCCTCTAACATCTCTCCCCTCCCATTATCTCTCCCCTCTCCCTTTCCCCATCTCTCTCCCCTCCTCCCCTCCCTCTCCCCCCTCTTTCCCCCTTCTCCCCCCTCTCTCCCCCTCTCTCTCCCCCTCTCTTTGCCTTCTCTCTCTCTCCCTCTCTCCCTCCGTCTCTCTCCTCCCTCCATCTCTCCCTCTCTCACTCTCCCCTCTCTCCCCTCTCTCTCTCTCTTGCTCTCTCTCTTCCCCATTTTCCCTTCTAACTCTCCCCCTCTCCTACCCTTCCCTTCACTCTCTCTCCCCCTCTCTCTCACTCTCTCTCCCTCTCTCCTCTCCTCTCTCCCTCTCTCCCTCTCTCCCCCTCTCTCTCTCTTGCTCTCTCTCTTCCCCATTTTCCCTTCTAACTCTCCCCCTCTTCTACCCTACCCTTCCCTTCACTCTCTCTCCCCCTCTCTCTCTCACTCTCACTCTCTTTCCCTTTTTTCCTTCTCACTATCCCCCTCTCTCTACCTTCCCTTCTCTCTCTCTCTCTCTCTCTCTCTCTCTCTCTCTCTCTCTCTCTCTCTCTCTCTCTCTCTCTCCCCTCTCTCTCTCTCTCTCTCTCCCCCATCTCTTCTCCATTTTCCCTCCCCACTCTCCCCCTCTCCTTCCCTTCCCTTCTCTCTCTTTCCCCCTCTCACACTCTCTCTCCCCATTTCCCTTCTCACTCTTCCCCTCTCTCTCTCTCTTCTACCTTTCCCTTCTCTATTCTCTCACAAAAAAAAAAAATGGTGGGGACTCGCAGGAACCAAGGATCAGATGAGAATGGTTCTGGTAGGGAGGAGTGGATGGAGGAGCAGTGGAAAAGGATGGAACAAGAGTGGGAGAGAAAATTAGGAGAGCTTTCTGAAAAAATGGAGAAAGAGCTCTCTGTGAAATTGGAAAAGAGGTTGGAGAAGGAGACAAAGAATTGGGAGGCACAAGTCGAAACTGCAGTAGCCAAGATAAGGGTCCTAGAAGTTGAGATAAATAGGCTGAAGCGAGGTACAGGGGCAGTGACCAGAGAAGACACAGCATGTGAAGCTGCGAGGCCGAACAGGAAGGAAGGAATTATGAATTATGCTAAGGTCATATCAGCCTGCCAAGGAGGACCAAGGACTGAAATGGAAGAACAGCTGGTTGCAGATGGAGAGGGTGATAGATCGAATGCTGAGGCACAACCATGCTATCAAGAGCCACTGGAAAAATCAAGGGAGAAACTGACCACATACAGGCAGGATCCAGAGTCACAGAGGGTGAGGCAATGGGAGGAGGAAAGGGCAAAATCAGTGTTTATCCATGGGCTTCAGGAGAGAGAGGAAAGGACACACACTGAAAGGCAGCAGGAAGAAAGAAAGGAGATTGAGAAAATCATCATGGAAATAGGTGAAGAGATGGACGAGATTGTAAATTTTCAGAGAATAGGGGGATACTCGAAGGGGAGAAACCGACCAATCAAGCTGATTCTCAGGACGGAAACAGTGTGGAACAGGATCCTCCAAGAGAAACCACGATTGAAATACTCGGAAGAGTACGAGAGGGTGTTTCTAGACAGAGACAGAACAAAATCAGAACGACAGCAGCTGAGGGAGAGGACAAAAAAGCGAAAGGAGCTAGGAAAAGAGACAAGGATGGAACCAGCAGAGGTCAGTCAGAGCAGAACAGAACAGCTAGGGCAAGCACACACACACTATTCTCAGAACCATACAACCTATCACACCATCCCAACACACACTACAGTCCATACCCACAGCCTCCACCCAACACCGAGCTATAGAATCCCATAGTATGCCACCAGGTCTCCCACCCTCACAGGCCCCCCAAACCACAGTGTTGGAAAGGAAACTGAAGGTATGGTACACAAACGCTGATGGAATAACAAATAAGTGGGAGGAGTGGCATGAAAGAGTCAAAGAAGCATCACCGGACATCATAGCTCTCACAGAAACCAAGCTTACAGGTATGATAACAGATGCCATCTTTCCAATGGGATACTGAATCCTGAGGAAAGACAGAGGGAACAGGGGGGGTGGAGGAGTGGCATTGCTGATCAAAAATCGCTGGAATTTTGATGAGCTGGAGAGAGGAGACAGCGGAGAAGAAAGTGATTACATAGCGGGAACGCTTCACTCTGGAGGTCCCAAGGTGGTAATAGCAGTGATGTATGACCCACTGCAGAACAGCAGACGGCCAAGGCAAGAGTATGACGAAAAGCAATAGAGCGATGGTTGACACACTGGCTAGAGTGGCCAGAAGAGCTCATGCATGCAGGGCAAAGCTCCTGATCATGGGTGACTTTAACCACAAGGAGATCGATTGGGAGAACTTGGACCCACATGACTCAAGAAATCGTAATGACACGATTGCAAACAAACCGTACCCCTGGCCGGGATTGAACCCGCGGTCATAGAGTCTCAAAACTCCAGCGCGTCGCGTTAGCCACTAGACCAGCTAGCCACAATAAGATTCATCCAACTAGGTATATTTCTACACCATAGGAAGGTTAGCACAGGCACCACTGTGACCACAAATGCAAGTTTTTACAGACGAATCTCCAGCTAGCGTGGCCGTGACGAACTCTAGCTCAAGTCCCTTCACTGCCGTCAAAAATGACTCAAGAAATCGTAATGACACGATTTCAAACAACCATACCCCCGGCCGGGATTGAACCCGCGGTCATAGAGTCTCAAAACTCCAGCCCGTCGCTTGCATTTGTGGTCACAGTGGGGGCCTGTGCTAACCTTCCTATGGTGTAGAAATTTTACCAGTTGGATGAATCTAATTGGGCTAGTGGTCTAGGGGCTAACCCGGAAGGGCTGGAGTTTTGAGACTTATGCCCCGGGGTTCAACCCCGGGCCGGGGGGGTAGGGTTTGTTTGAAATCGTGTCATTACGATTTCTTGAGTCATGTTGCGGCATTGAAGGGACTTGAGCTGATTCGTACGGCCCGCTAGCTGGAGATTCGTTGTAAAAACTTGCTTTTGTGGTCACAGTGGTCCTGTGCAAAACTTCCTATGGTGTGAAAATATACCTAGTTGGATGAATTTTATTGTGGTAGTGGTCTATTGGCTAACGGACGGGCGGAGTTTTGAGACTCTATCCCCCGGGGTTCAACCCCGGGCCCCCGGGGGGTAGGGTTTGTTTGCAATCGTGTCATTAAAATTTCATGAGTCAGTTGACGGCAGGAAGGGATTTGACTAGAGTTGTCACGGCTTTCTAGCTGGGATTGTCTGTAAAAACTTGCTTTTGTGGTCCAGTGGTGCCTGTCTAACCTTCCTTTTGGGTTTTTGAAAATATACCTAGTTGGATGAATTTTATTGGGGTAGTGGTCTGGGTAACGGCGGGGGGAGTTTTGGACTATGACGCGGGGTTCAACCCCGGCCCGGGGGGTATGGTTTGGACCCACAGGGGGGCCCAAGATACAGGAGGGCAAAAGATGATGGAGGTGGTACGGAAAACTTCATTTTCCCAACATTAAGGGACATAAAGAAGAGAGGAGGGGATGAACCAGAAGGCGGACTTAGTATTCACCTTGGATTTGGGCAGATATGGGACATCACATATGAAAGCCCCCATGGGCAGTGGGCCATGTGGTTTTAAGCTCGAAAACCAGTAGAGACCAAATGGGGGGAGAAGCAGGAAGGCCAGGACGATGAAGCCCAAAAATGCAAGAAAGGGGACTACATAGGAATGAGGAAAATTCCTGAAAGGGGGTTTAGTGGGACAGGAACTGGAGGGGGGCCGTTTTGGAAAATGGAAAAATGTAGCAACAAAATGCAAGAGGCTGAGGAGAGGTTTGTACCCAAGGGTAAAGGGAAAAATGAAAAAGCCCGGGTGAGCCCATGGTTTTTCCCCAAAAGGGGCAGGGAGGCAAAAACCAAGTGTGCTACGGGAAAGGAAGAAATATAGAAGGCAAAGGACCCCGGAGAATAAAGGGAAAGCAGTCGTGAGCCAGAAAGTATGCACAGTAAAAAGGGGGGCCCAAAAAACAATATGAAAAGATAGAGCGAAAGCAAATCTGACCCCAAACTGTTGACAGCCACATGGAGGAAAAACAGTAAGGGCCAGATAATCAGGTAAGGAAGGAAGGAGGAAGACAACAAGAAATGACCGTGAAGTATGTGAGGAAACTCAACAAGAGATTCAAAGAAGTGTTCACAGAGGAGACAGAAGGGGCTCCAGAAAGACGGAGGGTGGGGCACACCACCATGTGCTGGACACAGTGCACACAACGAGGAAGAAGTGAAGAGGCTTCTGATGGAGCTAGATACCTCAAAGGCAATGGGCCAGATAACATCTCCCCATGGGTATTGAGAGAGGGAGCAGAGGCGCTATGTGTACCCCTAACAACAATATTAAATAAAACTATCGAACAGGGAGATTGCCTGAGGCATGGGGGACGAAAATTTGTAGTCCCAATCTTTAAAAAAGGAGACAGACATAAAGCATTAAACTACAGACCATGTCACTGACATGTATAGTATGCAAAATCATGGAGAAGATTATCAGGAGAAGAGCGGTGGAACACCCTAGAAAGGAACGATCTCATCAACAGCACCCCAACATGGTTTCAGGGACGGGAAATTCTGTGTCACAAACCTACTGGAGTTCTATGACATGGTGACAGCAGTTAGACAAGAGAAGAAAGGGTGGTTGATTGCATTTTCTTGGACTGCAGAAGGCGTTTGACACAGTTCCACACAAGAGATTGGTGCAAAAACTGGAGGACCAAGCAGGATAACAGGGAAGGCACTACAATGGATCAGGGAATACTTGTCAGGAAGACAGCAGCGATTTCATGGTAAAATGGCGAGGTGTCAGAGTGGGCACCTGTGACCAGCAGGGTCCCACAGGGTCAGTCCTAGGCCCAGTGCTGTTTCTGGTATTTGTGAACGACATGAGGGAAAGGGAAATAGACTCTGAGGTGTCCCTGTTTGCAGATGACGTAAAGTTGATGAGAAGAATTCACTCGATCAAAGACCAGGCAGAATTTACAAAGGGATCGGGGACAGGATGCAGACCTGGTCCAGCAATTGGCCTCTGGAGTTAAATTTCCCACCAAGTGCAAAGTCATGAGATTGGGGAAGGGCAAAGAAGACCGCAGACGGAGTACAGTCTAGGGGGCCAGAGGAACTTACAAACCTCACTCAAGGAAAAAAAGATCTTGGGGTGAGTATAACACAAGGCACATCTCCTGAAGCGCACATCAACCAAATAACTGCTGCAGCATATGGGCGCCTAGCAAACCTCAGAACAGCATTCCGACATCTTAATAAGGAATCATTCAGCCCCTGTACACCGTGTACGTTAGGCCCATATTGGAGTATGCGGCACCAGTTTGGAACCCACACCTAGCCAAGCAACGTAAAGAAACTAGAGAAAGTGCAAAGGTTTGCAACAAGACTAGTCCCAGAGCTAAGAGGTATGTCCTACGGGGAGAGGTTAAGGGAAATCAACCTGACGACACTGGAGGACAGGAGAGTTTAGGGGGGACATGATAACGACATACAAAATATGAGAGGAATTGACAAGGTGGACAAAGACAGGATGTTCCAGAGATTGGGGACACAGTAACAAGGGGACACAGTTGGAAGCTGAAGACACAGATGAATCACAGGGAAGTTTGGAAGTATTTCTTCAGCCACAGAGTAGTCAGTAAGTGGAAAGTTTGGGAAGCGATGTAGTGGAGGCAGGATCCCTACATAGCTTTAAAACAGAGGTATGATAAAGCTCACGGTTCAGGGAGAGTGACCTATTTGCGATCAGTGAAGGGCGGGGCCAGGAGCTCGGACTCGACCCCCGCAACCTCAACTAGGTGAGTACAACTAGGTGAGTACACACACACGCACACACACACACACACAAAAAACACACACACACACACACACACACACACACGCACACACACACACACACACACCCCACACACACACACACGCGTGCACACACACACACACACACACACACACACACAAGTTAATGAGGAGAATTAAATCAGATGGGGATCAGCAAGCCTTCAAAGAGACCTGGACAGACTGGACACCTGGTCCAGCAACTGGCTCCTCGAATTTAACCCCGTCAAATGCAAAGTCATGAAGATCGGGGAAGGGCAAAGAAAACCACAGACAGAGTATAGGCTAGGTGGCCAAAGACTGCTAACCTCGCTCAAGAAGGAAGATCTTGGGGTGAGTATAAGATCAAGCACGTCTCCGGAAGCACACGTCAACCAGATAACTGCGGAAGCATATGGGCGGTTGGCAAGCCTCGGAATAGCTTTACGATACCTTATTAAGGAATCGTTCAAGACACTGTACACCGTGTACGTCAGGCCCATACTGGAGTATGCAGCACAAGTTTGGAACTCACATCTAGCCATGCACGTCAAGAAATTAGAGAAAGTGCAAAGGTTTGCAACAAGGCTAGTTCTAGAGCTATGGAAATGTCCTACGAAGTAAGGTTAAGGGAAATTGGCCTGACGACACTGGAGGACAGGAGGGTTAAGGGAGACATGATAACGACATACAAAATACTGCGTGTAATACATAAGGTGGACAGTGACAAAATGTTCCAGAGAGGGGACAGAGAAACAAGGGTCACAATTGAAAGTTGAAGACTCTCGTGAGTCAAAGAGATGTTAGGAAGTATTTCTTCAGCCACAGAGTTGTTACGGAGTGGAATAGCCTAGAAAGTGATGTAGTGGAGACAGGAACCATACAAAGTTTTAAGACAAGGTTTGATAAAGTTCGTGGAACAGGGAGAGTGAGGAACTAGTAGCAATCAGTGAAGAGGCGGGGCCAGGAGCTATGAATTGACCCCTGCAACCACAAATAGGTGAGTACAAACACACACCCTGGTTATGGGCGATTTCAACCACAGGGAGACTTACTGGGAAAACCTGGAGCCACACGGGGGTCCCGAAACATGGAGAGCCAAGATGATGGATGTGGCACTGGAAAACCTCATGTATCAACATGTTAAGGTCAGTACCAGAGAGAGATAGGGGAGCATGAACCAGCAAGACTGGACCTTGTGTTCACCCTGAACAGTTCAGACACTGAGGACATCACATATGAGAGGCCCCTAGGAGCTAGTGATCACATGGTGATCAACAACAAACATGGCTGACTTCCCCTCCAACTCCACTCCCTTCAAAGGATTCTCTCAAGAACACCCAGGTATGATTCTTCCTGACACTATTAGCGATTACACTGTCGCCCTAGAAAATGAAACAAAGATATTAAAGCAACACTTGCGCGATATGAAACCAAGATAACCATCTTAGAAACCTATACAGATACTGACGAATGTATTAATAATTAATAATTTTCTAAAAAAGACCCAATACCTCTATAATAAGCACTGCCCTAAAAAAACCAAACAGATCACAGCTGAAAGACTGAACAGTCCCTGGCTAACACTTAGCATCCTCAAATCCATAAATATAAAGCACCTATACGAAAAACAGTATAGAATGGGTCACATAACCAAAGACCAAACAAAACGTTATTCATCAGTCCTAACCAGCCTGATAAGAAGGGCAAAAAAAATTGTATTATGAGAATAGGTTATCCAACTTAAAAGGTGATATGAAAAAAGACCTGGAAAACCCTATCTGAAATTCTAGGAACAAAAAAGATATCAGGAAACAGAACAATTAAACTAACAAAACCAGATGAACCCCAACTCCCACCAACTGAAGCAGCAAACAGACTCAATGTTTTCTTCTCCACCATAGGAAAAAAACCTTGCCGATAAAATCCCAAGCTCAAATACCCCACCCAATGACTACCTCACTGGCAACTACCCGAACACACTGTTCCTAGCTCCGACTAACCCAACAGAAGTCTTCCTTATCAACACACTAAAAAACAAGACAGGAGATTTAAATACTCTACCCCCCTTTATGTACAAAAAAGCTTCGCAAGTGCTGTCACCAATCATTGCAACACTCTTTAACAAATCCATCGATTCCTCTACCTTCCCCACAGTTCTCAAAATAGCAAGAATCACCCCGTTACATAAAGGAGGAGATAAAACAGACTTGAAAAACTATAGGCCAATTTCCAACTTACACCCTCTCTCTAAAATCTTTGAATAATTAATTCATAAGCGAATCTATTCCTACCTCATCTCCCACAACATACTCAACCCCTGTCAGTTTGGGTTCAGGCCTAATGAAAATGCGAATGATGCTATTATACACTTGCTAGAACAAATATACACTGCACTCGAGAAAAAAGAAGTCCCATTGGGGATCTTCATTGATTTACGTAAAGCTTTCGATACAGTTGACCATGATTTGCTCCACATAAAATTGTCTCACTGTGGTATAAGAGAGCACTCCCTCAACTACCTAAAGTTGTACCTTAGCAACAGAAGCCAATATGTGTACACAAATGAAGCAAACTCTTCCACACAGCCAATTACATTTGGTGTCCCACAGGGAAGTGTCCTAGGCTCTCTTCTCTTTCTCATTTACATAAACGATCTACCAAATGCATCGCAACTTCTCAAACTCATACTATTTGCAGATGACACTACATACATCTTCTCTCACCCGAGCCCAGTCATACTAGCCAATACTGTTAATACCGAGTTACAGAAAATATCTACCTGGATGATGATTAAAAAACGCTCAATATTGACAAAACCTACTTTATGCAGTTTGGAAACAGAACCACTGATGTCCCTCTTAACATAATGATAAACAGATCACCTATCACAAAGCTCACAGAGGGAAAATTCTTAGGAATCCACCTTGATAATAGACTCAAATTTCAAACACATATACAACACATTTCCAAGAAAATCTCCAAGACCGTAGGCATACTATCGAAGATACGGTACTATGTTCCAAAGTCAGCCCTCCTGGCCCTATATCACTCATTCATTTACCCCTATCTCATCTATGGAATTTGTGCATGGGGCTCAACAACAATAAACCATCTCAGACCATTAATTACCCAACAAAAGGCTGCAGTCAGAATGATAACAAATTTCCCGTACAGGCAGCATACTCCACCAATATTCAAAACTCTAAACTTACTCACCATACAAAACATCCATACTTATTATTGTACCTACTACATACATAGAACAGTTAACTCAGATATAAACCCTCCTCTCAAACTTCTCCTTACCAACCTCAACACAAGGCACAGAACACTCCTTGATGTTCCTTGTTCCCATGTCACACTATGTAAAAACGCAATGCACATAAAAGGCCCAAAAATCTGGAATTCATTACCTGTAAATATAAAAGAAACAATGTCTGTTTATCAATTAAAGACTCCTCTTAAAAACCACTTACTCACACACAACTAAATAAATACTGATTAACTGCATCTCAAACTATGTTTTTTGTAATTACATTACCTAATAGAATACTCCATTCTTTTGAATGCTCAGTAACTCATCATATGTGCTACAAATTTGTACAATTAAAAAGACTCTTATTTGACATACTCATTTCTACTTCATGTTGTAGTTTGTTTACTACATTTCTACCAATGAATATATCATTGCTTAATTAATTTTAAGTTAATTTTAAGCCTGCCTACAATGGTCTGCATACAAAGGGCTTTTGGCATGTACACTCAACCACTGTATTTCTTTTGTACAACTATGTATCATGTCCAAATAATAATAAATAAATAAATAAATAGAAGAGTTACAAGTGGAGAGGGTAACAGTAGTTGAATGGGAAAAGCCAAACTAAAAAACGGGGGACTACACAGGTATGAGGACTTCCTGCAGGAGGTTCAGTGGGACAGAGAATTGGCAGGAACGTCAGTAAATGAAGTGATGGAATACGTAACAACAAAATGCAAAGAGGCAGAGGAAAAGTTTGTTCACAAGGGCAACAGAAATAATGGGAAGGCCAGATCAAGCCCCTGGTTTGCCTGAAGGTGTAGGGAGGCAAAAACTAATTGTGCTAGAGAATGGAAAAAGTACAGAAGGCAAAGAACCCAGGAAAATAATGAGATTAGTCGAAGAGCCAGAAACGATTATGCACAGATTATGAGGGAGGCCCAACGACAGTACGAAAACAACATAGCATCGAAAGTCAAGTCTGATCCGAAACTGCTGAATAGCCATATTAGGAAGAAGACAACAGCCAAAGACCAGGTGATCAGGCTGAGGAAAGAAGGTGGGGAATTCACAAGAAACGATCAAGAGGTATGTGAGGAGCTCAACACGAGATATAAGGAATTATTAATGGTAGAGATATTAAGGGCTCTGGGAAGACAGCACAGGGTGGAACACCAACAGGGAATGTACCAAGTGTTGGGTGACGTACCCACAACTGAGGAGTAGGTGCAGAAGCTGCTAAGTGATCTTGACACTTCAAAGGCGATGGGACTGGACAACATCTCTGACAACAGACTGCCCGCACATGTCAAAGCCAGTCATAGCATGAACCAGTTCAAGAAGAGTGCCAAAAGGTGTCTGATGAATGTAGCTACAGAAAGGGAGGGGAATGATTTTTTCTATTTTTTAGCTAACATACGTGTAAATTTTACCTTATTCCTAGTAATGACCCTCGTATGGTAGATAGTCTTAATGACCCTCGTGTAGTAGATAGTCTTTTTAGTATGATAATAAGATGTTATCTTCATTGTAGAATAATAAGAAAATATTATAACCTTTATATTATAATAAGGTAAAAGGACCCCAATGGAAATAAGTCACTCTGTATGACTTTTTTGGGTTATCCTAGGTTCTCTACACATATGCTGCTATGTATGATAATTCTATGTAACTGTATTTGTGTATACCTGAATAAACTTACTTACTTACTTAATCTCCCCGTGGGTCCTTAGAGAAGGAGCAGAGATACTGTGTGTCCCACTAACCACAATCCTCAGCACATCCCTTGAAACCGGGTAACTACCTAAGATATGGAAGAGGGCAAATAGAGTCCCCAGTTTCAAGAATGGAGACAGAAATGAGACGTTAAACTACAGACCAGTGTCAATGACGTGTATAGTATGCAAAGTCATGGAGAAGATTATCAGGAGGAGAGTGGTGGAGCACCTGGAACGGAACAAGATAATAAACGGCAACCAGCACCGACTCACAAACCTTCTGGAGTTTCATGACAAAGTAACAGAAGTAAGACACGAGAGAGAGGGGTGGGCTGATTGTATTCTCCTGGACTGCAGGAAGGCCTTCGACACAGTTCCTCAAAAGAGATTAGTGCAGAAGCTGGAGGATCAGGCTCATATAACAGGAAGAGCACTGCAATGGATCAGAGAATATCTGACAGGGAGGCAACATCAAGTCATGGTACGTGAAGAGGTATCACAGTGGGATCCTATGACGATCAGGGTCCCACAGGGGTCAGTCCTAGGACCAGTGCTATTTTTGGTATATGTGAATGACATGATGGAAGGGATAGACTCTGAAGTGTTCCTGTTCGCAGATGATGTGAAGTTAATGAGGAGAATTAAATCAGATGAAGATCAGGCAGGACTACAAGAGACTTGGGTAGGCCGGACACGTGGTCCAGCAACTGGCTTCTCGAATTCAACCCCGCCAAATGCAAAAATCATAAAGATTGGTGAAGGACAATGAAGACCTCGGACAGAGAATAAGCTAGGTGGACAAAGAATGCAAACCTCACTCAAGGAGAAAGATCAAGGGGTGACCATACCACTGAGCACGTCTCCGGAGGCACAAATCAACCAGATAACTGCTGCAGCATATGGGCGCCTGGCAAACCTGAAAATTGCATTCCGATATCTTAGTAAGGAATCGTTCAAGACGCTGTACACTGTGTAAGTCAGACCCATACTGGAGTACGCAGCACCAATATGGAACCCACACCTGGTCAAGCACGTCAAGAAATTAGAGAAAGTTCAAAGGTTTGCAACAAGGCTAGTTCCAGAGGTCAGGGGAATGTCCTACGAAGGAAGGTTGAGGGAAATTGGCCTGACGACACTGGAGGACAGAAGGGTCAGGGAAGACATGATAACGACATACAAAATACTGTGTGGAATAGATATGGTGGACAAAGACAAGATGTTCCAAAGAGGGGAAACAAGAAGCAAAAGGTCTCAATTGGAAGCTAAAGAGTCAGACGAGTCACAGGGACGTTAGGAAGTATTTCTTCAGTCATAGAGTCGTCAAGAAGTGGAATAGCCTAGCAAGTGATGTAGTGGAGGCAGGAACCATACATAGCTACATAGCTTTAAGACGAGGTATGACAATGCCCGGGGAACAGAGATAGGTCCTAGTAGCGATCAGTGAAGAGGCGGGGCCAGGAGCTGAATGTCAACCCCTGCAACCACAATTAGGTGAGTACACACACACACACACACAAACACACACACACACACACACACACACACACACACACACACACACACACACACACACACACACACACACACACACACACACACACACACACAGATGGGACACAACAACAAGAATTGTGATTTGTGTTGGGATAGCATGATTGATTGTGCGGTTCTGGGGATGGTTCAGTGTGTGCTTACTCTTGTTGCTCTGCCCTGCTCTGGTTGTCCTCTGCTGATTCTGTCCTTGTCTCTCTCCCTAGTTCCTTTCGCTTTTGTGTCCTCTCCCTCAACTTCTGTCGTTCTTTTTATGTTCTGTCTCGGTCTAGGAACCTCTTCTTGTATTCTGCTGAGTACTTCAACCATGGTTTCTCTTGGAGGATCCTGTTCCACACTGTTTCTGTCCTGAAAATCAGCTTGATCGGTCGTTTTCTCCCCTTCAAGTACTCCCCTATTCATTGAAATATTTACAGTACGTGGACATGTCATCTTGTCACCTATTTCTTTGATTGATTTTTCAATCTCCTTTTGTGCCTCCAGTCTTTTCAGGTGCTGTCCTTGCTCGCTTACTGTAGCCAATGAATAAACATTGCCTTTCCATCTGTACATTGCATTTTCCTGTCTGTACATGGCCATTTTCTCCCTTCCTTTTTTACTTTAGCTCTCGGTAGAATGGCCATGCTTCTGCATTTACCTATCACCCTCTCCACCTGTGCCCCCCAGTGTTGCTCTCCCCTTTTCACCCTTGGCCCTGCTTGGTTACGGATGATATGGCTTAGCATAAGTGAAGTTATATCTCTTCCTTCTTGTTGGGGCTCCTAGAGGCTTCATTTGCTGTTTCTTCTCTTGTCAGTAACCTGTGAACTCCCTTTCAGCCTGTTACCTCATCTTCATAGGACCCTTATACTGGGTACTGCACAGTTTCGCTTTGACTCCCAAATCTTCTTCTCCTCCGCACAATCTCTTTTCCAATTTCATTGAAAGCCTCTGTTCTCCATTTTGGGCAGAAAGCTCTCCTAGTTTTCTCTCCGGTCAGCTTCATTCCTTCTTGAACTGCTCCTCCATCCATCCTCCCCACGTGAACCATTCTCCTCTGATCCCTGGCATGGGTCCTCGAGCCCTCTCTGAACCCACCATTTTTTTAGGAGAGAAGAAAGGTAGAAAGAGAGAGAGTGAGAGAGATGATGAGTAGAGAGGGAGAACCCGAGCTAGAGAGTGAGAGAGGGAGAGAGAGGAGAGATGAGAGCCGAGGAGGAGAGAGAGGAGAGAGAGGAGAGAGAGAGTGAGAGTGAGAGAAAGGAGTGAGTGTGCTGTGGTGTGGAGTAGTGTACAACAGGTGGATGTTTCTTTTAGGTAGGAAAGGGGAGGGAGGTAGGGAGGGGAAGAAGGGTATAGAGTGGGAAGGGGATAGTGGCAGAGGGGGGAAAAGGAAAGAGGGATTTGTGCGCTTGACGGGGTGCGGAGGGCGGGAGAGATGCTGAGTGGGGAGAAAGTAGGAAAAGGGAAGATGCAAACTGAATGTGGAGAGGAAGTGTGAGGAGATTTAGAGGTTAGATTGATGCGGACGGAAAGAGAGGAGAGAGAGAGAGAGAGAGTTGAGAGAGAGGAGACGGAGAGAGGGAGAGGAGGATTGGGAGAGAGAAGAGAGAGAAGAGTGAGACGATGAAGAGAGAGAGAGAGGTGAAGAGAGAGAGAGTAGAGACGAGTGAACGAGAAGAGGAGAGAGGAGAGAGAGTGAGAGACAAAGAGAGAAAGAGAAAGTGGACAGTAAAGAGGGAGCTGAGGGGGGGGCAAAGAGAGAGGGAGAAGGTCTTGGGTCAGGGGGGTATGGAAGTTCCTCATACTTGTGTAGTCCTCCCTTTTATAATTTGGCTTTTCCCATTAAACATCTTTTATCCTTTCCACATGTAACTCTACTATTTATTCAATGACACAGAACCACGTGACTCGACCTCAAAGGGGCCTCTCTTCATGTGAATGTCTCAATGTCTGATACTGCTCTGGGTAACCACGAGCGAGAGTCTTGCTGGTTCATCCTCCCTCTCTTTCTGGTGTGTCATTAACATGATGATGCATTGAGGTTTTCCAGTACCATATCCTCATCTTGGAGGTTTTTCTTGTTTCAGTTGTGTTGCCCCTGTGGTGTTGCTCTGGGTTTTGTCCCTGTGGTTGAAATCGCCCATAACCAGTAACTTGGCTCTGTTCGAGTGAGCTCTTCTTGCCACCTCGGCGAGTGTGTCCACCATTGCTCATATTCCTCACTTGGCCTCCTGCAGTTCTGTGGTGGATTATACATCACTGCAATGACTACCTTATGTTCCCCAGACTGAAGTGTACCTACCATGTAACCCTTTTCTCCAATCTCGTCCATGCCTTCCATTTCCTCAAATCTCCATCGGTGTTTAACAAACAGTGGAACCCCTTCCCCCTGTGCTCCTTCTGTCTATCCTCAGGATATGATATCCTGGTGGGAAGTCTGCGTTTGTTATTGTCTCAGTGAGTTTCGTTACTGTGACTGCTATAATGTCTGGGGACTTCTCATTTATTCTCTCATGCCACTTCTCATATTTATTTGTTATTCCATCCATGTTCATGTACCAAACCTTCAACTTCTTTTCTTAAAAAAACTGTTGTCCTCGAAGGAAGATTGGGGTTGGGGGAGTGGAACCTGGGTGGGGGGACTATGGGGGGTTGCAGTGGGGGTTGGTTCAAAGTTCCATAGGGGTTGTTGTATGGATGGTGTGGTGGTGTGGAGGGTGGGGACAGAGGGGAGATCAGTGTGTGAGTGTCTGTTTGGATTGGGTCAGTTTCCTTGTGGTTTCTGTCGCGGTTAGATCTTCTCACTGTGTTTCTGGAGGGTGTGTGTTTTGCCCTTCTACCATTGTGTCTTGTTCGTTCTGATCATCTTTGTCATTTTTCTCCGTTCTTCCTTTCGTTTTTGGTTTTTTTTACTCTCTTTCAGTATACCTTTCCTATTGGGTTCTGTCTCATCAAGGTAAACACTCTGGTACTCCGGTTTTGTCTATCGTCGTGGTTTTCCTGAGGAGTATGGTTTCAAGTTGATTTTTTCGTGAAAATTTCTTTGAGAGGCCATTTCTGTCCCCTTGTGCACCACCTAATTCTCCAAAATATTGTCACCTGGGTCATGTCGCCTTCATCTATTTCATGATACCTCCTATCACTTTTTTCTCCTCCTGTCTCATCATAGATTTTCCCTTTGACTTCCTGGAGCCTGTAGACAAAAACTGATCTTGCCCTTTCGTCCTCTGAGATGTTTTAGTTTCTTCCATTGGAGTGTTCCTTCCGTCAATCGCTTTCCCTGGATGTGTCCCTTTGCCTACAGCGGTTCATTGTCTTGCTCATGTGTCGCTAGAGTTTCTGCAAATATAATAGCTCATTAATTTTATTTCTTACCTCACGTTTGTTCCTAGTGTGGCTCCTCGTTTATCTTGGAACTACATGGGTTAGTTGGGTCCTTGTAAACACGTATAGCTTCTTTGTTCCCCCCAGGCTCCTGCCTGTGCCTGATTTGCAGAAAGTTTCCTTGATGTTTGTACTGTGACTGTCCATTTTTCTCTTTAAGCTGTTTAGGTTTCTCAGTTCCTCTTCTAAAGCACTGTATCTTAGCCTTCTGAGACTATTGCTTGTTGTTTCCATTCTATATCCTGAAGCTATCATCTCCTCCATTTTTCTGCCAAGCTCTTCTAGATTCCTTCCCCAGTCTTCCTCCCTTTTTTTGAGCTCTGCCTCCCAATCTTCCCTCCCAGGTTCCTCCACCAGACCCTTGGTTCTCGGCCTAGTTCTTGGGTAACCCATTATACCACAGAACGAAGCTTGTGAACTTTTGGAGTGGGTGTTTGTTTTAGATGGGTGATGTAGGGAGGGGAAGGGGTAGGGAGGTAGGGCAGGGGGAAAATGATATGAGGTGGGAGGGGGGACAGCAGTAGGGGAGATTAAGGGGTATAAGGAGGTATAGAGAGACAGGAGAAAGGGAGTGATGAGGAGTGTGGGAATAGGTCTGGGGTCGAAAGTGGGGAGAAAGAAGACAGGGAGCAGGGAAAGAGGGGGGGGGGATGGATGATAAGGGTGAAGAGAGGGGAAGGGGAGAGCGAAAGAGGGGAAGAGAAGAGAGAGAGAGAGAGAGAGAAAGGGAGAGGACAGAGAGAGAAAGAAGAGTGGGTTCTTTGTGACCTTCTTGCAAGTATTTGAATGAGAAACTTTGTTGATTTCCCTTCTAAATCCTCTGGCTCTCCTTGGACCAGTAGTGAGATGATCCTGGTTAGAAGGTATCAGTCATTGTCAACCCCTCGGGCTACGTTGGACCATCTGACCACAAGCTGTTTTTACGAACTTAAGTCTCCCAAAGAAAGAGACGAGGACAGTCCACACGCACACTGGCTATGGGAAAGAGGTTATTGGCAGCCCTATGCTCTGGCTGCCTCACCGATTGAAGCTCTTCTCCAAGGGGATTGTTGACAACCAAGTGAAATGCCTTTCAATGGGACATATCTTTAAGCTACAACAAGAGCACATTCCTCTCGGCAATATGGATGATAGCCTACAGATCAGCCTTGGTTGGCTATCATTGTTAGAGAGGCTGCCTACTGCTAAGTACAAAGCATCGGCCAAGGTATAAGTGACGTCCGACCACTTTAACAGGAAACTTGCACAAGCAAGTCTGTAGCATATGGGTGTGATGTTCAAAAGTGGGCCATTGATAAATGGAGAGGTGGACACAAAAAGAAAAGCATAGCACACCTCTTGGGTGCTAGGAGACCACCAAAAACCTGGTGGTTCCCTGGTCAAGGACTGACAAAGGTATCTGCCCTGATGAACTCATTCCACCTCTAAATAATACAGGATGGGACCATCTACTAGTAGTACACAGAGAAGGCGACATCTTAGCCAAATACTTTGTACCAAAATGCAAGTGCCCAGATCCAGCTAAATGGAACCTCTTGGCATAGCGCTCAGAGTGTCAAAACTGCCAAGTGGTGACCAAACAAGGACTGGAGGAGGTGCATTTCCTTCTTAAAATCGCTTGACATGAAAAGGCTGTGGGCCCAGACAAGTTGAGCCAACGATTAGCTGAGAACGGATGTGCAGGTCAGCTAGCAGCACTCTATATTCGTATCTTTCTAGCATCTGCCTCAGTACTCAGTGTAAATGGTCCTCTCTGTGGAACAGAGGAAAAAGTGTAGTCACGTTCACAAAAAGAAGTGCAGAGCAGAAATCAGCAATACAGACCAGTGTCTCTCCTGTCAGATCACTGGTAAGATCTTGAGTCAATATTATCAAGACAAATGACAGAATTTTTTGACTACCAATCACTACTTGTGATCGTCAAAAGGCTTAGGAAGGCTACTCTGCTGCTGATCTGTTGTTATACCTCTCCCTAAGTGGCTCCAGTAACTGGATGAATCAAAGTCAGTCAGACTGATTTGGTAGCACTGGACCTTGTGGGGATTTCCACCGGGTTGTGGCACCCAGGGCCTCTTAGCACAAACTCATGCACTGGGTATTGTAGGCTCTACGCTTGTCTCCTCATTTGATACCTTCATGGTAGATCTCAAAGGGTAGTTCTCAATGGAACGGAATCAGCAAGGGACATCCTATTGGGGCAAATGTGTCCACAAGGAAGCGTGCTGGGAACATTGTTACGGGGGGGGGAAATGTCTACTTCAACGACCTTTCTTCATCTCATCCCAGAATCCCATGCATATGCAGACGACTGTACACTGACATTCACTTGTCAAGAGAAGAACTGCCTGCTGACTTTATGCTACATCAAATCACCAGCTAAGAGCTATATCAGCTTGGGGAAATAGATGGCAAGTCAACATTTGCACTTGAGAAAACGCAAATGATGATGTTCTCTAGGCACCTTGATGGTAATGCTGGGGAAGTAGTAAGGATGAATTGGGAGGATGGTGGCATACTGGGAAGAAGAAGTTGATATCCTTGGGGTGAAATTTGTCTCCAAACTAACCAGGAAGAACCATGCGTAAAGCTTGCAGCCTTGGAAGCTTACAGCACTTCGGCGTATCTCGCATCTGCTGTGACAGTAGGGGTTGACATAGACTTCTGTTCGACGGCCCAAAGATCATATCACACCTTGAGTATGCTCCAGCTTTCTTGGTTTGCATGCCCCTCCCCCCCTCTCATTTGGAAGCTTGACAAGTAGAGGAACAGAGCAAGACGTCTCATCTTCGCCTGGCCCATCCTGGTTAGATCTGTCATTTCAGCGGAGCCTTAATAAATCAGGAGAGATGTGGGTGGCCTTACTGTTATATTATACTCAAGGGCATTAATGTACAAGTACTACACTTTGGATCCACTTCGAGGACAGCGTTGAAACAAACTTTTATGCCACTAGACGGGCAGAGTACAGGAAGCAGCAAATTCACCTCAGGCTTTACCTTTCCGAACATCACTCCTTCCTGAGATCATACATACCAAGGTGACTCGATGTATGAACAAATTAGTACTGGCATAAGAATGTCAACGAGATAAAGTCAGTTGATCACATGAAAAGCGGCCCCACGGATGGCTCCAACTTCATCCTGTTCCCTACTTGTATGTCTCATAACAATAAAAATGCTTTCAAAAAAGCTGATGTAGGTAACAGCTCTTAGCTTGTCAATAAAGTTAGGGATCCTTAACCTAGTAATGGTTGTACAATAAAGCTAGGGATGGTTAAACCATGTCAAACCCTGTGTGTAAAAAAAAAAAAAGAGGGAGAGGGAGAGGGAAGGAGGGGGATAGAATGACCACTTAACAGGAGTGCCTTAAGGTTCTACACCATAGACTCAAAATGTGTGTGTGTGTGTGTGTGTGGTGGGTGTGTGTGTGTGTGGTGTGTGTGTGTGAAGTGTGTGTGTGTGTGTGTCGTGTTGTGTGTATGTGTGTGTGTGTATGTTGTGTGTGGTGTGTGTGTGTGTGCTGTGTGTGTGTGTGTGTTGTGATGTGTGTATGTGTGTGCTGTGTGTGTTGTTTATGTGTGTGTGTATGTGTGTGTGTGTGTGTGTGTGTGTGTGTGTATGTGTGTGTGTGTGTGTATGTGTGTGTGTATGTAGTGTGTAGTGTGTGTGTGTGTGTGTATGTGTGTGTGTTATGTGTGTGTGTTGTGTGTGTGTGTGTTGTGTGTGTGTGTGTGTGTGTGTGTGTGGTGTGTGTGTGTGTGTGTGTGTGTGTGTGTTTGTATGTGTGTGTATGTGTGTTGTGTGGTGTGTGTGTGTGTGTGTGTGTGTGTGTGTAATGTGTGTGTGTGTGTTGTGTGTGTGGGTGTGTGTGTGTATGTGTGTGTATGTGTGCTTGTGTGTGGATGTCGTGATTGTGTGTGGTATGTGTGTTGTTGTTGTGTGTGTGTGTATGTGTGTGTGTGGGTGTGTGTGGTGTGGGTGTGTGTGTGTGTTTATGTGGTGTGTGTGGTGTGTGTGTGTGTGTGTATGTGTGTGTGTGTGTGTGTGTGTGTGAGTGTTTCTCACCTAATTGTACTACCTAATTGTGGTTGCAGAGGTCGAGGACTCAGCTTATGGCCCCGCATCTCTTCATGATCGCAAATGGATCTTCTCTCTATGCTTCCTGACGATTTGTCATACCTCTTATTAAATACTATGTATGGTTCCTGCCTCCACTACTTCACTTGCTAGGCTATTCCACTTGCTGACAACTATATGACTGAAGAAAATACTTCTAACGTCCCTCGTCGTCTCGTATGTGTTTCAGCTTCCAGTTGTGACACTACTTGTCCTGTGTCCCTCTCTGGTACATCTTATCCTGTCCACCTTGCTTCGTTCCCGCAGTATCTTGTATGTCGTTTATCAATAGTCTCCCCTGAACCCTTCTGTCCCTCCAGTGTCGTCAGTCCGATTTCCCTTACCTTTCCTCGTACGAAATTCCCTTGGTTCTTGGGGACCCTCCTTGTTGCAAAACTTTGTACTTGCTCTAACTTCTTGGACGTGCTTGTCAGGTGTGGGTTCCAGATGGTGACTGCATACTCCAGTTCTATGGGACATAACAGACACAGTGTTATAGTGTGATGGACTGAACTAACATAATTTCATCTACGATCCAGGTCTGAGGAAATATGATTACCTCGGACCCTCCTCTCCTTCCGCCTTCTCTTTGTATGGGAATGATGAAGCCAACTGTGTGGCGAAAAACGTTCATGAATAAAGTTTCCCATTTGCTGCATAAAGGTGTCTTCAATCTACAAGTGTATAGTGTCTTGAACGATTCGTATTAAGGTATCGGAACGCATTCTCAGGTTTGCCAGGCGCCCGTTATTGCTGCAGCGGTTATATTGGTTGATGTTTAGCCTATGTGATGTGTGCTCGGTGTTCTGGTCACCCCAAGGTTTTCTCCCTGAGTGAAGTGTCCTGTATAGTCTTTGTCCCACTAGCTTACTCTGTCTGCGGTTCTTCATATTGCCCCTCCCACTCGTCATGACTTTGCATTATGGCTGGATTGAATACGAGAAGCCAGTTTGGGCCACATGCCCTGCATTCCGGTCTCTTGCAGTCCTGCCTCATCTCGTCGATTTGATTCTTCTCATAAACGTAACGTCATCTGCGCGACTGGGGTAACTTCAGAGTTATTCCTTCATCATGTCGTACATATATCAAATATAGCACTGGTCCTAGAAATACTGACCCCTGTGGGACACCACGCTCGTAAACAAGGCGCCCACTGTGATACCTCTTCACGTTACCATGGACTCGTTGCTGCCTTCCTGTCAGGTATTCCTTTTCCCATTGCAGTGCCTTCCTTTTCACGGGTGCTGAATCCTCAAGCTTCTGCACTGGTCTTTGTGGGGAACTGTGTCAAAGGCCTTCTGCAGTCTAGGAAAACGCAATCTAACCACACCCTCTCTCTCGTGTTCTTACTTCTGTTACCTGGTCATAAAACTCAGGAGGTTTGGGATAAAAGATTTGCCTTCCATGAACCCTGCTGGTTTCATTTATAATCTTCGTTCCTTTCCAGGTGTCAACCACTCTCATCCTGATATTCTTTCCATGGACTTTACACACAATACATGTCAGAGACACAGGTCTCGTAGTTTAGTGCCTCGTTTCTGTTCCTATTCTTAAATATGGGCGACTTAACATTAGCTGTCTTCCATTTCTCAGGTAGTATGCCAGTTTTCAAGGGTAATGTGTTGAAGATTGTGCATTAGAGGCACACACCAGCATCTCTGCTCCTTTTCTATGGACCAGGGGGAGATGGTTGGTCCGGTACCATCGCCTTTGTGGTGTCAAGGTCACTTAAGAGCTTCTTTCACCTCCTCACAGTTGTTCGTTGTCATCCAACACTTGTTGGTTATTCCCTTTGATTGTGTGTTGTGTGTGTGTGTGTATATGTGTGTGTGTGTGTGTGTGGTGTGTGTGTGTGTGTGTGAGTGTGTGTGTGTGTGTGTGTGTGTTGTGTGTGTCCTGTGTGTGTGTGTGTGTATGTGTGTGATGATGTATGTGTGTGTGTGTGTGTGTGTGTATTCAACCTATTTGTACTCCCCTATTTGTGGTTGCGGCGGTCGAGTCACAGCTCTGGCCCCGCTCTTTCGCTGCTGATATTGTACTAGGTCCTCTTCTCTCCCTGCCCCATGTGCTCTATTCATAACCTCGCTTAAAAAACTATGTATGGTTCCTGACTCCACCACATCACTTTCTAGGCTATTCCATGGACTGACTACTCTATGACTGAAGAAATACTATCCTATAATCCCTTTGATTCATCTGAGTTTCAACTTCCAATTGTGACCTCTTGTGTCTGTGTCCCATTTGGGAAATCCCGTCTTTGTCACTTCGTCTATTCCGCGCTTCGCAGTATTATATGTCGTTATCATGTCTCCCTGACCCTCCTGGCCTCCAATGTCGTCAAGGCCGATTTCCCTCCAACCTTTACTCATAGGACAATCCCCGTAGCTATGGGATATGTCTTGTTGCACCTTTGCACTTTCTCTAATTTCTTGACGTGCTTGACTAGGTGAGGCAGTCCAAATGGTGCTGCATACTCCAGTTATGGGCCTGACGTAGGATGGTGTACAGAGTCTTAAACGAATCCTTACTGAGGTTTCGGAAAGCTATTCCGTAGGTTTGCAAGGCGCCCGTATGCTGCAGCAGTTATCTGATTGATGTGTGTGGTGTGTGTACTCATTACACCTATGTGTTACTCACCTATTTGTGGTTGCAGGGGGTCGAAGGTCGAGTCACTGCTCCTGGCCCCGCCTCTTCGCTGTTTGTACTAGGTCCTCTCTCTCCTGCCCCATGAGCTCTATCATACCTCGCCTTAAAACTAATGTATGGTTCCTGCCTCCACCACATCACTTTCTAGCGCTTTCCATGGCCTGAATACTCTAAGACTGGAAGAAATACTTCCTAAACCCCATCCCTTTGATTCATCTGAGTCTTCAACTTCAATTGTGACCTCTTGTGTCTGTGTCCCATCTCTGGAACATCCACCGTTCGTGTACACCTCGTCTATTCGGCAGTATTTTAAATATGTCGTTATAATGTCTTCCCCCTGACCCTCATGCCTCCAGTGCCGCCAGGCCGATTTACCTCAACCTTTCTTCATCGGACAATACCCGTAGCTTCTGGGATAGTCTTGTTGCTAAAACCTTTGCACTTTCTCTATTTCTGACGTGCTTGTGTGTGTGTAATGTGTGTGTGTGTCGTGTTGTGTGTGTGTGTGTGTGTGTGTGTGTGTGTGTGTGTGTGTGCTTGTGTGTGTGTGTGTGTGTGTGTGTGTGTGTGTGTTGTGTGTGTGTGGTGTATGTGTGTGTGTGTTGTGTGTGATGAGTAGTGTGTATGTGTGTGTGTTTCTTTTGTGTGTGTTGGTGTTTTGTGTGTGTTGTGTGTATGTGTGTGGTGTGTTGTGTGTGTGTGGATGTTTAGTGTGTGTGTGTGTGTGCTGTGTGTGTGTGTGTGTGGTGTGTACTCACATAATTTTACTCACCTAATTGTGGTTTGCACGGGTTAGAGACTCAGTTTCTGGCCCCGCCTCTTACTGAATCGTACTAGGTCCCTCTCCTTCTCTTTTCTTGAGCTTTACAAACCTCTCTTAAAACTATGTCTGGGTTCCTGCCTCCACTACTTCACTTGCTGGCTATTCCACTTCCTGATGTATCTTTGACTGAAGAAATACTTTATAACGTCCCTGTGACTTCGTTCGGTCTTCAGCTGCCAATTGTGACCACTTGTTTCTGTGTCTCCTCTCTGGAAACATCCTGTCTCTCTCCACATTGTCTATTCCCCGCAGTATCTTGTATGTCGTTATCAGTATGTCTCCCCTGACGCTTCTGTCCTCCAGTAAGTGTCAGTCAGTTCGATTTTCCTTAACCTTTCCTCGTTACGACATTCCCGTGAGCTATTGTATACCTTGTTGCAAACCTTTGTACTTTCTCTAATTCTTGGCGTGCTTGACCAGGCCACCTGTGTGGGTTCCAGACTGGTGCTGCATACTCCCAGTATGGGCCTAATTACACAGTGTTCAGTGTCTTGAACGGTTCTTAGTATGGTTCTGTCGGAACGCTATTCTCAGGTTAGCCAGGCCCGACCCGTATGCTGCAGCGGTTATTTGGTTGATGGTGACTCCGGTGATGTGCTCGGTGCTTATGTCACCCCAAGATCTTTCTCCCTGAGTGAGGTCTGTAGTCTTTGTGTACTAGTCTGTATACTCTGTCTGCGGTCTTCTTTGCCCCCTCCCCAGTTTCATGACTTTCATTTGGCTGGGTTTGAATTCGAGTAAGCCAGTTGCTGGACCAATGTCCAGCCTGTCAAGGTCTCTTTGCAGAACCTGCCTCAAGTCCTCATCGTTTTAATTCTTCTCATCAGCTTCACATCTATGCGAATAGGGACACTTCTAGAGTTCTATTTCCTTTCCATCAGTCATGCACATTATCAAATTTAGCACTGGTCCTAGAACTGACCCCTGTGGGGACACCCGCTCGTAACAGGCGCCCTTCTGTGAGACGTGTGTGTGGATGTGTGTGTGTGTGTGTGTGTGTGTGTGTGTGTGTGGTCTGTGTGTGTATGTGTGTGGTGTGTGTGTGTGTGTATGTGTGTGAGTGTGCTGTGTGTGTGTACTCACCTACTCACCTTGTTTTACCATTGTACTCACCTAGTTGAGGTTGCGGGGGCGGAGTCCGAGCTCCTGGCCCAGCCTCTTCACTGATCGCTACTAGGTCACTCCCCTGAGCGTGAGTTTTATCATACTCTGCTTAAAGCTATGTATGGATCCTGCCTCCACTAACATCGCTTCCCAAATATTCCACTTCTGAATACTCATGTGGCTGATGAAATACTTCCAACATACTGTGATTCATCTGTGTACTTCAGCTTCCAACTGTGTACCCTTGTTATGTGTCCAATATCTGGAAACATCCTGTCTTTGTCCACCTGTCAATTCCTCTCAGTATTTTGTATGTCGTTTTCATGTCCCCCTATCTCTCCTGTCCTACAGTAGTCGTCAGGTTTGATTTCCCTTAACACTCTCCTCGTTGGACATACCTCTTAGCGCTGGGACTGTCTTGTGGCAAACCTTTGCACTTTCTCTAGTTTCTTCACGTGCTTGGATAGGTTGTGGTTCCAAACTGGTGCGCATACTCCAATATGGGCCATAACGTACACGGTTGTACAGGGTCCTGAATGATTCCTTATTAAGATGTGGAATGCTGTTCTGATGTTTGCTAGGCGCCATATGCTGCAGCAGTTATTTGGTTGATGGTGGGCTTCAGGAGATGTGCCTGGTTGTATACTCACCCCATGATCTTTTTCCTTGAGTGAGGTTTGTAGTCTCTGACCCCCCTGACTTGTACTCCGTCTGCGGCTTCCTCTTTGCCCTTCCCAATCTTCATGACTTTGCACTTGGTGGGATTGAACTCCGAGCCAATTGCTGGACCAGGTCTGCATGCCCGTCCAGATCCTTTGTAGTTCTGCATGGTCTTCGATCGAGTGATTTCTTTCATCAAACTTCACATTCATCTGCATAACAGGGACGTACTCCTCAGAGTTATTCCTTCCGTCATTTCCGTTCACAAATACCAGAAACAGCACTGGTCCTAGGACTGACCCCGCGGGACCCCGCTGGTCCAGGTGCCCACTCCTGACACCTCGCCACCGTACCTTGACTCGCTGCTGTCTTCCTGCACAAGTATTCCCTGATCCATTGTAGTGCCTTCCCTGGTAATCCCTGCTTGGTCCTCCAGTTTTTGACTCACCAATCTCTTGTGTGGTACTGTGTCAAACGCCTTCTGCAGTCAAGAAAATGCTATCCACCCACCCTCTCTCTCTTGTCTTACTGATGTCACATGTCATAGAACTCCAGGTAGGTTGGGTGGACACAGGATTTCCGTCCTGAAAACCATGTTGGCTGCGGTTGATGAGATCGTTCCTTTCTAGGTGTTCACCTCTTTCACTTTCGATAATCTTCTCCATGATTTTGCCATACTATACATCCAGTGGACACTGGTCTGTAGTTTAATGCTTCATGTCTGTCTCCTTTTTTAAGATTGGACTACATTTGCTGTTTAAATTGCCGTTGGCAATCTCCATGTTTTCGATAGATGTATTGAAAATAATTGTTGTTTGGGGTAACATAGCGCCTTGCTCACTCTCTCAATACCCATTGGGAGATGTTATCTGGCCCCATTGCCTTTGAGGTATCTAGCTCACTCAGAAGCCTCTTCAATTCTTCCTCGGTTGTGTGCACTGTGTCCAGCACTTGGTGGTGTGCCCCACCTCTCCGTCTTTCTGGAGTCCCTTCTGTCTCCTCTGTGAACACTTCTTTGAATCTCTTGTTGAGTTCTTCACATACTTCACGGTCATTTCTTGTTGTCTCTCCTCCTTCCTTCCTTAGTCTGATTACCTGGTCCTTGACTGTTGTTTTCCTCCTGATGTGGCTGTACAACAGTTTCGGGTCAGATTTGGCTTTCGCTGCTATGTCATTTTCATATTGTCTTTGGGCCTCCCTTCTTATCTGTGCATATTCGTTTTTGGCTCTGCGACTGTTCTCCTTATTCTCCTGGGTCCTTTGCCTTCTATATTTCTTCCATTCCCTAGCACACTTGGTTTTTGCCTCCCTGCACCTTTGGGTAAACCATGGGCTCATCCTGGCTTTTTCATTATTCCTGTTACCCTTGGGTACAAACCTCTCCTCAGCCTCCTTGCATTTTATTGCTACATATTCCATCATCTTATTAACTGGCTTCCCTGCCAGTTCTCTGTCCCACTGAACCCCGTTCAGGTAGTTCCTCATTCCTGTGTAGTCCCCTTTTTTGTAGTTTGGCTTCATTCGTCCTGGCCTTCCTGCTTCTCCCTCCACTTGTAGCTCTACTGTGTATTCGAAGCTTAAAACCACATGGTCACTGGCCCCAAGGGGTCTTTCATATGTGATGTCCTCAATATCTGCACTACTCAAGGTGAATACTAAGTCCAGCCTTGCTGGTTCATCCTCTCCTCTCTCTCTTGTAGTGTCCCTTACGTGTTGGCACATGAAGTTTTCCAGTACCACCTCCATCATCTTAGCCCTCCATGTATCTTGGCCCCCATGTGTGTGTGTTTGTGTGCGTGTTTGATGGTGGTGGGTGTATATGTGTGTGTGTGTGTTTGTGTGTGTGTGTGTGCATGTGTGTGTGTGTGTGTACTCACCTAATTGTGGTTGCAGGGGTCGAGACTCAGCTCCTGGCCCCGCCTCTACACCGACCGCTACTAGGTCCTCTCTCCCCCTGCTCCATGAGCTTTATCATACCTCGTCTTAAAACTATGTATAGTTCCTGCCTCCAATGCATCGCTTGCCAGACTATTCCACTTCCTAACTACTCTATGACTGTGTGTGTGTGTGTGTGTTGGTTGTTGTAGTTAAGTGTTGAGTGCCCAAAAATAGACCTCCTAACTCCTGTGTATCAATAATACTAATAATGTACTAGTAATACTACTACTACTTCAATAATAACAATAGTAATAGTCAGCTTCTACAGTGCTTGGCTAGGTGTGGGTTCCAAACTGGTGCCGCATACTCCAATATGGGCCTAACGTACACGGTGTACAGGGTCCTGAACGATTCCTTATTAAGATGTCGGAATGCTGTTCTGAGGTTTGCTAGGCGCCCATATGCTGCAGCAGTTATTTGGTTGATGTGCGCTTCAGATGTGCCTTGTGTTATGTTGGGGTGTGTGTTGTGTGGTGTGTGTGTGTGTGTGTGTGTGTGTGTGTTTTGTGTGTGTGTGTGTGTTGTGTGTGTGCGTGTGTGTATGTGTGTGCGTGTTTGATGGTGGTGGGTGTATGTGTGTCCCTGTTTGTGTGTGTGTTTGTGTGTGTATTGGTGGGGGACTTGTGAGGGGAAGAAAAATGGCTAGAGGGAGGGGAGGGGGCAGAGTGATGGAGAGGTGGAGAATGGGAAATTATATTGAGCCTTGTAGTTGGTGGGTGGGTTGGGATGTATGTATACTGTTATTGTGCCTAATAAGCTTTACACTACAGACACAAATTTGTAATCCCAGAATCAGGTCAGAGGACCTACACACACAACAGAGAATCCCCACAATCAATGTCCGGCTAGACAAACTTACTAAGAGACAACTATATGACATGCAGGAATTCTATGTGCCCGACAGAGAGAACTCCCCCCCCCCCAACCAGTGAACACGACCGACGATATCATCACCACCCCTCCCCACAGATCCGAAAGAATGACCCTCCAACAAAGAGTTCGACGCTTCATCCACAAGGAGAACTTCCCTCGACCGAAAATCTTAAGCGACCTCCCCGCAGAAGTCGAATGGATACCACCGGAATCATTCTACGTCCAGTAACATGGACTAACGCTCCCCATCTCTGGGTGACCCACCTCTATCAACCTACAGTGCACAACTAACCCTGTTGCACCTACAACTACCCTCCAGCAGGACACCACCTCAGCCACTGCCTTGCCGGCCAACTCCAGGTGAGCTACCAACCTCCATCAAATGCCCGGTAACCTCCGCCTGCTGCTGCGCCCTTTTGACCAACCTCTAGGAAAAAAAAAGCAATTGTACACAGTATGCATCCTTCCAATTCAATGACGCACTGGTATACCAACAATATAGCAGTGCGCAACTGATGTGCAGAAGGTATACCCCACTCATAAAACCAACCTCTTTAATAAATTACTCAATATGCTCACAAGCATATTCAAATTACACCAAAGTGGATAGGCCACTTCCCTTTTATAACCCCACCTACCCCTCCTCCCTCCCCAACCTTTCCTACATTCCATCCTTACCCATCCTTCTTCCCCCCTCCCATCTTACCAAAACTCTGGTCAGAACCATCGAATCCCAGCTCTGTTTCCTAGTAATGCTACCTTTTCCACTTATTACACCTTCTGGATTTAAGTACCAGTTACTGCTGGTTATTATCCTATTCCTTCACACTGAGAGAAGACCTCACATTACAAGGCCGGAACTATAGACCCAACCACCACTCTTAGGAGAGTACCTACGGTTAGCAGCGTTAAATTCGTTGGTGCTCTCCTGATTCCTGGTTCCACTTCAATGTGTGTGTGTACTCACCTAATTGTGGTTGCAGGGGTTGAGACTCAGTTCCTGGCCCCGCCTCTTCACTGATCCCTACTAGGTTCTTTCTCTCTGCTTCCTGAGCTTTGTCATACCTCGTCTTAAAGCTATGTATGGTTCATGCGTCCACTACATCCCTTTGATTCGTCTGAGTCTTCAGCTTCCAATTGTGACCTGTTTCTGTGTCCCCTCTCTGGAACATCCTGTCTCTGTCCACTTTATCTATTCTATTCCACGTAGTATTTTGTACGCCGTTATCATGTCTTCCCTGACCCTCCTGTCCTCTAGTGTCGTCAGTCCGATTTCCCTCAACCTTTCCCTGAGCTCCGGAACTAGCCTTGTTGCAAACCTTTGTACTTTCTTTAACTTCTTGACGTGCTTGACCAGGTGTGGGCTCCAAACTGATGCTGCATATTCCAGTATGGGCCTGACGTACACAGTGTACAGTTATCTGGTTGATGTGTGCCTCCAGAGACATGCCCTGCATACCATCTAAAAGGGGCAAGGAGGCACAGACCCCACAAGACAAACAATAGTAGCTACGACAACCCTACTCCAGGTGATTTTTTAGTGGCAGGAAGCGGAAAAAGAAAATGGAAGGAAATAAAAATAGTCCACCACCTTGGAGCCTTATTGGACTGGAGGCGCAGCCAGTGGCTACCCATGGCCCTTCAGAATTACAACTACTGATGCCAATAACAAAATCCCCCCAACAAACACAGAATACAACCTCGTTCATATTTGCTAATATACGGGCCTTAACCTCCACCAACAACAAAAATACCTTTTTCAGTAGACTTCTAGAGGAGCCCTATGCAATGTTTGCAGCCTTCACAGACACTCACACAAAAGATCACTTTGACAGTGAAATATGGATAAGTGGTTACAACCTTTATAGATGCAACAGAATGAACAGGCAACAAGGGGGATGTTGGCCGTATGTCAAAGAGTCCCTCATCTGAAAGGGAAAGTGCTGAACACCACAAATGGGGTAGTTGAAGTTCTATTAGTAAAGATCGAGAACCAAAACCTAGTCATTGTGGTTGTATATAAGCACCAGATGCAACCTCCCAACAGTTCAAGGAACAGCTACTGAAAATTGATTACTGTCTGGAAACCTTCCAGCTCCATCCCCAAACATCTTACTGTTTGGGTGATTTCAACCTAAGGCATACAAAAGGGAAAGAATGTAGCAAATATTTTTTATAGCTGAAACAATCCCCGGAGGTAGTGCAGATGAAAGGTCACACACACATGAGCTACTAAGCCTCTGCGAAAAACACACCTTAAGCCAGCAGATAGTGGAGCCAACAAGACTAGAAAACACACTTGACCTTATCTTCACAAATAATGAGGACCTGGTAAGAGACATAAGAATATCAAAAACAACTACATGTAATTCCGATCACAACCTAATCGAAGTCCAGACGTACATGCATAGGGGTCCTGATCAGCATAATGCATGTACCTATGAAGGTGTCTTCACAAAATACAACTTCAACAACAAGAACATCAACTGGGACCAGGTAAACCTTGTTCTAAACGAAACATGTTGGGAAGATGTCTTAAATGACATGGATCCAAACCAGTGCCTTGAAAGGATCAACTTCCTGGCAGCTGAAGCATGTTCTAGGCATATTCCCCTAAGAAAGAAGAAGAGCAGGAGTAAACTGGAGAGAGAAAGATGCTCCCTCTACAGAAGACGACGAAGAGTCACTGAGCTTCTCAGGAGTGCTAGAATATCTAATACACGAAAGGAGGCGCTGACCAGGGAAGTGGAAACTATCGAACTTAAGTAAAATGACTCTTACAGGAACCAGGAGAGACAGGAGGAGCTTAAAGCTATTAGTGAAATTGAAAGAAATTCAAAATATTTCTTTTCATATGCGAAAAACTAAGCAAATACTACATCTAGTATCGGGCCCTTACTCAGACAGGATGGGACTTACACAGATGACAACAAGAAAATGAGTGAAATATTGAAATCCCAGTATGACTCTGTGTTTAGTGAACCACTACTCAGTCTGAGGATCGACGACCCAAATGATTTCTTCATGAATGAGCCTCAAAACTCCATAAATGTATGCCAGATTTCCGACATTACCCTAACTTCGATAGATTTCGAAAAAGCCATTGACAACATGCTCATGCACTCAGCCCCAAGCCCAGACTCGTGGAACTCTGTTTTCATTAAGAACTGCAAGAAACCCCTCTTGCGTGCCCTAAGTACACTATGGAGGAGGAGCTTGGACATGGGTGAAATTCCACAGTCACTTAAAACAACGGATATAGCCCCACTCCATAAAGGTGGCAGCAAAGCCTTAGCTAGCAACTAAAGACCAATATCTCTGATGTCCCACATCATAAAAATCTTTGAAAGAGTGCTAAGAAGCAGGATTGCAAATCACCTGGATTCTCAAAATCTGCACAATCCAGGGCAACATGGGTTCTGGGCAGGTCGCTCCTGCCTCTCACAACTATTGGATCACTATGATATGGCCTTGGATGCACTGGAAGAAAATAAGAGACTTTGCAAAAGCATTTGACAAATGCGATCATGGCTTAATAGCCCATAAAATACGTGCTAAAGGAATAACTGGGAAAGTGGGAAGATGGATCTTCAACTTCCTAACCAATCGAACACAAAGAGTAGTGGTCAACAGAGTTAAATCGGAGGCTGCCATAGTGAAGAGCTCTGTTCCACAAGGCACAGTACTCGCCCCCATCTTATTCCTCATCCTCATATCAGACATAGACAGAGATATACATCACAGCCCTGTATCATCCTTTGTGGATGATACTAGGATCTGCATGAGGCTGTCATCTGCTGAGGATGCGGTTAACCTCCAAGAAGATATAAACAAAGTTTTCCAGTGGGCAACGGAAACAATATGATGTTCAATGAGGACAAATTCCAACTACTCCATTATGGAAAACTGGAGGAGATAATAACTAGGACAGAGTATACTACTGACTCCGGCCATACAATAGAGCGGAAAAATAATGTAAGGGACCTGGGAGTAGTAATGTCTGAGGATCTCACTTTCAAGGATCACAACAGTGCCACGATCGCACGTGCAAAGAAAATGATAGGATGGATAATGAGAACTTTCAAAACGAGAGATGCCAAGCCAATGATGATCCTTTTCAAAAACTCACTTGTTCTCTCTAGGCTGGAATACTGCTGTACATTTAAAATCTCCATTCAAAGCAGGTGAAATCGCAGATCTAGAGAGTGTACAGAGATCCTTTACTGCACGTGTAAGTTCTGTCAAGCACCTTAACTACTGGGAACGCTTGGAAGCACTTGACTTGTACTCGTTGGAAGGCAGGAGGGAGAGATATATCATAATCTACACTTGGAAAATCTTGGAAGGAATGGTCCCAAATCTGCACACAGAAATCACTCCCTACGAAAGTAAAAGACTGGGCAGGCGATTCAAAATGCCCCAATTAAAAGTAGGGGTGCCATTGGTACACTAAGGGAAAACACCGTAAATGTCCGGGGCCCAAGACTGTTCAACAGCCTCCCATCAAGCATTAGGGGAATTGCCAATAAACCCCTGGCTGCCTTCAAGAGAGAACTGGACAGATACCTAAAGTCAGTGCCGGATCAGCCGGGCTGTGGCTCGTACATTGGACTGCGCACGGCCAGCAGTAACAGCCTAGTTGATCAGGCCCTGATCCATCAGGAGGCCTGGTCATGGACCGGTCCGCGGGGGCGTTGGTCCCCGGAATAACCTCCAGGAAGCCTCCAGGTATTTTGCCTTTCATGAATCCATGCTGGTTGTCGTTTATACTCTTGTTCCGTTCCAGGTGCTCCACCACTCTCCTTCTGATAATCTTCTCCATGACTTTGCATATTAAATCTGTAGTTTAGTGCCTCGTTTCTGTCTCCTTCTTTTAAAATGGGGACTACATTTGCAGTCTTCCATACCTCAGGTAGTTACCCAGTTTCAAGGGTTGTATTGAAGATTGTGGTTAGTGGCATGCACAGCATCTCTGCACCTTCTCTAAGGAACATGGGGAGATGTCAGGTCCCATCGTCTTTCAGGTATCAACGTCACTTAGCTGCTTCTGTACCTCCTCCTCCGTTCTTGGTATGTAATCCAAGCTTGTTGGTATAGCCCCTCTTGATGTTCCCTTCTGTGCTGTCTTCCCAGAGCCCTTCCTGTCACTACTGTAAATACTTCCTTAAATCTCATGTTGAGCTGTGTGTTTGTGTGTATGTGTATGTGTGTGTGTGTGTGTGTGTGTGTGTGTGTGTGTGTGTGTGTGTGTGTGTGTGTGTGTGTGTGTGTGTGTGTGTATGTGTGTGTGTGTGTGTGTGTGTGTGTGTGCGTGTGTGTGTGTGTGTGTGTGTGTGTGTGTGTGTGTGTGTGTGTGTGTGTGTGTGTGCGTGTGTGTGTGTGTGTGTGTGGTGTGTGTGTGTGTGTGTGTGTGTGTGTGTGTGTTTGTGTGTGTGTGTGTATGTGTGTGTACTCACCTAGTTGAGGTTGCGGGGGTCTAGTCCAAGCTCCTGGTGGGATTGAACTCCAGGAGCCAATTGCTGGACCAGGTCTGCAGCCTGTCCAAATCCCTTTGTAGTTCTGCCTGGTCTTCGATCGAGTAAATTCTTCTCATCAACTTCACGTCATCTGCAAACAGGGACACCTCAGAGTCTATTCCTTCCGTCATGTCGTTCACAAATACCAGAAACAGCACTGGTCCTAGGACTGACCCCTGTGGGACCCCACTGGTCACAGGCGCCCACTCTGACACCTCGCCACTTACCATGCGTTGCTGCTGTCTTCCTGACAAGTATACCTGTTATCCCTGCTTGGTCCTCCAGTTTTTGCACTAATCTCTTGTGTAGAACTTTGTCAAACGCTTTCTTGCAGTCCAAGAAAATGCAATTCACCCACCCCTCTCTCTCTTGTCTTACTGCTGTCACCATGTCATAGACCTCCAGTAGGTTTGTGACACAGGATTTCCCATTGCCGTTGATGAGATCATTCCTTTCTAGGTGTTCCATCACTCTTCTCCTGATAATCTTCTACATGACTTTGCATACTATACATGTCAGTGGCACTGGTCTGTTGTGTAGTGCCTCATGTCTGTCTCCTTTTTTAAAGATTGGGACTACATTTGCTGTCTTCCATTCCTCAGGCAATCTCCCTGCTTCGATAGATGTATTGAATATTGATGTTAGGGGTACACATAGCACCTCTGCTCCCTCTCTCAGGACCTGTGGAGAGATGTTATCCGGCCCCATTGCCTTTGAGGTATCTAGCTCACTCAGAAGCCTCCTCACTTCTTCCTCGGTTGTGTGTACTGTGTCCAGCACTTGGTGGTGTACCCCACCTCTCCGTCTTTCTGGAGCCCCTTCTGTCTCCTCTGTGAACACTTCTTTGAATCTCTTCACGGTCATTTCTTGTTGTCTCTCCTCCTTCCTTCCTTAGCCTGATTACCTGGTCCTTGACTGTTGTTTTCCTCCTGATGTGGCTGTATAATAGCTTCGTGTCAGATTTGGCTTTCGCTGCTATATCGTTTTCATATTGTCGTTGTGCCTCCCTTCTTATCTGTGCATATTCGTTTCTGGCTCTACAACTGCTCTCTTTATTCTCTTGGGTCCTTTGCCTTCTATACTTCCATTCCCTAGCACACTTGGTTTTTGCCTCCCTGCACCTTTGGGTGAACCATGGGCTCATCCTGGCTTTTTCATTATTCCTGTTACCCTTGGGTACAAACCTCTCCTCAGCCTCCTTGCACTTTGTTGTTACATATTCCATATTCTCATTAACTGGCTTCCCTGCCAGTTCTCTGTCCCACTGAACCCCATTCAGGAAGTTCCTCATTCCCGTGTAGTCCCTTTTCTTGTCGTTTGGCTTCATTCGCCCTGGCCTTCCTGCTTTCCCCTCCACTTGTAGCTCTACTGTGTATTCGAAGCTTAAAACCACATTATTGCTGGCCCCAATGGGTCTTTCAAATGTGATGCCCTCAATATCTACACTACTCAAGGTGAATACTAGGTCCAGTCTTGCTGGCTCATCCTCTTCTCTCTCTCTTGTAGTGCCCCTTATGTGTTGGTACATGAAGTTTTCCAGTTCCACTTCCATCATCTTAGCCCTCCATGTATCTTGGCTCCCATGTGGTTCCAAGTTCTCCCAATCGATTTCCTTTTGGTTAAAGTCGCCCATGATCAGGAGCTTTGCCCTGCATGCATGAGCTCTTCTGGTCACTGCAGCCAGTGTGTCAACCATTTCTCTATTGCTCTCATCATACTCTTGCCTTGGCCTACTGATGTTCTGTGGTGGGTTATACATCACTGCAATTACCACTATGGGACCTCCAGAGTGAAGTGTTCCCGCTAAGTAATTGCTTGCTTCTCCATTATCTACTCTCTCCAGCTCATCAAAATTCCATCGGTTTTTAATCAGCAGTGCCACTCCTCCACCCTCTGTCTTTCCTCAGGATCTGGTATCCCGTTGGAAAGATGGCATCTATTATCGTACCTCTAAGCTTCGTTTCTGTGAGAGCTATGATGTCCGGTGATGTCTCTTTGTCTCTTTTGTGCTACTTCTCCCACTTATTTGTTATTCCATCAGCATTTGTGTACCATATTTCCAGTTTCCTCTTGAACACTTTGGTTTGGGGGGGGCCTGTGAGGGTGGGAAACCTGGTAGCATACTGTGGGATTCTATAGCTGGGTGTTGGGTGGAAGCTGTGAGTATGGATTGTAGTTTGTGCTGGTATAGTGTGATAGGTTGTGGGGTTCTGAGGATGGTTCTGTGTGTGCTTGCCCTTGCTGCTCTGTCCTGCTCTGATTGACCTCTGCTGGTTCTGTCCTTGTCTCCCTTCCTAGCTACTTTCGCTTTTTTGTCCTTTCCCTCAGCTGCTGTCATTCTGTTTGTGTTCTGTCTCTGTCTAGGAGCACCCTCTTGTACTCTGCCGAGTACTTCAACCATGGTTTCTCTTGGAGGATCATGTTCCGCACTGTTTGTCCTGAGAATCAGCTTGGTCGGTCATTTTCTCCCCTTCAGGTACCCCCCTATTCTCTGAAAATTTACAATCTCGTCAATGTCTTTTTCACCTATTTCCGTGATGATGTTCTCAATCTCCTTTCTTTCTGCCTGCCATCTTTCAGTGTGTGTCCTATCCTCTCTCTCCTGAAGCCCTTGGATAAATGCTGATTTTGCTCTTTCCTCCTCCCATTGCTTCTCCCTCTGCGACTCTGGTTCCTGTCTGTATGTGGCCATTTTCTCCTTTGTTTTTTCCAGTGGCTCTTGGTAGCATGGTTGTGGCTCTGCATTGACCTATCACCCTCTCCATCTGCACCCAGCTGCTCTCCCCTGTCACTCCTTGGCCCTTCTTGGCAGTCTGATATGACCTTAGCATAATTCATATCTTCTTCCTTCCTGTTCTGCCTCTCAGCTTCATATGCTGTATCTTCTCTAGTCAGTGCCCCTGTAACTCGCTTCAGCCTGTTTATCTCATCTTCTAGGACCCTTATCCTGGCTACTGCAGTTTCGACTTGTGCCTCTCAATTCTTCTCCTTCTCCAACCTCTTTTCCAATTTCACAGAAAGCTGTCTCCATTTTTTCAGAAAACTCTCCTAATTTTCTCTCCCATTCTTGTTCCATCATTTTCTACTGCTCCTCCAGCCACTCCTCCTGACCAGAACCATTATCATCTGATCCCTGGTTCCTGCCACTACCCAACATTTTTTTTTTCCCTGCATTTTTCCTTTTCTTCCCTTTCTTTTTTCTTTTTTCCTTTTTTGAAAGAGGAAAAAGTGAGAGAGAGAGAGAAAGAGAGAGAAGGGAAAGGTAGAAGGGGAGAGAAAGGGGGAGAGTGAGAAGGGAAAAAGGGGGAGAGAGAGAGAGAGAGAAAAGAGAGGGGAGTGAGAGGAGAGAGGGGAGAGAGAAAGAGAGGGGAGAGAGGGGAGAGAAAAGGGAAAGAGATGGGAGAGGGGAGGGGGAGAGACAGGGTAAAAGGGGAGAGGAGGGGTGAGATGGAAGAGAGAGAGGGGAGAGAGGGGAGAGGGGAGAGATGTTAGAGGGGGAGAGAAGTTAAAGGGGGGAGAGATGTTAGAGGGGAAGAGATGTTAAGAGGGGAGAGAGTTAGAGAGGAGAGATGTTAGAGGGAGACATGGAGAGTGGAGAGAGGAGAGGGGAGATAGAGAGACAGGTAGAGAGAGAGATAGGTTAGAGGAGAGATATTAGGTAGGTAGAGAGAGAGAGAAGAGAGAGAGGAGAGAGAGAGAGAGAGAGAGAGAGGAGAGAGAGAGGAGAGAGAGAGGAGAGAGGAGAGAGGGAGATAAGTAGAGAGAGAGAGGTAGATAGATAGAAGATAGATAGATAGATAGAGAAAGAGAGAGAGAGAAGAGAGAGAGAGAGAGAGAGAGAGAGAGAGAGAGAGAGAGGGGAGAGAGAGAGAGAGAGAGAGAGATAAGTAGAGAGAGAGAGGTAGATAGATAGATAGATAGATAGATAGAGAAGAGAGAGAGAGAGAGAGAGAGAAAAGAGAGAGAAGAGAGAGAGAGGAGAGAGAGAGAGAGAGAGAGAGAGAGAGAGAGTAAGTAGAGAGAGAGAGAGGTAGATAGATAGATAGATAGATAGAGAGAGAGGAGAGAGAGAGAGAGAGAAGAGAGAGAGAAGAGAGAGAGGAGAAGAGGAGAGAGAGAGAGAGAGAGAGAGAGAGAGAGAGAGGGGGGGGGGATAGTGGATAGTGGAGTGTTAGAGGGAGGGAGGGTTATCAGGTCAGTTTACAGGAAGGTGTGAAATCCTGTGTATGTGTTTGTGTCTGCATGTGTACTACAGCTTTTACCAGTGCCTGACCGCTTGTTCCTGTGTGTGTGTGTTTATATAAGCGAGTCCTTATTACCCACGTATGTACTACTTATGTACCCGATCGCTTGGGTCCCACTGTGCACTATCTTGTGTGCTTAAAATTACGTTCAATTCTGTAACACTAGGCCTCACCTACTGTGTGTGTGTATGTATGCCTATGTGGGAAGCCGAGTGTCCACACTAGTTACCTCTCATTCTAATTGTGATAGCTCCAGGAGAGTGACCCCCAGTTTCCAGCTAGAGACTGGTACTGTTGACCCCATGCAACTCAACTAGGTGAACATTACGTGCGGCTGGCAGTGGTGCTGAAGTATCACATTGCCAGTCTGTCCAGTACCTGGGTCCCGCCTAGTTGAAGATGCTTCATGCTTCTCGGTAAATTTATTTTTTACTACCTTCCTGAAGGCACTGTAGTCACTAGCTCACCTAACTTTTTCGCTACACTCACTGTATTTACTGACACATCTATAGTTATCTCTTATTTCCCTGGTCTTGAGTCTCACTTATTCTTCAAACACTCCATTATAATGTGTGGCACCACTATTTAGGCCTGGTACACAACCGTTCTCCTTCCTTGATAACAAAAAAGGCAGACAGTTTTAGCAGAAGACCAGTCAATAGGATGGCTATGATCTCTGACGTGACAGAAAAGAGCATTGTTAGTGTCGGCAAGCCTAACACTATTTTTGTGCTCCCTAAGTCTGTCAGAAAGAGATCGACCAGTTTCTCCGAAGTATTGAAGAGGACAGGAGTAGCAAGAAATAGAGTAGACACCAGGAACATCTGTAGAGGGAGGAGAGGCAGAAATTTCCACTCTTCATAATTCGTTTTCCTGTCTTGGCTACCCTTCCCATTTCATAGACTTTGCCGTCTAAACGAGCTAAACGTAATTTCTTTCCCCAAACTCTCTAACTCCTGGAATTTTTTTCTCTCCTCTGCCTTCCATACTTTTCCCGGGGCTTTCTAATCTCAAAAATTTATCCCCCGCCCCTTAGACATCAAGCTTACCTTTTGCCAGACTAACACCCCTTCGCACAATCTCGTTCATACCTCTCCCTCCCTCTACAGATGTTTCCGGGTGTCTACTCTATTTCTTGTTCCTCCTGTCTTCTTCAATACTTCGGAAAAAATGGTCGATCTCTTTCTGACAGGCTTAGGAGCACAAAAATAGTGTTAGGCTTGCAGACACTAACAATGCTTTTTTTCTGTCCACTTTCAGATATCATAGCCATCCTATTGACGGGTCTTCTCTAAAACTGCCCTTCCATACTTCCAACTCGAACAGTCCCGTCTAGTTGAATCCTCTCTAATACAAAAATTTCCTTGTATGAATTTTAAAGCCCTGGCTTTGTCTCTGTAGATGCCTTCCTCTCCCACTACATTGTAAAATGCTCCAAACTCAGAACACCCTGACTTAACCTGACCTCTCATTTTTTCTTTCTTTTTCTTCTTCTCCCTCTTCCCCTTCCTCTTTCCTTTTTCTCCTGGGTTGTCTTTCTTTCTTCTGTCTGTGTTTCTGTTCCTTCTTTATTTTTTTTCACCAATTCCCCTTTCACCCCCCTCTGTGCACTTGCTCTCCCTCTGTGGGCACCTAGCTCCCTTTCAGTGCTCCCCTTTATTTCTATTTGACTGGCTCCTCCTCCTTATTCCCCACTACTACCACTACCCTACTACTACCTCTACTACTACTACTACTACACTACTACTACTACTACTATACTACTACTACACTACTAAATACACTACTACTACTTCCACCACCACCTCTTCCTGCCTATATATAGCCGTCCTGCTCCACTTCTGGTTAGTGTGACTTTGCAAATGGTCCAAGTCGGACCGAAACGTCGTCGTAAGCTTCTCTCTTTTATGTGCGGGTTATTTGTGTACCCTTCCTTGATCCAGGCCGGCACTTAACACTTGGCACTACTATCTATGTTTTCTCTTCTGTGATCACTTATATATCGTTTTTGCGGGGTTTAAGTGATTATATGCACTCTTGTGCTTGCACACGCCTATATCCCACACTCTATTCCCTATGGTACAGTCAGAAACTACTGCCACAGCACGAGCTTAATCGCGAGTGACTGCTCCACTCCACTGTGTGTGTGTGTGTGTGTGTGTGTGTGTGTACTCACCTAATTGTACTCACCTAATTGTGGTTGCAGGGGTCGAGACTCAGCTCCTGGCCCCGCCTCTTCACTGATCGCTACTGGATCCTCTCTCTCTCTGCTTCCTGAGATTTGTCATACCTCTTCTTAAACCTCTTCTTAAAACTATGTATGGTTCCTGCCTCCACTACTTCACTTGCTAGGCTATTCCACTTGCTGACAACTCTATGACTGAAGAAATACTTCCTAACGTCCCTGTGACTCGTCTGAGTCTTCAGCTTCCAGTTGTGACCCCTTGTCCCTGTGTCCCCCCTTCTGGGAAAATCCTGTCTCTCTCCCCTTGTCTTTAT
>NC_069403.1:17929347-17971687 GCF_026875155.1 Cherax quadricarinatus
CAGCTCATCAAAATTCCAGCGTTTTTTTATCAGCAATGCCATTTCCTCCACCCCCCCTGTTCCCTCTGTCTTTCCTCAGGATTCGGTATCCCATTGGAAAGATGGCATCTGTTATCATACCTGTAAGCTTGGTTTCTGTGAGAGCTATGATGTCCGGTGATGCTTCTTTGACTCTTTCATGCCACTCCTCCCACTTATTTGTTTTTCCATCAGCTTTTTGGTGTACCATACCTTCAGTTTCCTTTCCAAAACTGTGGTTTGGGGGGCCTGTAAGGGTGGGGGGACCTGGCAGCATACTGTGGGATTCTATAGCTCGGTGTTGGGTGGGGGCTGTGGGTATGGATTGTAGTGTGTGTTGGGATGGTGTGATAGGTTGTATGGTTCTGAGAATTAGTTGTGTGTGTGCTTGCCCTTGCGGGTTCTGTTCTGCTCTGACTGACCTTGCTGGTTCCATCCTTGTCTTTTTTCCTGCTCCTTTCGCTTTTTTGTCCTCTCCCTCTGCTGCTGTCGTTCTGATTGTGTTCTGTCTCTGTCTAGGAACACCTTCTTGTACTCTTCCGAGTATATCAACCGTGGTTTCTGTTGGGGGACCCTGTTTCCGCATGTTTCCGTCCTGAGAATCAGTTGATTGGTCGGTTTCTCCCCTTCGAGTACCCCCACTATTCTCTGAAAATTTACAATCTCGTCCATCTCTTCACCTATTTCCGTGTGATTTTCTCATCTCCTTTCTTTCTTCCTGCTGCCTTTCAGTGTGTGTCCTTTGCTCTCTCTCCTGAAGCCCATGGTTTAAACACTGATTTCGCCCTTTCCTCCTCCCATTGCCTCACCCTTTGTGACTCTGGATCCTGCTGTATGTGGTCGGTTTCTCCCTTGATTTTTCTAGTGGCTCTTGATAGCATGGTTGTGCCTCAGCATTCGACTTATCACCCTCCCATCTGCACCCAGCTTTTCTTCCCTTTCACCCCTTGGCCCTCCTTGGCAGGCTGATTTTGACCTTAGCATAATTCATAATTCCTTCCTTCCTGTTCGGCCTTGCAGCTTCATATGCTGTGTCTTCTCTGGTCCTGCTCCTGTACCTCGCTTCGCCTATTTATCTCAACTTCTTTGGACCTTATCCTGGCTACTGCCCGTTTCGAAATTGTGCCTCGCAATTCTTTGTCTCCTTCTCCAACCTCTTTTCCAATTTCACAGAGAGCTGTTTCTCCATTTTTTCAGAAAGCTCTCCTAATTTTCTCTCCCACTCTTATTCCATCCTTTTCCACTGCTCCTCCATTCACTCCTTCCTACCAGAACCATTCTCATCTGATTCTTGGTTCCTGCGAGTCCCCACCATTTTTTTGTGAGAGAAGAGAGAAGGGAAAGGTAGAAGGAGAGAGAGAGGGGAAGAGTGAGAAGGGAAAGGGGGAGAGAGAGCGTGAGTGTGTGAGTGTGAGTGTGTGTGTGTGTGTGTGTGTGTGTTTGTTTGTGTGTGTGTGTGTGTGTGTGTGTGTGTGTGTGTGTGTGTGTGTGTGTGTGTGTGTGTGTGTTTGCGTGTGTGTGTGTGTGTGTGTGTGTGTGTGTGTGTGTGTGTGTTGTGTGTGTGTGTGTGTGTGTGTGTGTTGTGTGTGGTGTGTGTGTGTGTTGTGTGTGTGTGTATATGTGTGCGTCTGTGTGTGTGTGTGTTTGTGTGTGTGTGTGTGTGTGTGTGTGTGTGTGTGTGTTTTGTGTGTGTGTGTGGTATGTGTGTGTGTGTATGTGTGTATGTGTGTATGTGTGTATGTGTGTGTGTGTGTGTATTGTGTGTGTGTGTGTGTGTGTGTGTGTGTGTGTGTGTGTGTGTGTGTGTGTGTGTGTGTGTGTGTGTGTGTGTGTGTGTGTGTGTGTGTGTGTGTGTGTTTGCTCACCTAGTTGTGTTGCAGGGGTCGAGTCAAAACTCCTGGCCCTGCCTCTTCACTGGTCGCTACTGGGTCACCCCCCTAAACCATGAGCTTTATCATACCTCTGCTTAAAGTTATGTATGGATCCTGCCTCCACTACATCGCTTCCCAAACTATTCCACTTCCTGACTACTCTATGACTGAAGAAATGCTTCCTAACATCCAAGTGATTCATCTGTGTCTTCAACTTTCAACTGTGTCCCCTTGTTGCTGTGTGCCATCTCTGGAACATCCTGTCTTTGTCCACTCTGTCAATTCCTCTCAGTATTTTATATGTCGTTATTATGCCCCCCCCCCCGTCTCTCCTGTCCTCCAGTGTCGTCAGGTCTATTTCCCTTAACCTCTCCTCGTAGGACATACCCCTTAGCTCTGGAACTAGTCTTGTTACAAACCTTTGCACTTTATCTAGTTTCATTACGTGCTTGGCTAGTTGTGGGTTTCAAACTGGTGCCGCATACTCCAATATGGGCCTAATGTTCACAGTGTACAGGGTCCTGAACGATTCCGTATTAAGATGTCGGAATGCAGTTCTCAGGTTTGCTAGGCGCCCATATGCTGCCTGTCATGCAAAAATGTGGGATACCTGGGGGCTAGAGCCTTGTCTAAGGGCAAAGGTAAAAGTTACACACATCTCAAGCATAAACAGGCCACCCAGGGCTATCCCAGTCAAAATAGAAAGCGCTAAACTAGTATGTGTTACTTCAATTGGTTGGTTAACAGAGGGTTAGGCAAAAATCCCAGTTAGGAAAATATATCTATTTATTCAACATAACACTATATACACACTCTAGAAACACCTTAATCCTAAACGCCCAAATGAGGGTACACAAGAAACAGCTGGCTGGAGGTCCAGTCACCATAACCACTAGGCCTAGTCAGCGCCAGCCCGTCACTACTCCACTACCAACCCCATTTCTTATTTCCTTGCTCATCCAACAGCACCCTGACCATGTCAGAGCCTAGGTGGGCGTACAGGTAAGCCACAGAAGAGCCTATGGCTTGAGTTGGCTAAACAAAAGGAGTACACAACTACAAACTTAGTTTAAACACACAACATCTCCGACGCCAGCCTCCACACCATGCTGACCCCACGTGACTACCCCAGCCACGCTTACTCCGCATACCCGAACACACTAGGAAAATAACTACCTATAAGGATTTCTTTATAATTACAGTTAGAGTACTTTACAGTGCCCCCAAATGCACATTATGAATTATAAAATTATTCTTTACAATTATAACATTCATACTATTATGACACCCTTCTCTACTGTATATACATTACAATGTCATGCAGAACCCTGCATAACACCCCCACCCCCAGACCATAGATCTCACTCTGCTAGCGGGGTCCCTACAGAACCCGCTAAGCAAAAGGAAAAAGATGTAAAACAACCATTGGTTGTTTTGCATCTTGTATCACTTGTTCACGATGTTTGCATAATATATATACCTGGAGAGGGGTCTCTGTGATCAGCGCCCCCGCGGCCCGGTCTGTGACCAAGCCTTGTGGTGGCTCAGAGCATGATCAACCAGGCTGTAACTGTTGGCTGCATGCAAACCGACGTATGAACAACAGCCCAGCTGGTCTGGTACTGATTTTAGGTGCCTGTCCAGCGCCTTCTTGAAGACAGCCAGGAGTCTATTGGCAATCCCCCTTATGTATGCTGGGATGCAGTTGAACAGACTTGGACTCCTGACACTTACTGTGTTGTCTGTTAGTGTACTCGTGCTTTTCAATGGGGGGACGTTGCATCTCCTGCCGAGTCTTTTACTTTCATAGGAAGTGATTTTCGTGTGTGCAAATTTGGGACTAGTGCCTCTAGGATTTTCCAAGTGTATATTATCATGTGTCTTTCTCGTCTGCGTTCCAGGGAGTAGAAATCAAGGGACTTCAAAAGTTCCTAGTAATTTATGTGCTTTGTTGTACTTATATGTGTCGTGAAAGTTCTCTGGAAGTTCCCTTTGACAGCAGGCAAAATTGCAGGTCTGCAATTTTGCCTGCTTTGAAAGGAGCCATAGTGTGTAGCAATATTCCAACCTAGAGAAAACAAGCGATGTTAAGAGAATCATCATGAACTTTGCATCCCTAATTTTGAAGGTTCTCATTATCCATCCAATTATTTTCCTATCAGATGCGGTAGACATATTGTTGTGATCTTTGAACGTGAGGTCCTGTAACGTTATCATTATCAGTTCCTTCACATTTGTTTTTCGGTCTGCTGTGTGATTGGAATTTATTTTAAACTCCGATACTCTTTTAATTTCCTCTAGTTTTCCATATCGGAGTAATTGAATTTTCTCTTCATTGAACTTCATATTATGTTCTCCAGCCCATTTAATGGGAATCTTTGGAATCTTTTAGTGTCATCAATGGATGACACTGTCATGCAAATTCGGGTGTTATCCGCGAATGAAGACACGGTGCTGTGGTTTACATCTCTGTCTATGTCAGATAGATGGATAAGGAGCAGGATGGGGGCGAGTACTGTTCCTTGTGGAAGAGAACCCCAGGCTTTACTCTGTTTACTGTTACCCTTTTTTGTTTTATTTGTTAGGAAGTTACAGATCCATCTACCAACATCTCTTTTTACTCCTTTATCACGCATTGTGTGCGCTGTTACACCGTGGTTGCGCTTTTCGAAGTCTTTCGCAAAGTCTGTTATTAATACATCTGCATTTTGTTTGTCCTCCAGTGCACCTAATTCCTTGTCATAGTGGTCCAGTTGGGACAGACAGCAGCTGCCTGCTCTAGACCCATGTTGACCTGGGTTGTGTAACTGATGGACATTTTGGTGGGTGGCAATTTTTTCTCTTAGAACCCTTTCAAAGATTTTTAAGATATGGGACGTTAGTGATGTAGGTCTGTAATTCTTTGCAATTGCTTTGCTGCCACCTTTGTGAAGCGGGGCTATGTCTGTTGATTTTAGTGACTGGGATGACCCCGTAGAATGCTGAAGGCACGTGAAATAGACTTCTTGCAGTTCTTGATGAACACGAAGTTCCATGAGTTTGGGCCATGAGTTTGTATAAGATAAATAACATGGTAACACAGGTATGTATACTATTTTAAAGGAACTGTACAGATATCTTGGGTTAAGTCAGCATAAAATGTTTATATTATAAGAACATAAGAACAAAAGAAAGAAGAAACACTGCAACAGGCCTACAGGCCTATGTGAAGCAGGTAAAATTCTCCCACTGGCTTAAGCCATTCCTTGACCTAGTGAGGTCAGACATGTCACTTAAGGGAGGAGCACGGCATTCGACGTAATAGCACAAGCTAGACATGTTCAACTCACAACCACCCACACCCACTCATGTATTTATCTAACCTGTTTTTTTAAAACTACACAACGTTTCAGCCTCTATAACCGTACTCGGGAGTTTGTTCCACTTGTTGACAACTCTATTACCAAGCCAGTGCTTCCCTATATCCTTCCTGAATCTGAATTTTTCCAGTTTAAGGCCATTGCTGCGAGTCCTGTCTAGGCTAGATGTTTTTAGCACGCTATTTACATTCCCTTCATTAATTCCTGTTTTCCATTTATACACCTCAATCATATCCCCCCTAATTCTACGCCTTTCTAGAGAGTGCAGATTCAGGGCCCTCAGTCTATCCTCACAGGGAAGATTTCTGATACATGGGATCAACTGTGTCATCCTTCTTTGTACGTTTTCCAGTGAATTTATATCAGTTCTGTAATACGGTGACCATAACTGCCCAGCATAATCTAAATGAGACCTAACCAAGAATATATAGAGTTGAAGAACAACCTGATGACTTCTATTATTTATATTTCTTGACATGAAGCCAAGGATTCAGTTAGCCGTATTGCGAACACATATGCACTGTTGTCTTGATTTCAGATTACTACTAACCAGAACTCTTAAATCCTTTTTGCAATCCGTAATATTAGGATCTACATTATTTAGTTTATATATGGCATGGCTATTTTCCTGTCCAACATTCAGAACTTTAAAATTGTCTGCATCTGCCACTTCTCCGATCACTGCATCAGTCTATTCAAATCACCATGGAGTGCTCTAATGTCCTCATTAGAATGAATTTTACGGCCTTTTTTGGTGTCATCTGCAAATTTGCTTGTCGCTATTTATTCCCTCATCTGTCAATTATGTAAATTGTGAACAGAATGGGGCCTAACACTGACCCCTGTGAAACACCGCTTGTGACGTGCCCCCATTCTGATTTCTCCCCATTTATGCAACCTCACTGCTGCCTATTTGTTAACCATGTCTCTACCCAGGAAAAAGTTTCCCCTGTTCTGTGTGCCTTAAGTTTTCCCAACAGCCTCTGATATGGAGCTCTATCTAAAGCTTTACTGAAGTCCATATACACAATATCATATTCAATACCATGATCTACCTCCACAAATAAATACCTTAGTGAAGAAAGTTAGTAAATTCGTAAGACAGGAACGCCCCATTGTAAATGTGAGGGAAAAGTTCAACAGATAGGAGTAGCGAGCGAGTATATGGTAACGATAGTTTGATTGCCAGCTGCTTGTTAAGGTAGGGTCAGTCTAGCTCCTGCTATCCCCTCCCCATCCTTTCTCCCCATCCCGAAAGGTGACGTGTGGTGCTCCAGCCAAACAGTAATCACTCGACTCACAGCTCCCAGCACAACTGTAAGTAAAAGCCTCTCCTCCTATTCTAGTGGATATTAGTTGAAAGCTTCACTTTTGACCAATAATAAACTTAGTCCTTTAAGTATTAAGCTCCACATGAGACTTTTAGATAATCACCATCTTTTTTAAGTATCTTGCACTTATCATGGAGAGTGATTTCTTAAGTAGTGGGTAAACTGTCTCTCTTTCCAGCTTGGAATGACAGCTCGGGTCACCTGCCAACCAACGAGAAGTGTTGAAGGAGATGGACTGAAACCAGTCTTGAGATGTCACTTTATTGATCTACCTACCTGATTACTTACAGTCAACCGCAGACAACTACCCCTCATCTTCGCAGTGGTAAAGAACCTGCGTTCCTGTCATCTGCACTGACTATTCAAGGCTATAGACTGTGAAGAACTAGTCGTTGGGTTGTCACTAAACACCTGTGACCCCCCCCACATCATCAGCAACGGCTACAATTTCTACAAGACGGTGTCAACCTCAACCAGACACCACAGTATAACTATACATATTAGCGTTGAATTCAAATGTCATTTTTCCATTTCATTTTTTCATTTTTCTTTCAAGTAGGATACACCTTCATATTTCAATGTTTTATCTTTGCATTAATAAATAATAAAGTGTTTATCTTTGTGAATTATTTCTTTTTCTATTCATTAATTTTCCTGAGGAGGAGCCAGCCTTGGCAATACTGTCTGAAGTTGTTACAGGGCTGAGTAAGTCTTCACAAGTGGTGAACTTGCCAGGATCAACTCGACTGAATCAAGATTCAACTCCATCTCGAATCTACCATTGGAACTTCAACGCCGAATACCACAGACGGTTACCACCAGCCATGAGTAATCATTCTCTATGGTCGGACTCCAGTACAGGTATTTGAAAGATTTGGTGATTGTTATAGTCTCAATTTATTGTAAGTCAAGTCAAGGCAGGATATACTAGTTAATTCTGTCACCTGTATTTTTGAGCTTGAAACGATTTGGATGAATAGACTCTAGGGACCCGAGATTTTCCAGTGACAAGTGAACTGTTGTAGGACACTCTTGATTTGTTGGTGAGAAGATTGGATGATCAAGGGACCCCATTCTACTTACTGTTTGCTCGAAGCCAGCATAGAACCCTCCGTTTTTATTCACACATACTGTTTAATCGAAGCAGGGATCGAACCCTCCGATTTATTTACAGTTTGAGCGGAGCAGGAATTGAACCCTCCGTTTTCTTTGATATATCCGTTTCATTTTCCCCTGGTAGTTTAAGTTATTCTTGCAAGTATGGAGGAATACCAGTTTTGGATGAACGCTGGAAGTAAGTTAGGAATAACGGGGAAAAATTTAGAAGCTTTCATTAGTGCTAAGATCCAGGAAAGAATGGAAAAGGAAAGAATTGAGAGAGAAGACAGTTAGAGAGAGAAAGAGAGGAGAAAAAGGAGAGAGAGAGAATCGAAAGAGAGGAGAAAAAGGAGAGAGATCGAATTGAAAGAGAAAAACCAAGATAGACAGAAAGAGAGAGAGAAGACAAAAAGGAGCGCGATAGACATGATCGTGAGGAGAGGGCTAAAGTACGTGAGGAACAAGCTAAATACGTGAGGAACAAGTTAGGTTAAGAGAACTTGAGGAAAGAGCAAAAGATAGAGAAGTTGAGGAAAAACTAGAGAACGTGAAGAAAAAGCTAGAGAGAATGAAGTGCGAGAGAGACAAAATGATCGCGAGCTCGAAAAATCTCGCCTTGAATTAGAGAATAAAAAGCTAACTTTTACACAACAACAATTAGAGGAAGGAGTAATGGAACAACGTGCAGTCAGTGCACATATTCCAACACCTAATTTACCTCCCTTCACAGAGGGTGAAGACATTACTTCATACATTATCAGGTTTGAAAATACCGCTACCCTCTGTGACTGGCCTGCTGACACCTGGGCTACCAGGTTAGGAATGTTATTTTCTGGTACAGCCTTGAATATCTATGCAAATTTGTCGCAGGATATTATATGTAATTATAACCTACTGAAGAAGGCAATCCTTAAAGCACATCAAAAAAACCACAAATTCTTACAGGAAAGATTTCAGGTATGCCACCTTACAGCCTGGCCAGAATTTTCAGCAGTTACAGGTAACACTCTTTCGTTTGTTCGACTTTTGGATAGAGAGTTCAGGAATTGATCACAGTTATGAATCTCTTAGAGACTTCATGGTTGCTGACCAGTTCCTGACAGCTCTTCCCCACCAGATAAGAACATTCATCAGAGAACATAACCTGATTAAAGCTGAGGAAGTTGCTGAGGCCGCTGACTTGTATGCTGAGGCTCACAATTCCTATAACGACCTAAAGGGATCGAGCCTTAAGGGCAATGGTTCACCTGAACCAAAGATTAAGAAGCCTACAGTAGAAACAAAGTCACCAGCTATTACACCATGTCATCAGTGTGGTGGTATCAGACATAAACGTCCAGATTGTCCTTCCAAGAAAATAGAGAAAGTTGGTAGATGTTTTGTTGACGGTAATGACCAAGCACCCTTCTGTTCAGGAGCAGTTAATGGTATAAAAGTCTCAGACATATTACGTGACACTGGATGTACGTGCATAGTAATTTCGGACAAACTGTCCCCTTACTTTAAAACCTCTCGTGTGTCCTCTATTCTTTCAGATTACTTGGGTCGTGAAAATACTTTCCCTACAATACGTTGTTACTTGAAAACTAAATGGTTCACCGGTTGGACTAATGCGGTACTAGCCCCAATTACTTGTTCTATAATAGTGGGTAACATTAAAGGTGCCGTTCTTCCTTCAGAGGCGGATCTTTCGTCACCACCCGTGGATCTAAGTTTTCCAGCTCCGCTTCCTTGTAAGTTAAATAAGCCCCTTAACAGTTCCAAATAGGAAGCTGCATTGTCTCGTAGTGTTCATTTGGGGGTGGAAACAGATGATACTGCTCTCGATAGTGAGGTAGCTGGATAACCTGTCCACTCGTCAGGTGAAAGTAAGGGTATTGCCTCCGGCACTCTCAATTTCTTGACTAGGACTCAGACCATAACACTGGCTTCTCCTACCTTCTCTTCTCCCACCGTAAGTCCTTTTATTTTCCCAGATTTTATGACCAAGGATGACTTTGTCAATATACAGCGCGATTGCCCTTCAATTCGGGATTGTCATAATCAAGCTTTTAACAACAAAGTTATCCACGGGAGATACGTATCTCATAAGTTCGAATATATTAATGGTATCTTATATAAATCTGCATTTAAATCTCGTTCTTCAGTGATAGATTATTCCCTCCTTGTTGTTCCTAAACCATGTCGAGAGACTGTTCTTCAAATGGCTCATGATTTGCCAGTGACCAAACACTTGGACCATCGTTAGACGTGGCATAAACTCAAGCACACTTATTTTTGGCCAAGTATGTACTTACAGGTTACAAAGAAGTATTCGCCTCTTAAGGTGGACATTGGCACTCCAAGCTTTTAAGTATCATATTGTGTATGTCAATGGGTCATCCAATTATTTCTCTGACTGGTTAAGTCGTGACAGTCAGTAGATTTGTTGCCTTACGCGACTTCGTATTAGAACTTTTTCCTCGCCTATCCTTCTTATACTCCTTGACTATAAGTCTTGGTATGGGAGAGTGTGAGGGAAAAGTTCAACAGATAGGAGTAGCGAGCGAGTATATGGTAAGGATAGTTTGATTGCCGGCTGCTTGTTTAGGTAGGGTCAGTCTAGCTCCCGCTATCCCCTCCCCATCCTTTCTCCCCATCCCGAAAGGTGACGTGTGGGGCTCCGGCCAAACAGTAATCACTCGACTCACAGCTCCCAGCACAACTGTAAGTAAAAGCCTCTGCTCCTATTCTAGTGGATATTAGTTGAAAGCTTCACTTCTGACCAATAATAAACTTAGTCCTTTAAGTATTAAGCTCCACATGAGACTTTTAGATAATCACCATCTTTTTTAAGTATCTTGCACTTATCATGGAGAGTGATTTCTTAAGCAGTGGGTAAACTGTCTCTCTTTCCAGCTTGGAATGACAGCTCGGGTCACCTGCCAACCAACGAGAAGTGTTGAAGGAGTTAGACTGAAACCAGTCTTGAGATGTCACTTTATTGATCTACCTACCTGATTACTTACAGTCAACCGCAGACAACTACCCCTCATCTTCGCAGTGGTAAAGAACCTGCGTTCCTGTCATCTGCACTGACTATTCAAGGCTATAGACTGTGAAGAACTAGTCGTTGGGTTGTCACTAAACACCTGTGACCCCCCACAACGGCTACAATTTCTACAAGACGGTGTCAACCTCAACCAGACACTCCAGTATAACTGTACATATTAGCGTTGAATTCAAAGGTCATTTTTTCATTTCATTTTTCATTTTTCTTTCAAGTAGGATACACCTTCATGTTTCAATGTTTTATCTTTGCATTAATAAATAATAAAGTGTTTATCTTTGTGAATTATTTCTTTTTCTATTCATTAATTTTCCTGAGGAGGAGCCAGCCATGGTAATACTGTCTGAAGTTGTTACAGGGCTGAGTAAGCCTTCACAGTAAAACGTGCTGAGACTCGTTAATCAACTTATGCCTTTCAAGATGGCTACGAACTGCTTCGGCAATTATTGATTCCATAAATTTTCCCACTATGGAGGTAAGGCTTATTGGTCTATAGTTCGAAGCCAAGGACCTGTCACCTGCCTTGAAAATAGGTTTTACATTTGCCATTTTTCACTTGTCAGGCACTATGCCAGTTTGTTGTGATATATTGAAAAGATTAGCCAAAGGTTTGCTAAGTTCCTCTTTACATTCCTTTAAAACCCTTGTAAACAGTTTATCAGGGCCTGGGGGTTTGTTAGGTTTTAATTTTCTATTTGTCGGAGGACAATTTCACTAATTACTGCAATCGTGCATAGTTTATTATCGTCCTGCTCTACAGAATTTATTATTTCTGGCATTTCGCTAGTATCTTCCTGAGTAAAAACTGAGAGGAAGTAAGTACTGAAAAGTTCACACATTTCCTTTAAGTGGGCCTATCTTGTCCCTAATCTTCTGTATACCTGAAAGAACCCTTTTGGGTTAGTCTTCGAATCCCTTGCAACTTTAGCCTCGTAATCCCTTTTTGCTTTTCTTATTCCTTTTTTTTATTTTTCTCTTTAATTGAATATATTGATTTCTTAACTGCCCATCCCCTCTTTTGGTATGCCTATATATGCCTCCCTTATGACCAATGAGATGTCTTAATCTACTGTTCATCCATTTGGGATCATTTTTGTTAGATCTAATTTCCCTACTTGGGACAAAGTCATCTGGGCAGCCAGCACTCTATTCTGAAATACGTCATATTGGCAACCAACCCTTCCTACCTGATACATAGTAAGGTCAGCCCAATTTAGCCCTCCCAGGTAATTTCTCATACCCATGAAATCGGCCAAGCGGAAATCTGGGACAGTGACTTGATTGTAGTTATCTGGGTAACTCCATGATGCATTGAAACTAAGTGATTTGTGATCGCTTTCTCCAAGCTCATCATTAACCTCAAGATTATTAACTAGTGATTCTTTGTTGGCAAGAACCAAGTCAAGCAGATTGTTTCCTCTAGTTGGTTCTGTCACAAACTGTTTTAGAAAGCAGTCTTGAACCATATCAAGAAAGTCACTAGACTCAAGATTTCCTGTCATATTGTTCCAATCAATTTGTCTAAAGTTAAAATCTCCCATTAACACAACATTTTCATATCTAGACGCCTTATAAATTTTATCCCATAACAGCCTACCGCACTCTCTATCAACGTTTGGGGGCCTATAAATCACACCCATAATTAATTTTTTACGACTTTCGTGAAACTGTAGCCAAACAGATTGTGTCCGATGTTTCTGATCTTACATCTTGTCTAACACAACAATTTAAATTATCTCTGACATACATCGCCACTCCACCACCCTTCCTGTTGACCTATTAGTGTGGAATAGTTTAAAACCTCTATGTTGTATTCAGAAGGCATTTTCTTATCTTTCAAGTTGAACCAGCTCTCTGTTAGAGAAATAATATCTATATTACCTGCACTTGCAAGTAATCTTAGCTCGTCTATCTTATTTCTTAGATTCCTACTATTTGTATAGTAAACCTTAAGGGAGCTGGTCACTCGTTGCCCTCTACTATCTCTCTTTGTTGAGCAATTGCTTTGCCTTTACTAGAACTTTTTTTTTAAACATATCCCTGGGGTATCCTGGTAATATCTAAAGTTTTCAACCCTAATACTGCAGCCTGGAAGAATCAGGCTGCAGTATTAGGGTTGAAAATACCCATACCTCTAAAATCTATCAGTTTATATTCCTAGACAAGTCATCAATGACCCCCTCAATCTAATTGGCTAATGCAACCACTCCATCCTCAGAGAGATAAACCCCATCCCTTGCATACATATCATGTTTGTCTTAGAATTTGTCCCAGTTATTAATGAATGGGATTGCAAGTTCCTTGCAGCACCTGTCTATCCAGCAATTTATACCAATTGCCCTAGACATCCATTCATTGTCCACTCTTCTTCTAGGCAAGATGCTACATATGATTGGGATCCCTCCCTTAGAAGGCAGAAGGCACAATCTAGGGCTCTGTGATACCTACTCTGATTGGTGCACAGCAAGATCGGGCAGCCACTATGGTCGAGCATGGTGTCGTAGTCTCCATTCTTCTTAAGGTTGCAGCCAGAGTAAAACCCAGTTCGTAAGGTAGTCCTACCTCCCCACACAATACAAGAAACAGTATTTGATAGAAGAGTGTACGACATGCGACCATGAAGCCTCGGCTTTTATTCGCGTCCAGTTTGCGGTGCTTGAAAATAACTTAATGAAACACCTTGTTTTTTATTCGTTTATTTGTTAATTGTTATAGTGATTCTTTCAGATATACAAAGCGAGTGAAAGCAGGTGTTCCAGAACATTATTGACGATTCTGTGAAGGAGAGTTGATATTGGAGAACATTGCAGGTGGCTCTGTGATGGGGCACTGACGTTGGAGATTATTACAGGGACTCTGCTAGGGAGATCCGGCGTTGGAGAACATTACAAGTGACTGTGAGGGAGATCTGACGTTGGAGAACATTACAGGTGACTTTACGATGGAGATCTGGCGTTGTAGAACGCCACCTCGCAGAGGAAAGCGAGGCAGGAGAGGCAGTAACCCATCACCAGCACGTAAAAAACTCCCTGCAAAACATGACAACACTAAACTTGACTTGCACTCCATTACACAACACTTGCGCATCATACTGTACACGGGACACTGATGACACGCATGCTTTATAAACACTAATATATGACACGTGCAGAACGCAAGGGATACTGTAAAAGATGTAAACACTGAAATAAGACATGTACAGGGCGCAAGGGATACTGTAAAAGATGTAAACACTGAAATAAGACATGTACATGGCGCAAGGGAAACTGTAAAAGATGTAAACACTGAAATAAGACATGTACAGGGCGCAAGGGATACTGTAAAAGATGTAAACACTGAAATAAGACATGTACAGGGCGCAAGGGATACTGTAAAAGATGTAAACACTGAAATAAGACATGTACATGGCGCAAGGGATACTGTAAACGATGTAAACACTGAAATAAGACATATACAGGGCGCATGGGATACTGTAAACACTGAAATATGACACGTGCAGAGCGCAAGGGATAATTTTGTGTCAACGCTGAGAGCAAGACGGAGCTTAAGGATAAAATTGTGCTGCGTAAATAAATATATAACTAACAAGCACTACCTTGTGAGTATATTTCAGACAACACATGACTGGAGGAAAACATGAGTTTCACAACGCTTACTGATTTTGTATGTAATGTAATATTACATGGTGTCCTGTGGAAGGGACGCGAGAAAGATTGAGGGACGTTGTTGTTCCCTTGGACCAAGACGGACTCACAAAAAAATTATACTGATTTTTGTCCATCGCCTTGCTTTCTCTCCTCCTACCTGGAAATCCTTGCTGCGTCTGGAGAACTTCCAGCGGACGCCCATGACCAGATATAAACGATTACTCTAGTTTAAATAATTCTTTGTAAGTAGAAGGAAGGTACACACACCATGAGTACCATGGGACCACAGAAGGCTTTTAGAGGTTATAAATGCAAGATACTTGGATACATCAACCTGAGAATGCTGTGTGTTAAGTGAGAGATGGTGTTGTTGCTACTGGGATAGAGGAAAGATGCCAAATATTCCGAAGAGACAGCGTTCGTACAGAGGGAAGAGACGTACCTGAAAGTCGCTTAGAAATGAAAGGACGGAAAGAGCTCATACCTGAAGATGACTCGAAACATAAAGTTGAGAGTCATGAAGTTAAACCAGTTTTGGCAGTACAGCGGTGCATACCTGGAGGTGGTTCATCCCGAAGGTGTGGCTCCTGGTTATGGCAGTACAGCGGTGCATACCTGGAGGTGGTTCATCCCGAAGGTGTGGCTCCTGGTTATGGCAGTACAGCGGTGCATACCTGGAGGTGGTTCATACCGAAGGTGTGACCCTGTTATGGCAGTACAGCGGTGCATACCTGAGTTGGTATCCCCCTTATGTGTGCTGGGAGGGCAGTTGAACAGTCTCAGGCCCCTAACACAGTATGTGTTTGGCGCTCTTAAAAGTGCTAGTGACACCCTGCTTTTCTTTGGGGGGATGGTGGCTTCGTCTGCCAAGTCTATTGCTTTCGTATGTGAGTGATTCTCGTGTGCAAGTTCGGTACTTGTCCCTCTAGGATTTTCCTGGTGTATATAATCATGTAATCTCTCCCTCCTGCGTTCCAGGGAATACAGGTTTAGGAACTCAAGCGCGCCCCATAATTGAGGTGTTTTATTCTCCGTTTATGCGCCCGTGGAAAGTTCTCTGTACATTTTAGTGGTCGGGCAATTTCACCTGCTGAAAGGTGCTGTTAGTTGTGCAGCAATATTACAGCCTAGATAGTAACTGTGGTGAACTGAAAGGTTGTCATCATGGCTTGGCCTCTCCTGTTTTGAGGTTCTCATTATCCATCCTGTCATTTTTCTAGAGATGCGATTGTTACAAAGGTTATGGTCCTTGAAGGTGAGATCCTCCGACCATGATCACTCCTAGGTCTTTGACGTTGTGTTTCGAATCTCATTTTGTGGCCAGGAATTTGTTTTGTACCTTGATGAAGATTTAATTGTCTCATGTTTACCATAATCTGAGTAATTTGATTGAAATTTCTCATCGTTGAACTTCTATTGTTTCTGCAGCCCACTGAAAGATTTGGTTGATGTCCGCCTGGAAGCTTCGCTTTGCAGTGTTGCAATGGAAAGACACTGTCATGCAGTTGGGGGTCATATGCAAAAGAAGACACGGTGCGTGGCTGACATCCTTGTATATGTCGGTTAATGAGGATGAGGAACAAGATGGAGTCGTACTGTGCCTTGTGGAACAGAGCCTTTTCACCGTAGTGCCTCGGACTAACTCTGTTGACGATCTCTCGTGTGTTCTGTTAGTGAGGAAATTATAGATCCATCGACGACTTTTCCTGTTATTACCTTTTAGCACGCATTTTGTTGCGCTATTACGCCCATGGGTCACACTTGTCGAAGGCTTTTGCAAAGTCTGTATATATTACATCTGCATTCTTTTGTCTTCTAGTGATATTAGGGACCTTGTCGTAGTGAATCCTAGATTAGTTGAGACAGACAAGAGAAGCGACCTGTTCCTAACTCCATGTTGCCCTTGGTTGTGTAAACTGCAGGGGTTTCATAGTTGGGTGGTTTGATCTTGCTTTCTTAGGACCCTTTCAGAGATTTTTATGATATGGGGATGTTATCTGCTATTGGTCATGTAGTTCTTTGCTGTTACTTTACTGCCCCCTTTGTGGAGTGGGGCTATGTCTTGTGGTTTTTAGTAACTGTTGGACGACCCCCGTGGGTATGGGAGTCTCTTTGTGCCTTTTCCATAAGCCCAAGGGCACCTGATACATTTAGACCGATCTCCTTAACTAGTTGTCTTTGTAAAACTATTTGAAAGAATGATACTTAACAGGACTGTACTACAGAATTCAGACACCAACTTTCCCCCTACTCTATGATGGATTCATGAAAGGTAAAAGTGTGCAGAACTGTATTTCACCTTTCTCACTGCACACACCTCTACCTAGTTTTACCACTTTTGACGTGATCTAAAATTCTGCATTTTGATATTGCGACAGACCGTTATACACATGACTAGCCCAAAATGAATATTGGGTGGTAGCTTACTCTGACTGGATAATAAGGATACCTGTTCAAATTAGAGTATCCTCTGCTATCCTTTACCAAGGCTTAGAAGTGATTCTAAGAATATGTCTTTGGGTACACCGCAGGAGGAGTTCTCTAGTCCCTTGCTATTTCATTATTATGATTAATTTGCTCTCTAAATGCTTACCTGCCTCACTCTAAACATATGCTATAAGTCTCATGTGATGATATCATGATTCATACAACAGGGCATAAGAGATGATCATTCTTTATGAAGTTCAAGCAATTTGTAATCGACTAGGCCCTCATAATATTCTTCCTCTAAAAACAAAGATCATTAACAAGCAAACTACCATCCCCACCCATCTATTGCAGGGTGAAATAATTAGCTACGTTAAAACTAGTACAGATATCTTGGTGTAGATGTTCCCTTTAACAAATCCACTATACCACAACTAAATAAGAATGCAAAGATAGGCTAAATGCTCTCAAAGTGTTGCTGGATACATCCCCAACTATGGTTGCTAATGTGAGAACTCGTGAGGAATGATGTACATAGCCTAATGTTAGGTCCTTAATTGTTTATGCTGCTCCCATGATTGTTATTGCTTAGAGAAAGTTCTCTCCGACCCTTGGAGTTAATGTAAAATGAAGCTCTCAGAATTATCTTGGCTGTTCCCAGACTCTAAAAAAGTTCTTAACATGAGGGATTGAAGCTTGGTATTTCTAGTTTCAGAGATAGGATTGTTGAGATTATCACTTGTACTCGGTTATTATAAGTTGAGAAACGAACCAGACACTGTCACACATGAATCTTTACCAAGGGTTTTAGTAGGTATAATACAATAGATCACTAAATGGATTGTGAAAACGTTGCAGCAATGCATTAAGTTTTATACCTGCATTGTACTGTATCACTGTAGGCATAACAAGAGCATTTCACCCCTCCATGGAAGATGTGCTCATTTAATATCACATACCGCATGTCCCTTCCAAGAATGCTCTTCTAGTTAATCCCTTCCTTAATTCTCTTGTTAGAGCATTATGCTCAAGAAGTAATTTTCACACTTGAGCTGGTAGTTATAAGCTTATCAAAGATTATATACAACTGAGGGATCTAAACAGGAGCTCTTCTGGCTGGGTGCATATGCTCTTGTTGCCACCTCCCTTGTTAAAATCGATAATATGAAATTTGTTGAGTTAGGCATAAGATTTAACAACTGGGCGTTACACTGCAAATGAATTGTTTGCTAACTATGACACTTAGCTTTGGCTCTATCATCATTACTGATTCTATGTCATCATTGAGGATTGTTGACTCATTTAATGACTCCAAATAACATCGCTCATTGGTTGAAGCCAGGTATAGCTACTCAAAAATTAGGGACAAAGGAATAATGTACAATTGCTATGGAATCCCATCACACATTGATTACTCCTTCTTTATAAAGTTGATACGTAGCAAGAAGAGTACCCAGAAGGGAATGTAGAATATAACTTTGAGTATATTTTAACTGTGTCTAGCATTAGGTATTATATTAGGAGAGAAGTTAAAGAATGAAAAATGATTGTTATAGGATGCAGTTAGAAGCCTGAGTAGATCTAAGTAACCAATATGAGAACATGAACGTGATAAGTTGTTTATGGAAGCAACGTGCAATGTTGATAATTAGTCACCTTGTGCAACTCTTGGGTATCTTTTATTGAGGAAACGTTTCGCCAATAGTAGCTTCATCAGTCCATACAAAGGATGAAATTCTGAAGAACAGGAGGAGAATGTAGGTTTATCTGTCCATCAACCCCCTTGAGTCGATGTGGTCAGTTCATCAATCTTCTTTTCAAGATTGATAGGGACTGACCACATCGGACTCAAGGGTTGAGGGGACTGATTACCTTCATTCTCCTCTGTTTCTTCAAGATTTCCTTTGTATGGAATGATGAAGCCATTATGTGGCGAAAACTGTTTCCTCTCTTAAGATACCCACGAGTTGCGTCATTGTGCTAATTTATCGACTTGTCGGTTCTCAGACATTCATCTTAAAACGTGCAATTGTGAACAGACTGGACTGATGTTGTAGTGGCCAGGCTTAGGCTTGGTTACAGTACTTCTGGCAGTTTTGGGAGACACGCAGATGATGATCAAACTAAATGTAAATTATGTGATCAGGCATATGGTCATCTTTTGAACACTATGTGCTTATTGACCACTTATTGAGGATTACAGAGACAGACAGTATAATACACACCTTGTGAACATGGCAGTATTTATTAATGAAAATAGATCCCAACCCCCCCCCCCCCCCCCCCCCCCCCCCCCCCCCCCCCGGCCCCCCCCCCCAAGGGGGGGGTTACCAGATATACTAAGCCAAATTTCCTAAATTTGATTGTAACAGATAAGTGAACTATAGATATGTAGATTTAAATCATATGTATCTGTTAGGCCCTTTGGGCTAGTTCATAGGCCTTTTGTGTATCCTTATGCTATCGCGCTACCGTCACAGGATGGATCTTGGGAGTAGCAATATAAACTAGCAACTTCGTTGGCAAAAATCTAAATTGGGTATGGGTGACTACCGCCCACAGGGCATGGGTATGAGGTAACTGGCCGCCCAACTCGATGGGTATGGGGTGACTACACGCAGATCACACATATAGTATCGGGGTTTGGATACCGCCTACACGATGGGTTGGGGTGGCCTGGTCGGCCTTTAAAGCTACCGCTTCACAACACGGAGGGCCCGGTTCGATTCCCGGAGGTTGGATACATCGACACGTTTCCTTACCACCTATTGTCCTGTTCACCTAGCAGAAATAGTACCTGAGGTGTTTAGTCGACTGGTGTGGGTCGCATCCTGGGGGAACAAGATTTAGACCCCAATGGAAATTAGTTAAAAGTCATACGATGACGCATGACTTTCTTGGGTTGTCCTGGGTGGCTAACCATCCTCCGGGGTTAAAAAAAATCCGAAAGAAATCTTATCTTATCTTATATTAAACTTAACCTCCCGCTGTGACATTTTTTATAAGAGAAAACGTTAGTCGTTTTATAATCTCTTAAGGGTACACAGGTAGATTATACTAAGGTATTTACCTCACCGCGATGCGGGTGTTCCTCCAGGTACGTCCTCCAAGTGATGAAGGGCGCCGTCGTATTAGTGTCTCGTTGCCTTGGTAATAGCACTCGTTCTAGAGAGGGACAAGGTTTGAGGCCCTCGTAGACACGCTTGTACAGAGGAACCTGGGATGTCTTCAACAACTGCAGGTCGGCAGCACCCAGGTCCTGCGGTAACACATTAAGCTGAGATCAATTTTATTTTTGAAAATCTATGAAGGGTTTTAGAACAGAAATATTTTTTACAATGGTTTCTGTTCTATCGTTGTTACAGGAGCTTATTTAGCAGTAAAACAAAGTTCAAAAATCATTTTGACATTTAGGGTTGTCTCTATGTATGTATCGGAAGCACAAAAAAATAGTGGGTATACAGGAAAAGTATTTTCACACACACACGCACCACACAGACACACACACATTACACACACACACACACGCACCACACACCACACACACACACACAACAACCACACACACACACACACACGCACAACACACACACACACACACACACACACACAAAACACACACTAAAACTGTGAATGCAGAGGTCCTGTCAAACCAACATGGGGGCCAAAACAAAGACAGGAGCTACTTAGGAAGAAAAGTGAGGTTGGAAAGACTATCGAAGGTACTAGGGACCATATGCAAGGGACCTTACCAGATACCTGTGGGGGCCAGGAGCAGGTGAGCGGAAGGATAAACCAAGAGCATAGGGGCCTTAAACGAGGGAAGGGACTGAAGGAAGGACACCACTCCTCGGGAAGGAACTAAAACACATCAGAGGATGCCTCAATGTGGAGTCACAGTGGGAGGTGGAAGAAAGGAGAGATCAGTGTTTGTCTATGGGCCTAGACGATCTAAGCTAAGGAGGAAACTTATGATTGAAAGAAGAAAGCAGGAGGAGATAACAAAGCGAATTGAAGAATCATGAAGGTGATAGGCGAGGGGGGGACATGACCTGGGTGGCAAATTTTTAGGAGAATTGGGTGGTTCACAATAGAAAAGGAAATCGGCCTCTCAAAAAGTAAATTTTCAAGGCCAGAATCAACCGAACCTGAATCCTGCAGGAGGAAAGGCACGGCTCGAGAGGCAAGAAGGAGTTCCGGAGTGTGTACGTCGACCGAGACAGAACACAGGGACGAAAGGATAAGACAATTTGAAAGAAGGAGCTCAAAAAGATAGGAGAGAAATGGAGGAAATGAAAAAGGTGAGCAGAAATAACCCCAGGATCTAATGGAAGGACAAAGCGCCACCCCCCAGAAACACATGCAGAAGGACTCAGCCACGACAACCCCAAGGCAACTGAACAATCCAAACAAAACCATCACACACCGGATCCCTCTGTTCCCACCCCCGCACCACAGTTACAGTATTAGACAGAAGTTTGAAGCGTTTGGTACCACACAAATGCAGATGGATTAACGAATAAAGTCTTGAGGAATGGCAAGAAAGAATCAATGAGCACAAGTCCCAGAACATCATAGCAGTTACAGAAACAAAACTCATGGAGGACAATAACAAATGCAATTCTTCACCACCAGGATACCAGATTCATGAGGAAAGATAGAAGGGCAGGGGGGGAGGTGGGGAGTTGCTCTAGCTCGTAAAAAAACAGATGGAAATTCGAGAAGAAAAGTAAATGGATAGGTATAGTTGAGACGGAGAAAGAGACTACATAGCAGGTACACTTCAGTCGGGGGAACACAAGAAAGTGGTCATTGCAGTGTATATAATCCAACCACAGAACTGCAGGACGGCCAAGAGGGAAATTTGAAGGAGCAACTGAGCATGGTGGACACACTTGTGAGGTGGAAAGAAGAGCTCACTACCAGCAGAGCAAAGTCGCTCGGTTATGGGGATTTTCAACCACAGGGAGATTGACCTGGGAAAAACTGGAGCACATGGGGGTCCCGAAAACATGGAGAGCCAGGATGTTGGACGTGGTGCTGGGAAAACCTCATGCAACCATCATGTAAGGTACACTACCCTGAGGGAGAGGGGAGGATTGAACCAGCAGATTGGCCGTGTGTTCCACCCTGGGCAGCTCAGACATTGAGCGACATTAGTGATGAGAGTCCATAGGAGCTAGCGACCACGTGGTTCTGTGCATTTGAATACATAGTAGAGCTGCAAGTGAGAGAGGAATAACAGGAGTAGAAATGGGAAAAACTGACTATAATAGAGGGGAACTATTATAGGGTTGAGAAACTTCCTGCGGTGGAGGTCCAGTGGGACAAGAACTGGCGGAAAAGCCATGTAAAAATGAAAAGATGGAATATGTAGGAACAAAATGCAAGGAGGCAGTGGAAAGGTTCCATTCCCCAAGGGCAGCAGATAAAAAGGATGAACAGAACAAGCCCCTGGTTCCACCCGACGTTGTAAGGAGGCAAAAACAATGTGCAATAGAGAATGGAAAAAGTACAGAAGGCAGGAGAACACACGAAAATAGGGAAGATCAGTCGCAGAGCCAGGAATGAGTACGCCACAGGTAGGAGGGAGGCCCAGCGACTGTATGAAAAGACATAGCATCGAGAAATCAAGTATGACCGATGCTGTTGTATAGCCACTTAGGACGGAAGACACAGCTCCCAAAGAACCCAGGTGATCAGATAAGGACAGAAGGTGGAGAACCTCACAAGAAATGATCAGGAGGTATGGGGAGGAGCTGAACAGGAGATTTAAGGATGTTTTTACCGTAGAGAAACAGGAAGGGCTGTGGGAAGAATAGGAAGAACAGAAGGGAAGGAAAAACATCAAGAGGGGAGGAAATACAACATGGTTTGGATGACATAACGACAACTGAGGAGAGAGGTTGAAGAAGTCTTAAGTGACTTGACACCTCAAAGGCGATGGGACAGGACAAACATCTCCCCATGGGTCCTTAGAGAAGGAGCAGAGATGCTGTGTGTGCCTACTAACCAACATTCTTCAAACACCACCCTTGAAACTGGGCCAACTACCTGAGAAATGGGAAGACAGCTAATGTAGTCCCATATTTAAGGAAAGGAAACAGAATACGAGGCACTAAAACTACTGACCTGTGTCTCTGACATTGTATCGTTGTGCAAAGTCATGTGAGAAGCATTATCAGGAGGGAGAGTGGTCGAACACCTGGAAAGGAACAAGATTATAAATGAAAACCAGCATGGGTTCATGGAAGGCAAATCTTGTATCACAACTCCTGGAGTTTTATGACAAGGTAACAGAAGTAGAGACACGAGAGAGAGGGTTGGGTAGATTGCGTTTTCCTAGAATGCAGGTAGGCTTTGTACACAGTTCTCCCACAAGAGATTAGTGCAGAAGCTGGAGGATCAGGACACGTAAAAGGAAAAGGGCACACTGCTATGGATAAGGGAATACCTTGACAGGGAGGCAGCAAAACTGTGTCATGGTACGTGAGAGGTAATCACAGTGGGCGCCTGATTCGTACCGGGGTCCCAAGGGGTCTGTTGATAGGCCAGTGCTTATTTTTGATAGATGGTGAACGACATTGTTGGAAGGAATAGATTCCTGATGTGTCCCTGTTCGCAGATGGGACGTGAAGCTCGATGAAGAAGAATTAAATCGGACGAGGATGAGGGGACTGCAAAGAGCCTGGAGAGGCCGGAATGTGGATCAGTACTGGCCTTCTCGAATTAAATCCAGCCAAATGCAAAGTCATGAAGTTTGGGGAGGGGCAAAGAAGACCGCAGACAGCAAGTATAGGCTAGGGACTGGACAGAGACTACAGGTCCTCACTCAGGGAGAAAGACCTTGGGAGTGACCATAACACCGAGCACATCTCCGGAGGCAACACATCAACAGAAATAACCGCTGCAGCATACGGGCGCTGGCAAACATGGAGAATAGCGTTCGATTACCTTAATAGGAAATCGTTCAAGTCATGTCACTGTGTATGTGTAGGCCCATACTGGAGTATGCAGCACCAGTCTGGAACCCACCACCTGGGTCAAGCCAACGCAGAAGTTAGAGAAAGTCAAAGGTTTGCAACAAGGTCGCAGTCCCAGAGCTCAAGGGAATGTCGTACGAGGACTAGGATAGGGAAATCGGATGACAGACACTGGTGGACAGAAGGTCAGGGGAGACATGGAACGACTCAAGATACTGCGGGGAATAGACCAGGTGGACAGAGATTAGATGTTCCAGAGAGGGACACAGGGACAAGGGGGCCACAACGGAAGCTGAAGACTCAGACGAAGTGACAGGGGGTGTTAGGAAGTATTTCTTCAGTCATACGAGTTGTCAGCAAGTGGAATCAGCTTAGCAACTGTGAAAGTAGTGGGAGGCAGGAACCATACTAGTTTTAAGAAGAGGCTTTGACAAGCTCAGGAAGCAGAGAGAAGAGAGGATCCAGTAGCGATCAGTGAAGTGGAGGGGCCAGGAGCTGAGTTCTCGACCCTGCAATATCAATTAGGTGTAGTAGTACAATTTTAGGTGACGTACACACAACACTCACACACAATCACACACACACACTCTCTCTCTTCTCTCTCTGCTCGCGTAAAAACACGATTAAAATTTGGAAATGAGAGGCATGGGACGAGATTGGGAGAAAGAGAATAATGTAGGTCACTTCAGTATGGGGTGCACAAGGTAGTCATCACAGTGATGTATAATCCACCACAGAACTGCAGGAAGCCAAAAGTGAATTATGAAGAGAGTAACAGAGCGATGGTGGCAAGAGAAGCTCACTCGAAAAGCAGAAGCAAAGTACTGGCTTATGACGCTTCGAGTTCAATTCACAGGGAGATCGGGATTGGGAAAACCTGGAGCTCACGGGGGGCCCGAAAACAGTGGAGAGCCAAGATGATGGATGTCGGCAATGGAAAAACCTCATGCATCACTTGTAAGGACAGTACCAGAGATGTGAGGGGTGATTAGCCAGCAAAGACTGACACTTGTGCTCACCCTGAGCAGTTCACACATTGAGGACATCACATTAATGAGAGGCCCTATGACGGTAGTGATCACGTGGTTATGTGCTTTGAATACATAGTAGAGTTACAAGTGGATGAGGGTAACAGAAGTTGAAAAGGGGAAAAGCCAGACTATATAACGGGGGGGGGTCCTCTAGGTTTGAGGAACTTCCTGCATGATGTTCAGTGGGACAGAGAATGGTAGGAAAGTCGGTAAATAAATGATGAAAATACGTAACAGCAAAATGCAAGGACAGGCAGGAGGAAAGGTTTGTTCCACTCCACAACTCGCTTCCACGCTCCGGGGCGGCGCAGTGACAGCCCAGGCGGGACCATTACCAGTCGGAGAAGTGTCCTCCTAAGTCGCTATGCCAGAAGTCCTGACCAGTTGCCGAGTTTTTTTTGTCACGGCCTCACTCGAGGGATACCAGCATGTCGAGTGCCCTGGTTGAGTGAAACCTGCAGAGACTCTTACGATGTCTGCATTCAAAATACGAGGAGACCTTTCCTGTTACGTACAGCTCAGCCGCAGCGATGTCTCCTGTGTTGCAGAATATCTGTCAGACGTAGGATGGCGTGCTAGTGATGCCTTCGCGATTGCTCACTGCCTTGACCACGATGTTTAGCACACCCAATTGTTTTTTCTTACCCTCCCTGTAAGGGAGTTTTTTTTTCCATGTCATTTATATATATTTATGTTTTTATTTTGTGTTCTGTGCACTGTTCCTAAGAGAGAGAGACCGAATTTTTTCTTTTACACCTGTATTGTCGCATCGGGACGACGTGCGGTTAGGTGGCCGAGCGTATGTAGGACAGCCTGTACTGTCTGCACAGACCTGCCCATGCTGTCTGCCAGCTTAGTTCATATTTCGTGCATGCTGGGTTGCTGCCACCTATTAGGCCTTGCCCTTCAGTATGCCAAGACTTGCTCTCCCTCACTCACACAGTGGCCTAGCAGGAAGACACAAGGCCTCCCGGCTCTCTCTCGTGGATGGCCCTGCCGGGCATATGGACATACAAACATCAACAAAGCCTGTGTACCCACCACGACTTAACAATAAACAAAGAAGCCTCCGAAGACGTTTATTCATTTATCCACCCGCTTACAGAAACACTAAAACAAGCCCGTTCTTATACATACCTGAGGAGGATGGTTCATACCGAAGGTGTTGGCTCTGGTTGTATGGCAGTACATCGGTGCAATACGTGGCGGTGGTTCATACGATGGTGGTGACTCCTGGTTATGGCCAGTACAGCGGTGCATACCTGGGAGGTGGTTCATTAACGAAGTTGGTGGCTCCTGGTTATGGGCAGGACAGCTGTGCATACTGTTGGTTGTTCAAGACCGAAGGTGTGGCTCCTGGTTTATGGGCATGTACAGCGGTTGCATTACTGGAGGGAGGTGGTTCATACCGAAGGTGTGGCTCCGGTTATGGCAGTACAGCGGTGCTACCTGGAGGTGTCATACCGAAGGAGGACTCCTGGTTATGGCAGTACAGCGGTTTGCATACCTGGAGGTGGTTCATACCGAAGGTGTTGTGATCTCCTGGTTATGGCTGTACAGCGGTCACATACATGGAGGTGGTTCATACCGAAGGTGTGGCTCACTGGTTATGCAGGACAGCGTGCATACCTGGAGGTTGGTTATACCGTAGAGTGTGGATCTGGTTATGGCAGCAACAGCGGTGCATACCTGGGGTGGTTCATACCGTAAGGTGTGGATCTGGTATGGCAGTCAGCGGTGCATACCTGGGAGGTGCTTCATTACCGTAGGTGGGACTCCTGGTTAGGGAACCAGACAAGCGGTGCATACCTGGAGGTGTGTGACTTACCGAAGGTGTGACTCTGGTTATGCAGTACATTGGTGCATACCTGAGATGGTTCATACCGACGATGTGGCGTCCTGTTTATGGCAGAGTACTGTGGTGCATAGCTGGAGGTGGTTCATCCCGAAGTGTGGCTCTGGTTATTGCAGTACAGCGGTTCGCAATACCTGGATGGTTGGTTCATCCCAAAGGTGTGGCTCTGGTTATGGCAGTAACAGCGGTTGCATATCTGGTGGTGGTTCATAACGAAGGTGTGACTCTGTTTATGGCAGCTACAGCAGTGATACCTGGCGAGGTGGTTCATCCCGTAGTTGTGGACTCCTGGTCTAGGCAGAAGCACAGCGGTGATACCTGATGGTGGTTCATACCGAAGGTGTGTGTGGCTCCTGGTTATGGCAGTACAGCGGTGCGCATGTAACAGCCTGTACTGTCTGCACAGACAGCCCATGAGCTGTCATGCCAGCATTAGTATCATATTTTGCGCCATGCTGGTGCGCCCACCCTATAGGGCCTCGCCCACTTCAGTATGCCCCAGACTTGCCTCACTCCACTCACACAGCGGCCTAGCAGGAAGACACAAGGCCTCCCAGCTCTCTCTCATGGGAATGGCCCTGCCCAGGCCATGGGCACAAAACACACAAGCCTGTGTAACCCCCACGGACTGAAACAATAAACACAAAGAAGCCTCCGAAGGGGACGTTATCTTAATCCAACCGCTACCAGAAACTGAACTAAGCCCGTTATACCATACCTGAGGGGGTTCATGGTTCATTACCGAAGGTGTGGCTCCTGGTCTATATGGCAGTACATCGGATTGCATACCTGCAGGTGGTTCATACCGATGGTGTGACTCTGGCTTTTATGGCAGTACAGCGGTGCATAACTGGAGGTGGTTCATTACCGAAGGTGTGGCTCCCTGGTTATGGCAGTACAGCAGTGCATACCTGGAGGTGGTTCATACCGAAGGTGTGGCTCTGGATTTTGGCAGTACAGCGGTGCATTACCTGGAGGTGGTTCTTAAACGAATGGTGTGACTTCTGGTTGTGGTAGTGCAGCAGGTGAACATACTGGAGGTGGTCATTACCGATAAGGTAGTGGACGCCTGGTTATGGCAGTACAGCGGTGACTACCTGGAGGTGGTTCATACCGAAGGTGTTGGCCCTGGTTTTGGCTGTACTTGCGGTACATACCTGGAGGTGGGTTCATACGAAGGTGTGATCTGGTTTTGGCAGTTAATGACGGTGCATTCCTGGGAGTGGGTTCTTTACCGAAGGTGTGACTTCTTGGTTATGGTAGAGTACAGGCGGTGCAGTCCTCGGAGGTGGTTCTTACCGAAGGTGTGACTCCTGGTTATGGCAAGTACAGCGGTCTGAATACCTGCAGGTGGTTCATAACCGAAGGTGTGGACTCCTGGTTATGGCAAGTACTGCGGTGCATTCCTGGAGGTGGTTCATTACCGAAGCGTGTGATATGGTTATGGCTGTACTGCGGTGCATACCTGCAGGTGATTCCTACCGAAGGTGTTGACCTTCTGGTTAAGGCAGTAGTAACAGTCGGTGCATTACTGGAGGTGGTTCATACCGAAGGTGTGACCCTGGTTATGGCAGTACAAGCGGTGTTCCTGGAGGTGTTCATACAGAAGGTGTGGTCCTGGTTATGGCAAAGTACTGCGGCGCCATACCTGGAGGTGGTACATACCGGAAGGTTGTGGACTCCTGGTTATGGCAGTAGTCAGCGATGCGCCGCATACCTGGAGGTGGTTCATACCGAAGGTGGGGGCTCGGGTTATGGTAGTACATGCGGTGCATACCTGGACGGTGGTTAATACCGAAGGTGTGGCTCCTGGTTATGGTAGTACGCGGTGCATACCTGGAGAGTTGGTTCATACCGAAGGTTGTGGCTCCTGGTTATGGTAGTACAGCGGTGCCATACAGGTGGTGGTTCATTACGAAGGTGTGGCTCTGGTTATGGCCAGTACAGCGGGTACAACATGGGAGGTGGTTTATACCGGAGGGTGTGACTCCTGCGTTATGGCAAAGTCAGCGGTAGCATTACATTGGAGGTGCTTCATAACTAGGTGTGGCTCCTGGGTTATGGCCAGTAGTTACACGGTGCATGACCTGAAGGTGGTTCATTCCGAAGGGTGTGACTCCTGGTTATGGCTGTACAGCGGTACATACCTGGAGGTTGGTTTATACCGAAAGGTGTGGCTACTGGTTATGGCAGTACAAGCAGTGCATGCCATGGAGGTGGTTCATACCGAAGGTGTGACTCCGAGCCGGTCTACTACCTGAGTGGCAGGGTCTGTCTCTCTCTGTCAGGCGGGTCGTTAAAAAGGTCATTGAAAGCCACTGAAAAATATAGGTCATATAATAACCTTGAGGCGACTAAAACTCGCGTAGTAACCGGAGGGAGGGTTGTGCAGGTAAGCTGTAATTTGCCTACCCAACCCCCCACCCTCCCACGTATGCTTCGCAAGGGACGACAGCCCAAGCCTGAGCTGGTCTGACTTACTGTTGGGCAATAGGAATTGGCCTCCCATGCCCTCTTCTTCCTTGGATCTAAACCTATGTCTTATTCATCAGAAGAGTAATAACCCCCCCCTACAGGTGCAGCGCTTTCCATAATTATAATTAAGAATTATAATAATAATAATAATAATATAATAATAATAATAATAATAATAATAAAATTACTACAACTTACTACTTGTAATAAGTGGGGGTGACGTTAACTTTTGCAAACGAGGCACGCTCTGAAGATGTGCTCTGATTTCTGGTTGAATGAGTGGCGGTTAAGAGGCAAACAGGGTTGGTAGCCCAAAACCAACTCCACTGGGGAAGATGTCCCCTGTGGGCCACGTGAAGTTGACGTCCCTTGTGGGCACTGGTGTGAATCCTGGGAGAGAGGAGAGAGAGATGAGAGGAAGAGGAGAGAGAGTGGTGGGAGTGGGAGAGAGGAGGGAGAGGGAGAGAGTACGAGAGATGAGAGAGAGAGGAGAGAAGAGAAAGGAGAGTGGAGAGACGAGAATTTTTACGTAGTGTCAGTAACCTACGATGAACACAATGAAGCCGCTGTGACTGGTTTATTTGTGCATTTGTGACCCAACAACATTCGACTACACTCAGGTACCTACTTAGGTAGGTGTAAGGTGTAAGGAAGACATGCAAAACTTGGACACACTTGCTGGGATCGATCCCAGGTCCTTCAATGAGAGTGAAGACTATCACATTGAGCCACGATCAACCTAGCGAGAATACAGTAGAAAAAAGTGGGATATAAAAGAGAATTAGATTGTAATTAAATATTTAACCACACTTAAAGGCAGGTGTCTTGTTAGCTCGAGTGCTAGCCACTCAACTGACCTCTGAGATCCGTATTTCGATCCCCGGTCCGGGGTAAGAAGTAGTGATGATAGATAGGATAACATTAGGACGTGTTACCTTAAGACACCTGCTGTCCCTGTTATCAGTTAAATAGGTACCTGGGGTGTGTTAGTCGCTGGGTGGTGGGTCGCATCTAGGTGACAAAATTAAGTAAGTTTATTCAGGTACAGGTACACATATACACAGTTAAATAGATTATCATACATAGCAGCATATGTGTGTTGTCTCTATTCGATAAAACAAAAAAAGTCCAAATTGAATCATTACAATGGGGGGGTCCCTAAATTGTTACTTATTTGGCTTTGAAACGCTCTTCATAACAGGGGCTTTGCTATATAGCTCTGTATTTGCATTTTGGGGATTATCAGCATTCGCCTATACACGCGTGTGTATGTACTTTTAGACATAAAGATTGTGGTTATTATAATTATTATTATTAAGACCGTATCCCCTTCTAATGGTTGTCATAAAGAAACCGGAGCACCACTTCCAATTAACATGGGCTTATACACCTCAAACAGGATGTTTGTCATACTTACTATGCAATCAAATGCGTTACATATTTCTAAGGTATGACAGTTTAATTGTAACTGATTCTATATCATCAATTTAATGCTCTTAACTCATTAAGTATTAAAGTGTGGCATGCTTGTGTCAGAAGACCTGACACAGGTTAACGGTATAAAGTTTGCGGACCAGTGGGAGTCAGAGTGCACATGCTGTGTTTCCATCTCACCATTGGTCTCAGATGCATGATAGAAACTGCATAAATTGGCTAAGGCTGTATGCTTTCACAAGAGGGAGTAAGATTACAATCTTGGGTTGTCAGTTAGCAGTTTGAGAAACATAATACGAAAAGAACTTTCAATTGAACTTATTGACTTAAAGACTTAGGAGTTGGACACAAGTCAGTCCACTCTCATATTCCGTCATGCAGGAGGAGCAACTTGTCTACTGTGCATCCAACAAAATTAAGCAGATATTGGATGCTCACTACTGCCCGGCTCCGGCTGGGTTACAAAAGTATCTTTGGCAGGTTAAAATCACCACCACCATGAAGTAGACCAAACGATAAGGTAAATCTTTGCCAGAGGTTAAATAAGTATACACATATATAAACATGTAAAAATACTTCATTACTTCGTAAACTTGTTTGCTGTTATAGTACCTTGTGGCTTAACGCTTCTTTTTGATTTATAATATTTATTCGTAACTAGTACATCTATCATAGACGTTACGGACCAGTCCGTGGACCCATTATGTACCTGGAGTTTCCATGGGAGAGAGTTTCCGGGGTCAACGCCACCGCGGCCGGTCTGTGATCCAAGCCTCCTGGTGGATCAGAGCTGATCAACCAGGCTGTGCTGCTGGCTGCAAGCAAACCAATCGTACGAGCACAGCCCGGTGATCAGGAAAACTGACTTTAGGGGCTTAGTCCGTGCCAGCTTGAAGGTACTGCCGGGGTCTAGTTGGTATCCCCCTTATGTGTGCTGGGAGGGCAGTTGAACAGTCTCAGGCCCCTAACACAGTATGTGTTTGGCGCTCTTAAAAGTGCTAGTGACACCCTGCTTTTCTTTGGGGGGATGGTGGCTTCGTCTGCCAAGTCTATTGCTTTCGTATGTGAGTGATTCTCGTGTGCAAGTTCGGTACTTGTCCCTCTAGGATTTTCCTGGTGTATATAATCATGTAATCTCTCCCTCCTGCGTTCCAGGGAATACAGGTTTAGGAACTCAAGCGCGCCCCATAATTGAGGTGTTTTATTCTCCGTTTATGCGCCCGTGGAAAGTTCTCTGTACATTTTAGTGGTCGGGCAATTTCACCTGCTGAAAGGTGCTGTTAGTTGTGCAGCAATATTACAGCCTAGATAGTAACTGTGGTGAACTGAAAGGTTGTCATCATGGCTTGGCCTCTCCTGTTTTGAGGTTCTCATTATCCATCCTGTCATTTTTCTAGAGATGCGATTGTTACAAAGGTTATGGTCCTTGAAGGTGAGATCCTCCGACCATGATCACTCCTAGGTCTTTGACGTTGTGTTTCGAATCTCATTTTGTGGCCAGGAATTTGTTTTGTACCTTGATGAAGATTTAATTGTCTCATGTTTACCATAATCTGAGTAATTTGATTGAAATTTCTCATCGTTGAACTTCTATTGTTTCTGCAGCCCACTGAAAGATTTGGTTGATGTCCGCCTGGAAGCTTCGCTTTGCAGTGTTGCAATGGAAAGACACTGTCATGCAGTTGGGGGTCATATGCAAAAGAAGACACGGTGCGTGGCTGACATCCTTGTATATGTCGGTTAATGAGGATGAGGAACAAGATGGAGTCGTACTGTGCCTTGTGGAACAGAGCCTTTTCACCGTAGTGCCTCGGACTAACTCTGTTGACGATCTCTCGTGTGTTCTGTTAGTGAGGAAATTATAGATCCATCGACGACTTTTCCTGTTATTACCTTTTAGCACGCATTTTGTTGCGCTATTACGCCCATGGGTCACACTTGTCGAAGGCTTTTGCAAAGTCTGTATATATTACATCTGCATTCTTTTGTCTTCTAGTGATATTAGGGACCTTGTCGTAGTGAATCCTAGATTAGTTGAGACAGACAAGAGAAGCGACCTGTTCCTAACTCCATGTTGCCCTTGGTTGTGTAAACTGCAGGGGTTTCATAGTTGGGTGGTTTGATCTTGCTTTCTTAGGACCCTTTCAGAGATTTTTATGATATGGGGATGTTATCTGCTATTGGTCATGTAGTTCTTTGCTGTTACTTTACTGCCCCCTTTGTGGAGTGGGGCTATGTCTTGTGGTTTTTAGTAACTGTTGGACGACCCCCGTGGGTATGGGAGTCTCTTTGTGCCTTTTCCATAAGCCCAAGGGCACCTGATACATTTAGACCGATCTCCTTAACTAGTTGTCTTTGTAAAACTATTTGAAAGAATGATACTTAACAGGACTGTACTACAGAATTCAGACACCAACTTTCCCCCTACTCTATGATGGATTCATGAAAGGTAAAAGTGTGCAGAACTGTATTTCACCTTTCTCACTGCACACACCTCTACCTAGTTTTACCACTTTTGACGTGATCTAAAATTCTGCATTTTGATATTGCGACAGACCGTTATACACATGACTAGCCCAAAATGAATATTGGGTGGTAGCTTACTCTGACTGGATAATAAGGATACCTGTTCAAATTAGAGTATCCTCTGCTATCCTTTACCAAGGCTTAGAAGTGATTCTAAGAATATGTCTTTGGGTACACCGCAGGAGGAGTTCTCTAGTCCCTTGCTATTTCATTATTATGATTAATTTGCTCTCTAAATGCTTACCTGCCTCACTCTAAACATATGCTATAAGTCTCATGTGATGATATCATGATTCATACAACAGGGCATAAGAGATGATCATTCTTTATGAAGTTCAAGCAATTTGTAATCGACTAGGCCCTCATAATATTCTTCCTCTAAAAACAAAGATCATTAACAAGCAAACTACCATCCCCACCCATCTATTGCAGGGTGAAATAATTAGCTACGTTAAAACTAGTACAGATATCTTGGTGTAGATGTTCCCTTTAACAAATCCACTATACCACAACTAAATAAGAATGCAAAGATAGGCTAAATGCTCTCAAAGTGTTGCTGGATACATCCCCAACTATGGTTGCTAATGTGAGAACTCGTGAGGAATGATGTACATAGCCTAATGTTAGGTCCTTAATTGTTTATGCTGCTCCCATGATTGTTATTGCTTAGAGAAAGTTCTCTCCGACCCTTGGAGTTAATGTAAAATGAAGCTCTCAGAATTATCTTGGCTGTTCCCAGACTCTAAAAAAGTTCTTAACATGAGGGATTGAAGCTTGGTATTTCTAGTTTCAGAGATAGGATTGTTGAGATTATCACTTGTACTCGGTTATTATAAGTTGAGAAACGAACCAGACACTGTCACACATGAATCTTTACCAAGGGTTTTAGTAGGTATAATACAATAGATCACTAAATGGATTGTGAAAACGTTGCAGCAATGCATTAAGTTTTATACCTGCATTGTACTGTATCACTGTAGGCATAACAAGAGCATTTCACCCCTCCATGGAAGATGTGCTCATTTAATATCACATACCGCATGTCCCTTCCAAGAATGCTCTTCTAGTTAATCCCTTCCTTAATTCTCTTGTTAGAGCATTATGCTCAAGAAGTAATTTTCACACTTGAGCTGGTAGTTATAAGCTTATCAAAGATTATATACAACTGAGGGATCTAAACAGGAGCTCTTCTGGCTGGGTGCATATGCTCTTGTTGCCACCTCCCTTGTTAAAATCGATAATATGAAATTTGTTGAGTTAGGCATAAGATTTAACAACTGGGCGTTACACTGCAAATGAATTGTTTGCTAACTATGACACTTAGCTTTGGCTCTATCATCATTACTGATTCTATGTCATCATTGAGGATTGTTGACTCATTTAATGACTCCAAATAACATCGCTCATTGGTTGAAGCCAGGTATAGCTACTCAAAAATTAGGGACAAAGGAATAATGTACAATTGCTATGGAATCCCATCACACATTGATTACTCCTTCTTTATAAAGTTGATACGTAGCAAGAAGAGTACCCAGAAGGGAATGTAGAATATAACTTTGAGTATATTTTAACTGTGTCTAGCATTAGGTATTATATTAGGAGAGAAGTTAAAGAATGAAAAATGATTGTTATAGGATGCAGTTAGAAGCCTGAGTAGATCTAAGTAACCAATATGAGAACATGAACGTGATAAGTTGTTTATGGAAGCAACGTGCAATGTTGATAATTAGTCACCTTGTGCAACTCTTGGGTATCTTTTATTGAGGAAACGTTTCGCCAATAGTAGCTTCATCAGTCCATACAAAGGATGAAATTCTGAAGAACAGGAGGAGAATGTAGGTTTATCTGTCCATCAACCCCCTTGAGTCGATGTGGTCAGTTCATCAATCTTCTTTTCAAGATTGATAGGGACTGACCACATCGGACTCAAGGGTTGAGGGGACTGATTACCTTCATTCTCCTCTGTTTCTTCAAGATTTCCTTTGTATGGAATGATGAAGCCATTATGTGGCGAAAACTGTTTCCTCTCTTAAGATACCCACGAGTTGCGTCATTGTGCTAATTTATCGACTTGTCGGTTCTCAGACATTCATCTTAAAACGTGCAATTGTGAACAGACTGGACTGATGTTGTAGTGGCCAGGCTTAGGCTTGGTTACAGTACTTCTGGCAGTTTTGGGAGACACGCAGATGATGATCAAACTAAATGTAAATTATGTGATCAGGCATATGGTCATCTTTTGAACACTATGTGCTTATTGACCACTTATTGAGGATTACAGAGACAGACAGTATAATACACACCTTGTGAACATGGCAGTATTTATTAATGAAAATAGATCCCAACCCCCCCCCCCCCCCCCCCCCCCCCCCCCCCCCCCCCGGCCCCCCCCCCCAAGGGGGGGGTTACCAGATATACTAAGCCAAATTTCCTAAATTTGATTGTAACAGATAAGTGAACTATAGATATGTAGATTTAAATCATATGTATCTGTTAGGCCCTTTGGGCTAGTTCATAGGCCTTTTGTGTATCCTTATGCTATCGCGCTACCGTCACAGGATGGATCTTGGGAGTAGCAATATAAACTAGCAACTTCGTTGGCAAAAATCTAAATTGGGTATGGGTGACTACCGCCCACAGGGCATGGGTATGAGGTAACTGGCCGCCCAACTCGATGGGTATGGGGTGACTACACGCAGATCACACATATAGTATCGGGGTTTGGATACCGCCTACACGATGGGTTGGGGTGGCCTGGTCGGCCTTTAAAGCTACCGCTTCACAACACGGAGGGCCCGGTTCGATTCCCGGAGGTTGGATACATCGACACGTTTCCTTACCACCTATTGTCCTGTTCACCTAGCAGAAATAGTACCTGAGGTGTTTAGTCGACTGGTGTGGGTCGCATCCTGGGGGAACAAGATTTAGACCCCAATGGAAATTAGTTAAAAGTCATACGATGACGCATGACTTTCTTGGGTTGTCCTGGGTGGCTAACCATCCTCCGGGGTTAAAAAAAATCCGAAAGAAATCTTATCTTATCTTATATTAAACTTAACCTCCCGCTGTGACATTTTTTATAAGAGAAAACGTTAGTCGTTTTATAATCTCTTAAGGGTACACAGGTAGATTATACTAAGGTATTTACCTCACCGCGATGCGGGTGTTCCTCCAGGTACGTCCTCCAAGTGATGAAGGCGTACTTAGTGTCTCGTGCCTTGGTAATACACTCGTCTAGAGAGGGACAAGGTTTGAGGCCCTCGTAGACACGCTTGTACAGAGGAACCTGGGATGTCTTCAACAACTGCAGGTCGGCAGCACCCAGGTCCTGCGTAACACCATAAGCTGAGATCAATTTTATTTAGAAAATCTATGAAGGGTTTTAGAACAGAATATTTTTTTACAATGGTTTCTGTTCTATCGTTGTTACAGGAGCTTATTTAGCAGTAAAACAAAGTTCAAAAATCATTTTGACATTTAGGGTTGTCTCTATGTATGTATCGGAAGCACAAAAAATAGTGAGGTATACAGGAAAAATTTTCACACACACACGCACCACACAGACACACACACATTACACACACACACACACGCACCACACACCACACACACACACACAACAACCACACACACACACACACACGCACAACACACACACACACACACACACACACACAAAACACACACTAAAACTGTGAATGCAGAGGTCCTGTCAAACCAACATGGGGGCCAAAACAAAGACAGGAGCTACTTAGGAAGAAAAGTGAGGTTGGAAAGACTATCGAAGGTACTAGGGACCATATGCAAGGGACCTTACCAGATACCTGTGGGGGCCAGGAGCAGGTGAGCGGAAGGATAAACCAAGAGCATAGGGGCCTTAAACGAGGGAAGGGACTGAAGGAAGGACACCACTCCTCGGGAAGGAACTAAAACACATCAGAGGATGCCTCAATGTGGAGTCACAGTGGGAGGTGGAAGAAAGGAGAGATCAGTGTTTGTCTATGGGCCTAGACGATCTAAGCTAAGGAGGAAACTTATGATTGAAAGAAGAAAGCAGGAGGAGATAACAAAGCGAATTGAAGAATCATGAAGGTGATAGGCGAGGGGGGGACATGACCTGGGTGGCAAATTTTTAGGAGAATTGGGTGGTTCACAATAGAAAAGGAAATCGGCCTCTCAAAAAGTAAATTTTCAAGGCCAGAATCAACCGAACCTGAATCCTGCAGGAGGAAAGGCACGGCTCGAGAGGCAAGAAGGAGTTCCGGAGTGTGTACGTCGACCGAGACAGAACACAGGGACGAAAGGATAAGACAATTTGAAAGAAGGAGCTCAAAAAGATAGGAGAGAAATGGAGGAAATGAAAAAGGTGAGCAGAAATAACCCCAGGATCTAATGGAAGGACAAAGCGCCACCCCCCAGAAACACATGCAGAAGGACTCAGCCACGACAACCCCAAGGCAACTGAACAATCCAAACAAAACCATCACACACCGGATCCCTCTGTTCCCACCCCCGCACCACAGTTACAGTATTAGACAGAAGTTTGAAGCGTTTGGTACCACACAAATGCAGATGGATTAACGAATAAAGTCTTGAGGAATGGCAAGAAAGAATCAATGAGCACAAGTCCCAGAACATCATAGCAGTTACAGAAACAAAACTCATGGAGGACAATAACAAATGCAATTCTTCACCACCAGGATACCAGATTCATGAGGAAAGATAGAAGGGCAGGGGGGGAGGTGGGGAGTTGCTCTAGCTCGTAAAAAAACAGATGGAAATTCGAGAAGAAAAGTAAATGGATAGGTATAGTTGAGACGGAGAAAGAGACTACATAGCAGGTACACTTCAGTCGGGGGAACACAAGAAAGTGGTCATTGCAGTGTATATAATCCAACCACAGAACTGCAGGACGGCCAAGAGGGAAATTTGAAGGAGCAACTGAGCATGGTGGACACACTTGTGAGGTGGAAAGAAGAGCTCACTACCAGCAGAGCAAAGTCGCTCGGTTATGGGGATTTTCAACCACAGGGAGATTGACCTGGGAAAAACTGGAGCACATGGGGGTCCCGAAAACATGGAGAGCCAGGATGTTGGACGTGGTGCTGGGAAAACCTCATGCAACCATCATGTAAGGTACACTACCCTGAGGGAGAGGGGAGGATTGAACCAGCAGATTGGCCGTGTGTTCCACCCTGGGCAGCTCAGACATTGAGCGACATTAGTGATGAGAGTCCATAGGAGCTAGCGACCACGTGGTTCTGTGCATTTGAATACATAGTAGAGCTGCAAGTGAGAGAGGAATAACAGGAGTAGAAATGGGAAAAACTGACTATAATAGAGGGGAACTATTATAGGGTTGAGAAACTTCCTGCGGTGGAGGTCCAGTGGGACAAGAACTGGCGGAAAAGCCATGTAAAAATGAAAAGATGGAATATGTAGGAACAAAATGCAAGGAGGCAGTGGAAAGGTTCCATTCCCCAAGGGCAGCAGATAAAAAGGATGAACAGAACAAGCCCCTGGTTCCACCCGACGTTGTAAGGAGGCAAAAACAATGTGCAATAGAGAATGGAAAAAGTACAGAAGGCAGGAGAACACACGAAAATAGGGAAGATCAGTCGCAGAGCCAGGAATGAGTACGCCACAGGTAGGAGGGAGGCCCAGCGACTGTATGAAAAGACATAGCATCGAGAAATCAAGTATGACCGATGCTGTTGTATAGCCACTTAGGACGGAAGACACAGCTCCCAAAGAACCCAGGTGATCAGATAAGGACAGAAGGTGGAGAACCTCACAAGAAATGATCAGGAGGTATGGGGAGGAGCTGAACAGGAGATTTAAGGATGTTTTTACCGTAGAGAAACAGGAAGGGCTGTGGGAAGAATAGGAAGAACAGAAGGGAAGGAAAAACATCAAGAGGGGAGGAAATACAACATGGTTTGGATGACATAACGACAACTGAGGAGAGAGGTTGAAGAAGTCTTAAGTGACTTGACACCTCAAAGGCGATGGGACAGGACAAACATCTCCCCATGGGTCCTTAGAGAAGGAGCAGAGATGCTGTGTGTGCCTACTAACCAACATTCTTCAAACACCACCCTTGAAACTGGGCCAACTACCTGAGAAATGGGAAGACAGCTAATGTAGTCCCATATTTAAGGAAAGGAAACAGAATACGAGGCACTAAAACTACTGACCTGTGTCTCTGACATTGTATCGTTGTGCAAAGTCATGTGAGAAGCATTATCAGGAGGGAGAGTGGTCGAACACCTGGAAAGGAACAAGATTATAAATGAAAACCAGCATGGGTTCATGGAAGGCAAATCTTGTATCACAACTCCTGGAGTTTTATGACAAGGTAACAGAAGTAGAGACACGAGAGAGAGGGTTGGGTAGATTGCGTTTTCCTAGAATGCAGGTAGGCTTTGTACACAGTTCTCCCACAAGAGATTAGTGCAGAAGCTGGAGGATCAGGACACGTAAAAGGAAAAGGGCACACTGCTATGGATAAGGGAATACCTTGACAGGGAGGCAGCAAAACTGTGTCATGGTACGTGAGAGGTAATCACAGTGGGCGCCTGATTCGTACCGGGGTCCCAAGGGGTCTGTTGATAGGCCAGTGCTTATTTTTGATAGATGGTGAACGACATTGTTGGAAGGAATAGATTCCTGATGTGTCCCTGTTCGCAGATGGGACGTGAAGCTCGATGAAGAAGAATTAAATCGGACGAGGATGAGGGGACTGCAAAGAGCCTGGAGAGGCCGGAATGTGGATCAGTACTGGCCTTCTCGAATTAAATCCAGCCAAATGCAAAGTCATGAAGTTTGGGGAGGGGCAAAGAAGACCGCAGACAGCAAGTATAGGCTAGGGACTGGACAGAGACTACAGGTCCTCACTCAGGGAGAAAGACCTTGGGAGTGACCATAACACCGAGCACATCTCCGGAGGCAACACATCAACAGAAATAACCGCTGCAGCATACGGGCGCTGGCAAACATGGAGAATAGCGTTCGATTACCTTAATAGGAAATCGTTCAAGTCATGTCACTGTGTATGTGTAGGCCCATACTGGAGTATGCAGCACCAGTCTGGAACCCACCACCTGGGTCAAGCCAACGCAGAAGTTAGAGAAAGTCAAAGGTTTGCAACAAGGTCGCAGTCCCAGAGCTCAAGGGAATGTCGTACGAGGACTAGGATAGGGAAATCGGATGACAGACACTGGTGGACAGAAGGTCAGGGGAGACATGGAACGACTCAAGATACTGCGGGGAATAGACCAGGTGGACAGAGATTAGATGTTCCAGAGAGGGACACAGGGACAAGGGGGCCACAACGGAAGCTGAAGACTCAGACGAAGTGACAGGGGGTGTTAGGAAGTATTTCTTCAGTCATACGAGTTGTCAGCAAGTGGAATCAGCTTAGCAACTGTGAAAGTAGTGGGAGGCAGGAACCATACTAGTTTTAAGAAGAGGCTTTGACAAGCTCAGGAAGCAGAGAGAAGAGAGGATCCAGTAGCGATCAGTGAAGTGGAGGGGCCAGGAGCTGAGTTCTCGACCCTGCAATATCAATTAGGTGTAGTAGTACAATTTTAGGTGACGTACACACAACACTCACACACAATCACACACACACACTCTCTCTCTTCTCTCTCTGCTCGCGTAAAAACACGATTAAAATTTGGAAATGAGAGGCATGGGACGAGATTGGGAGAAAGAGAATAATGTAGGTCACTTCAGTATGGGGTGCACAAGGTAGTCATCACAGTGATGTATAATCCACCACAGAACTGCAGGAAGCCAAAAGTGAATTATGAAGAGAGTAACAGAGCGATGGTGGCAAGAGAAGCTCACTCGAAAAGCAGAAGCAAAGTACTGGCTTATGACGCTTCGAGTTCAATTCACAGGGAGATCGGGATTGGGAAAACCTGGAGCTCACGGGGGGCCCGAAAACAGTGGAGAGCCAAGATGATGGATGTCGGCAATGGAAAAACCTCATGCATCACTTGTAAGGACAGTACCAGAGATGTGAGGGGTGATTAGCCAGCAAAGACTGACACTTGTGCTCACCCTGAGCAGTTCACACATTGAGGACATCACATTAATGAGAGGCCCTATGACGGTAGTGATCACGTGGTTATGTGCTTTGAATACATAGTAGAGTTACAAGTGGATGAGGGTAACAGAAGTTGAAAAGGGGAAAAGCCAGACTATATAACGGGGGGGGGTCCTCTAGGTTTGAGGAACTTCCTGCATGATGTTCAGTGGGACAGAGAATGGTAGGAAAGTCGGTAAATAAATGTGAAATAAGTAACAGCAAAAAGCAAGGCAGAGGGGAAAGGGTTTTTTCCCAAGGGCAAAAAGAAATAATGGGAAGACCAGAACGAAACCCTTGGTTACCCCAGGTGTAAGGGGGCAAAAACCAAGTGCAATAGGAAGGAAAATACGAAAGGGGAAAACACAGGAAAATAAGGAGATTTGGAAGAGCCGGAACGAGTTGCACGGTAAGGAGGGAGGCCGCAACAGTAAAAAAATAAAAATAGCATCGAAAATAGGTCTGTCCGAAAATGCTGTACCCACATCAGGAGGGAAAACAACGCAAATACGGTATCAGGTGAGGAAGAAGGTGGAGAACCCACAAGGGAAACGATCAAAGGGCTGCGAGGAGCTCAACTGAGATTTATGGAAGTATTTACAGTGAGAAGGAATGGCTCTGAGAAGAACGCGGGGTAAAACCCCCAACGGGAAAAATTCCAAAAGGTGTTTATGACATAAAAAAGGAGGAGGAGGGGTGCGAGCTGCTAAGTGACCTCGTTTTTCCTCAAAGGCGAGGGTATGGACAACTCTCCCCCTGGGTCCTTTGAGAAGGGGCAAGGATGCTGGTGTGCCATTTAACCACAGTCTTTAATACACCTTGAAATGGGCAAGTACCCAGGTATGGGAAAATGGCAAACGTAGTCCCCTTTTTTAAAAAAAGGGACAGAAATGAGGCACTAAAAATCGACCCGTGTTCTGACGTGTTTAAAATTTCAAAGGAGGAGAAAATTTTCAGGAGGTGAAATGGTGGAACACCCCGGCCTTTTAAACAACGCATCAGGATTTATGGGGGCAAAACCCGTGTCTTAAAAATCCAGAAGGTTTTGACACAGGATTTGCCCTTCCCTAAAACCGTTTATGGTAAGACACTGTGCCTTTGACACGTTTCCCCCCGGGATAAGTGAGAAAAGGAGGATCAGGCG
>NC_069403.1:17972187-18019687 GCF_026875155.1 Cherax quadricarinatus
ACCCGGGGACCCTTTTTAGGGGGGTCGCGGTGGATACCTGGGGGTGTTTCAAAACCCAAGGAGTGACTTCCGGTTAGCAGACAGGGGGGTGCATACCTGGAGGGGTTCATACCGAAAAGGGGTACTCCTGTTAGGCATACCGGTACATACTGGAGGGGGTTATACCGAAGGGGTGGTCCTGGTTTTGGCAGTACAAAACGGTGCTACCCCGGGGGTGGGTTCATACCGAAGGTTGGTGGAAACCTGGAGGCAGCGGGTGCATACCCGTAGGGTGGTTTATAACCCAAAATGTTGTGCTTTGGGGTTTTTTGGCATTTTTTGGGGGCATACCGGGTTTGGGTTTATACCGAAAGGTGGGGACCTTTTGGTTAGGGGAGTTCAGCGGTGCATACCTGGAGGTGGTTAAAACCGGGAAGGTGTGATCCTGGGTTTTGGGCAGTACAGCGGGTGGGCATACCTGGAGGGGGTTTATCCAATTTATCCCCTTTTCGTCCTTTCTTTTCCTTTTTTTTCATACCTTATCCCTTTAGGGGAAAATACACTCTACATGGATTTATACCAAAAAGGACTTTCCTGTTAAGGCAAAGAAAAACCCTCATACCCGGAGGGGTTTCATACCAAAATGGTTTACCTTTTATGGATACGGGTACAACCGGAGTGGTTCATACCAATTTTCCCTGGTTATGGCAGCAAGCCGTGGGAAAACCTGGAGGTGGGTTTAACCCAAAGGGGTTGGCTCCGGTTGGCGTACGCGGTTTGAACCGGGGGGTTCAAAGAAAAAAGGGGACCCCTATTAGGCGACAGGCGGGGCCATACCTGGGGGTTGGTTTTATACCTTGATCCTTTACATACATTTCATACCCTAGGTTGGTTTCCCCAATGTGGGGCTCCCGGTTATGGCGTACAGCGGGGCTTTTTGGAGGTGGTTCACCGAAGGTGTGGCTCCCGGTTAGGGCAAAATACGGTGATCCGGATGGCATCCCAAAAGGGGTTTGGGGTTTCATACAAGGGGCATACCTATTTCATACCAAGGTGTGCTCCTGGGTTTTTTGGCAGACGCGGGGGCCCCTAATGGAGGGGTTTCAATCCCCGAAGGGGGGTTTGGCTCCTGGTTTTTGGGGCCCCGGGATATTTAGGTGGTTTTAAACCAATGTCTCCTTTTGGCCCTCTGCGGTGCGTATGAGACCCCCGTACGTCTGCACAGACAGCCCATGCTTCTGCCCGCTTGTTCATATTTCGCGCATGCTGGTTGCTGCCACCCCAAAAGGCCTTGCCACTTTTATGCCCAACTTTCCTCACTCTCACCCACACAGCGGCCTAGCAGGAAGACACAAGGCCTCCCCGCTCTCTCTCGGGGGAAATTGGCCCTGCCCGGGCCCATGGGCAAAAAACCAAAACCCCTTTGAAACCCAAACCCAACCCCGGACTTAACAAAAAAGTAAGAAGCCTCCGAAGAGCCATCTTTAAAACCCCCCGTTTCCAGAATACCAAAAAAACCCCGTTTTAAATGGTAGCAGCTGTGGTCCCCAGCATTGTGTTTTCCCCAAAAGCGAGGAAAGGAAGAGGTATAAAGGGTCATCTTCCCCCTTCATCACCCTACACAAAAAAGAAACCCCGGGTCCCCTCACAAGTTACCTTTGATGGCGGGGCCTGCACTTTTGAGACCCCCATAAAAGGGTACAAAGGCAGGTTTCCAGCCGAAATTTGCCGAAAAATTCCCGAGAATTGTAAGTGGGTCACAGTGCCCCCATGGAAACAGCGCCCCCATGCTTCGTGTCCCCCCGCTGTTTCTAAAACACGTGTTCACGCCCAATTTGGGAAATGGGCTGTTGTTGTTAGCTCAGCACAGCTTTTTTCAGCAACCCAAGGTGACTTTTGTGGGGGATTTCTGCACCATGTGTTCCCTGTGTTTGGGGTTTGAAGGAGGAGGAAGGGCCCCAGATGCTCGCCCTGCCCATAACTCACCCCTGCTTCACGCCCCCAAACCCCTCCAAAACCCATCCCCCACTGCCCCCCTTTCCCCTCTGCTGTGTTTTTCTCCCTGTTTTTCCATGAGAATTTATTGCCAGGGGGTGTGTATCCGAGTCCCCGAGGCCACTCGAAGCTTCGTGGGTCAGGGATGCCACGTTGATAAAGATGCCAAAGTGGATCGCGAAAGCCACGTGTGTTTTGGGCATGTCACATAGACCTACGAGGGGAAAGTGGGGTTACCAAAATGTCCCCGGCCCCCCTTTCTTGGGCTGGCCCACATCACATTGACGTCACCCACGAGCTTCCCGACTTTTATGGGCGTCAGATGTCTGCCCGAAAAGTCACCTCGGATGTCTGCTGACGTCACCTCACAAATTGGGCCCGCCTGAAGTCATCGAATGGGCTGCTGACGTCACAGTCTGCTGGGGCGCCCCCCTTTGCGACCCTCCCCGCCTGACATCAAAAGATGTCAACCCATCCCAGGGTTCAGTTTAAATTTTTTCAGTATTGTCGATAAGAAAGAAGAAAATATTTGTTTTGTTTTGGGTTTAAATTTAATTTTCTCAGGGCAGTGTTCTCACAGTTAGTGAAACCGGTTTTTTCAGCGGATTTTTAAAAAGGGGTTTTCCCTGGTACCCGGGGAGGTCTGAGCCAGACCCCGAATAGCAAAACCCCGTTTTTTTAAGTCACCCCTGTGACCAGTGTGTTTGACAGCTGATTAATCGCCCTGGGGCGTATGAGCTCCCTTGGAAAAAAAGCTTTTATGCTCGGGCGGGTCGGGGATGTTCTAAAAAAATTTGTACTGCTACGATTCCCCATCAGAATTTTTTTTCACTTCACCTCCAGGGCTGGGGCAGGGGATTTATATGTTGAGAAACAAAGTCTGGGGACGCTTTTGACTAACCCCTGCTTAATAAACCCCAAATGTCGAGGGGATTATTTCTCGGGGCCAAAACCGCAAATTGGCCCCGTCGGCAGGGGCTGTGCTGCCTCGTGTCCCCCAAACCCTTTAGGAGGGAGCCCCGCCCCAAAGAAGATTTCACTTTGACTGCTAGCTCTCTCATGCATCGGTGTTTTTTTAAAAAGTTACGACTCCCCCGATGTTTTTTGGGCCCCGGGGTCCCCTGCCACGAAATCGCTCCACAACTCGGGTCCACGCTCCCCCGGCAGTGACAGCCCAAACGACAAAAACCCCGTCGAGAAGTGGGCCCCCCCTAAGGTTTTGCTTGCCAGAAGTCCTGCCCAGTTTTCCCGGTTTTTTTTTTCGAAAGCCTCACCGAGGGCACCAGCATGTCGTGCCCCCGGTTTTAGTGAAACCTGCAGCCCACCCCTTACGATTTTCTGCCCTTTACCGTTCCAGAAGGGGGACCCGTACCCGTTGCGTCACAGCTCAGCCGCAAACGATGTCTCCTGTATTGCAGTATCTGTCAGACCAGGAAGGCGTTCAGTTTATGCCCTTTTAATTTCTCACTTTCTATGACCCCCGATTTTTAGCACAAAACCCCCCATGTTTTTTTCTTTCCCCCCTGTAAGGGGGTTTTTTTTTTTTATGTCCATATATATATAAAATGTTTTTATTTTTTTTCTGTTCCCCGTTCCTACGGAGAGAGAAACCCATTTTCTTTTTACCACCAGGAAATTTTCGCGTCCCGGGGCGACTGCGGTAGGGGCCGAGCGTATGTAGACAGCCTGTACTGTCTGCACAGACAGCCCATGCTGTCTGCCAGCTTAGTTCATATTTCGCGCCATGCTGGTGCTGCCACCTATAGGCCTTGCCACTTCAGTATGCCCAGACTTGCCTCACCCTCACTCACACAGTGGCCTAGCAGGAAGACAAAAGGCCTCCCGGCTCTCTCTCGTGGGATGGCCCTGCCCGGGCCATGGACACAAACACACAAGCCTGTGTACCCACCACGACTTAACAATAAACAAAGAAGCCTCCGAAGACGTTTATCATTTATCCACCCGCTACCAGAACACTAAACAAGCCCGTTATACATACCTGGAGGTGGTTCATACAGAAGGTGTGGCTCCTGGTTATGGCAGTACATCGGTGCATACCTGCAGGTGGTTCATACCGAAGGTGTGACTCCTGGTTATGGCAGTACAGCAGTGCATACCTGCAGGTGGTTCATACCGAAGGTGTGGCTCCTGGTTATGGCAGTACAGCAGTGCATACCTGGAGGTGGTTCATACCGAAGGTGTGGCTCCTGGTTATGGCAGTACAGCGGTGCATACCTGGAGGTGGTTCATACCGAAGGTGTGGCTCCTGGTTATGGCAGTACAGCGGTGCATACCTGGAGGTGGTTCATACCGAAGGTGTGGCTCCTGGTTATGGCAGTACAGCGGTGCATACCTGGAGGTGGTTCATACCGAAGGAGTGACTCCTGGTTATGGCAGTACAGCGGTGCATACCTGGAGGTGGTTCATACCGAAGGTGTGACTCCTGGTTATGGCAGTACAGCGGTACATACCTGGAGGTGGTTCATACCGAAGGTGTGGCTCCTGGTTATGGCAGTACAGCCGTGCATACCTGGAGGTGGTTCATACCGAAGGTGTGGCTCCTGGTTATGGCAGCACAGCGGTGCATACCTGGAGGTGGTTCATACCGAAGGTGTGGCTCCTGGTTATGGCAGTACAGCGGTGCATACCTGGAGGTGCTTCATACCGAAGGTGTGACTCCTGGTTATGGCAGTACAGTGGTGCATACCTGGAGGTGGTTCATACCGACGATGTGGCTCCTGGTTATGGCAGTACAGTGGTGCATAGCTGGAGGTGGTTCATCCCGAAGGTGTGGCTCCTGGTTATGGCAGTACAGCGGTGCATACCTGGAGGTGGTTCATCCCAAAGGTGTGGCTCCTGGTTATGGCAGTACAGCGGTGCATACCTGGAGGTGGTTCATACCGAAGGTGTGACTCCTGGTTATGGCAGTACAGCGGTGCATACCTGGATGTGGTTCATCCCGAAGATGTGGCTCCTGGTTATGGCAGCACAGCGGTGCATACCTGAAGGTGGTTCATACCGAAGGTGTGGCTCCTGGTTATGGCAGTACAGCGGTGCGTATGTAGACAGCCTGTACTGTCTGCACAGACAGCCCATGCTGTCTGCCAGCTTAGTTCATATTTTGCGCCATGCTGGTGCTGCCACCTATAGGCCTCGCCACTTCAGTATGCCCAGACTTGCCTCACTCTCACTCACACAGCGGCCTAGCAGGAAGACACAAGGCCTCCCAGCTCTCTCTCATGGGATGGCCCTGCCCAGGCCATGGGCACAAACACACAAGCCTGTGTACCCACCACGACTTAACAATAAACAAAGAAGCCTCCGAAGACGTTTATCATTTATCCACCCGCTACCAGAACATTGAACAAGCCCGTTATACATACCTGGAGGTGGTTCATACCGAAGGTGTGGCTCCTGGTTATGGCAGTACATCGATGCATACCTGCAGGTGGTTCATACCGAAGGTGTGACTCCTGGTTATGGCAGTACAGCGGTGCATACCTGGAGGTGGTTCATACCGAAGGTGTGGCTCCTGGTTATGGCAGTACAGCAGTGCATACCTGGAGGTGGTTCATACCGAAGGTGTGGCTCCTGGTTATGGCAGTACAGCGGTGCATACCTGGAGGTGGTTCATACCGAAGGTGTGACTTCTGGTTATGGCAGTACAGCGGTGCATACCTGGAGGTGGTTTATACCGAAGGTGTGGCTCTTGGTTATTGCATTACAGCGGTGCATACCTGGAGGTGGTTCATACCGAAGGTGTGGCTCCGAGTCTCGGTCACTACCTGAGTGGGGTCTGTCTCTCTCCTCAGCGGGTCGTTAATAAGGTCATGAAGCCACTGAAAATATAGGTCATATAATAACCTTGAGGCGCTAAACTCGCGTATCTGAGGGAGGTCGTTCAGCGTAGCTGTAATTTGCCAACCCCAACCCCCCACCCCCACGTATGCCTCGCAAGGACTGACACCCAGCCTGAGCTGGCTGACTTCCTGTTGGGCAAAGGAATTGGCCATGCCCTCTTCTTCCTTGGATCAAACCTATGTCTTATTCATCAGACGCTTAATAACCCCCCCCCTACAGGTGCAGCGCTTTCCATAATTATAATAATAATTATAATAATAATAATAATAATAATTTTAAAATAATAAAAATAAAATAAAATAATAATTACACATTAATATTTTGTAAAAGTGGGGGGGACATTTAAACAACGAGGCCCCTTGGAAGTGCTCTGTCTCGGGGTTGAAGATGGGTAGGGAAAAGGGTTTGGGGTGCCCCCCCTCAAGGGAAGGTCCCCCTGTGGGTTGAAGTTGGGTTGTGGCAGGGTAAACCTGGGGGGAGGAGAGAGGGAGGGGAAGGGGAGAGAGAGGAAGGGTGGAGAGAGAGAGAAGGAAGGGGGAGAGAGGGGAGAAAGAGAGAATTTTTAACGGTGTCAGTAACTACGATAACCCAATGAAGCCGCGTGAGGGGTTTTTTTTTGTGCATTTTGTGACCCCAAAACTTCGATACCACTCAGGCCCTACTTAGGTGGGTGAAAGGTGAAAAAAACCAAAGCACAAATGTACAAAATTGCTGGGATCGATCCATTTCCTTCAGAGAGACTGAAGACTTCAATGAGCCCGACACCTGCAAGAATACAGTAGAAAAAAAGTGGGATAAAAAAGGAATTTTTAAAATATTTAACACTTAACAGCAATGTCTTGTAGCTCGAGTGCAGCACTCAACTGACACTCTGGATCCGTTTTTCACCCCCCGGGGGGGAAAAACATTAGGACGTTTCCTTAAAACCGCTGCCCCTTTTATCATTAAATAGGTCCCCGGGGTTAGTCGCTGGTGTGGGTCGCTTGGGCTTTTTTTTAAGTAAGTTTTTAGGTAAGGTAACTTACACAGTTAAAAAAAATTATCATAAAAAGCGCATAGTGTGATTGTTTTGGGGTAAAAAAAAATAAATTTGATCTTTTCCCTGGGGCCTTAAAATTGCCTTATTTCTTGAAACGCTTTACAAAAAAGGGGTTTGTTAAGCTGTTATGCTTGATTCAGCTCGCTTCCGGGGGGGGGTTGTCGGGGCATGTTGTGGTTTTTTTTTTTTAAAAAGCCGTTCCCCTCTAATGGTTGTCTAAAAAAAACCGGGCAATTAATTTGGGGTTTCAATAAAAAGGAGGTGCAAATTTTGAAAAAATGGTCCTTTCTGGTTGACTTTTTAAAATTGTTGATTTCTTACTTCAATAAATGTCTAACTTTAAGTTTAAATTGGGGCATTTGTGTCAGAACCCGCCAGGAAGGTAAATTTGCGGACAGTGGAGTCAGGGCACTGCTGTGGATTCCCATCTCACATTGGTTTCAATCATGTAGAACTGAAAATTTTTGGGCTAAGCTGTATGCTTTCAAAGAGGGGTAGTTACAATTGGGTTGCCCAGTTAGCTTTTTGAGAACAATAATACGAAAAGAACTTAAATTAAACTTTATTGAAAAAGACTTAGGGGATTGACAAAGTCAGTCCATCTATCTCATTCGTCATGCAGGAGGGCCCATGTCTTGGTGATCCAAAAAAAATAAGAGACTTTTGGGATGTCACTACGCCCGGTCCGGCTGGGTTACAATATCTTTGGCAGGTTAAACACCCCACCAGTGTAGACCACGAAAAATCTTTGCCTTGTTTAACCCTTTTAAAAATTTAAAAAAATTATTCGTAAATTGTTCACTTTTTAACGTTACGGCCCATCCCTGGACCCTTAGTACCTGGAGTTACCCGGGGGAGAGTTTTGGGGGTCAAAAGCCCCGCGGCCCGGGCTGTGACCGGGCCCCGGTGGGTCAGACCTGTCACCAGGCTGTTGCTGCTGGGCACGCAAACCAAAGTACGAGCCACGCCCCGGTGATCGGAAATGACTTTAGGTGCTTGTCCAGTGCCAGCTTGAAAAAACTGCCAGGGGTCGTTGGTAACCCCCTTATGTGTGTGGGGGGCAGTTTAACCTGGGGGCCCCCAACACTTTTTGTATGGCCTCTTAAGTGCTAGGCACCCCCTGCTTTTCATTGGGGGGTTTTTGGATCGTCTGCCAAATCTTTTTCTTTCGTAGTGGTGATTCTGTGGGGGAATTTGGTACTAGTCCCTCTGGATTTTCCAGGTGTTATAACATGTATCTCTCCCTCCCGCGTTCCAGGGAAAACAGGTTTGGGAACCTCAAGCGCTCCCAATAATTGAGGTGTTTTAAATCTCCGTTATGCGCCCGTGAAAGTTCTCTGTACATTTTCTAGGTCGGCAATTTCACCTGCCTTGAAAGGTGCTGTTAGTGTGCAGCAATATTCCAGCCTAGATAGAACAAGTGACCTGAAGAGTGTCATCATGGCTTGGCCTCCCTAGTTTTAAAGGGTTTTCTCTTATCCATCCTGTCATTTTTCTAGCAGATGCGATTGATACAATGTTATGGCCTTGAAGGTGAGATCCTCCGACATGATCACTCCAGGTTTTTGACTTTGGTGTTTCGCTCTATTTTGTTGGCCAGAATTTGTTTTGTACTCTGATGAAGATTTAATTTCCTCATGTTTACCAATCTGAGTAATTGAAATTTCTCATCGTTGAACTTCATATTGTTTTCTGCAGCCCACTGAAAGAATTTGGTTAAATGTCCGCTGGGCTTTGCAGTGTCTGAAAATGGAAGACACTGTCATGCAGATTCGGGTGTCATCTGCAAAGAAAGACACGGTGCTGTGGCTGACATCCTTGTCTATGTCGGATATGAGGATGAGGAACAAGATGGGAGCGGTACTGTGCCTTGTGGAACAGAGCTTTTCACCGTAGCTGCCCCGGACTTTACTCTGTTGACGACTACTCTCTGGGTTCTGTTAGTGAGGAAATTATAGATCCATCGAACCGACTTTCCTGTTATTCCTTTAGCACGCATTTTGTGCGCTATTACGCCATGGTCACACTTGTCGAAGGCTTTTGCAAAGTCTGTATATATTACATCTGCATTCTTTTTGTCTTCTAGTGCATTTAGGACCTTGTCGTAGTGATCCAATAGTTGAGACAGACAAGAGCGACCTGTTCTAAACCCATGTTGCCCTGGGTTGTGTAACTGATGGGTTTCTAGATGGGTGGTGATCTTGCTTCTTAGGACCCTTTCAAAGATTTTTATGATATGGGATGTTAGTGCTATTGGTCTGTAGTTCTTTGCTGTTACTTTACTGCCCCCTTTGTGGAGTGGGGCTATGTCTGTTGTTTTTAGTAACTGTGGGACGACCCCCGTGGGTATGGGAGTCTCATTGTGCCTATCCCTAAGCCCCAACAGCCTGATACATTTAGACCGATCTCCTTAACTAGTTGTCTTTGTAAAACTTTTGAAAGAATGATACTTAACAGACTGTACTACAGAATCAGACACCAACTTTCCCCCTACCTCTATGGGTTCATGAAAGGTAAAAGTGTGCAGAACTGTATTTCCACCTTTCTCACTGCACACACCTCTACTAGTTTTACCACTTTTGTTGATCTAAAATCTGCATTTGATATTGCGAACAGAACCGTTATACTACATGAACTAGCCAAAATGAATATTGGTGGTACTTACTCTGCTGGATAATAGGATACCTGTCAAATAGAGTATCCTCTGTCCTTTACCAAGGCTTCAGAAGTGATTCTAAAGAAATGTCTTTAGGTACACCGCAGGGAGGAGTTCTTAGTCCCATGCTATTTAATATTCTGATTAATGCTCTTCTAAATGCTCTACCTGCCTCACCTAAAAAATATAGCTATAAGCTATGCTGATGATATCATGATCCAACAACAGGGCATAAGAAGATGAATACCATTCTTAATGAAGTTCAAGCAATTTGTAATCGACTAGGCCTCAAAATTTATTTTCCTCTAAAACAAAGATATTAACAAGCAAACGACATCCCCCACCCTTTCTTTTTGCAGGGTGAAATCATTAGCTACTTTTAAAACTTACAGATATCTTGGTGTAGATGTACCCTTAACAAATCCACTATACCACAATAAATAAAAATGCAAAGATAGGCTAAATGCTCTCAAAGCTGTTGCTGGCAAACAACCCCAACTATGGTGCTAATGTGAGAATCGTGAGAATGATGTACATAGCCTATGTTAGGTCCTTTAATTGATTATGCTGCTCCCATGTTGATATTAGCTAGAGAAAGTTCTCTCCGACCCTTGGAGTTAATGTAAAATGAAGCCCCTCAGAATTATTCTTGGCTTGTTCCAGATCTAAAAAAGTTCTTAACATGAGGAAGGAGCTTGGTATTTCTAGTATCAGTGATAGGATTGTTGAGATTAACACTGTACTCGGTTTTTAGAATGTTGAGAAACGAACCAGACACTGTCACAATGAATCTTACCAAGTGTTTAGAGGTAAATACACATAGATCTAAATGGATTGTGAAAACGTGCATTGCATTAATTTTTATAACCTGCATGAACTGTATCACTGTAGGCAACAAGAGCATTTCCCCCCTCCATGGAAGATGTGCTCATTTAATATCACATACCTGCAAGTCCCTCCCAAGAAGCTCATTGCTAGTAATCCCTTCCTTAAATCTCTTGTTAGAGCAACTGCTCAAGAAGAAATTTCTCACCTAGCTGGTAGTAATAAGTTATCACAAGTTATATACACTGATGGATCTAAACAGGAGTCTTCTGGCGGGCTGCATCTGCTCTTGTTGCCACCTCCCTTGTTAAAAACGATAATAAATTTGTTGAGTTAGGCATAAGAATTAACAACTGGGCGTCTACACTGCAAACTGAATTGTTTGCTAACCTATGACACTGAGCTTGACTCTATCATCATTACTGATTCTATGTCATCATTGAAGGATTTTGACTCATATAATGACTCCAACAACATGCTCATTGGTGAAGCCAGGTATAGCTACTCAAAAATTAGGGACAAAGGAATTAATGTACAATTGCTATGGATCCCATCACACATTGGATTACTCCTTCATGATAAAGTTGATATGTTAGCCAAGAAGAGTACCCAGAAGGGGAATGTAGAATATAACTTTGGTATAACTGTGTCTAGCATTAGGAATAATATTAGGAGAGAAGTAAATAATGAAAATGATTGTTATAGGAATGCAGTTAGAAGCCTGAGTAGATCTATAACCCACTATGATAACATGAACGTAGATAAGTATGTTTATGGAGCAACGTGCAATGTTGATAAATTAGACACATGTGCAACTCTTGGGTATCTTTATTGAGGAAACGTTTCGCCACATAGTGGCTTCATCAGTCCATACAAAGGAGAATCTTGAAGAACAGGAGGAGAATGAGGTAATCAGTCCCTCAACCTTGAGTCGATGTGGTCAGTTCATCAATCTTCTTTTCAAGATTGATGGACTGACCACATCGACTCAAGGTTGAGGGACTGATTACCTCATTCTCCTCCTGTTCTTCAAGATTCTCCTTTGTATGGACTGATGAAGCCATTATGTGGCGAAACGTTTCCTCAATAAAGATACCCAAGAGTTGCGCATGTGTCTAATTTATCAACATGTCGGTTCTCAGAACCATTCATCTACAAACGTGCAATGTGAACAGACTGACTGATGTTGTAGTGGCCAGGCTTAGGCTTGGTTACAAGTACTTCTGGCAGTTTGGGAGACACGCAGATGATGATCAAACTAAATGTAAATTATGTGATCAGGCATATGGTCACTCTTTTGAACACTATGTGCTTAATTGTCCACTTATTGAGGAATACAGAGACAGACAGTATAATAACCTATGTGACATGTCAAGATATCTTATTAATGAAAATAAGATACCAGATATACTAAGCAAATTTCCTAAATTTGATTGTAACAGATAAGTGAACTATAGATATGTAGATATAAATCCATATGTATTCCTGTTAGCCCTTTGGGGCCTAGTTCCTAGGCCTTTTGTGTATCCATATGCTCTCGCGCTACCGTCCACAGGATGGATATGGGGTGCACAATAAACTAGCAACTTCGTTGGCAAAATCTAAATCTGGGTATGGGGTGACTACCGCCCACAGGATGGGTATGAGGTAACTGCCGCCCACACGATGGGTATGGGGTGACTACCGCTCACACTATAGGTATGGGGTGACTACCGCCTACACGATGGGTTTGGGGTGGCCTGGTGGCTAAAGCTCCCGCTTCACACACGGAGGGCCCGGGTTCGATTCCCGGCGGGTGGAAACATTTCGACACGTTTCCTTACACCTATTGTCCTGTTCACCTAGCAGCAAATAGGTACCTGGGTGTTAGTCGACTGGTGTGGGTCGCATCCTGGGGGACAAGATTAAGGACCCCAATGGAAATAAGTTAGACAGTCCTCGATGACGCACTGACTTTCTTGGGTTATCCTGGGTGGCTAACCCTCCGGGGTTAAAAATCCGAAAGAAATCTTATCTTATCTTATCTTATCTTAATTAAACTTAACTCCCCGAGTGACATTTTTATAAGAGAAAACGTTAGTCGTTATATCTCTTAAGGGTACACTAGCGTAGATATACTAAGTTATTACCTCACCGCGATGCGGTCCTCCAGGTACGTCCTCCAAGTGATGAAGGCGTATTATGCTCGTCCCTTGGTAATACACTCGCTAAAGGAAAAGGGTTTGAGGCCCCTTAACACGCTTTCAGAGGAACCTGGGATTCTTCAAAACAACTGCGGGTCGGCAGCACCCGGTCCTGCGTAACACCAAAACTGAGATCAATTTTTATTTAAAAAAACTTAAAGGGTTTTAGAACAGAATTTTTTTTTTACTGGTTTCTGTTCTATGTTTTTACAGGAGCTTTTTTAGCATTAAAACAAAGTTCAAAAACATTTGACTTTAGGGTTGTCTCTTGTTGTATCGGAAGCAAAAAAAATAGTGGGTTACGGGAAAAATTTTCACCAACAGCAACACAGACAACACACTACCACACACACACAAAACAAAACACACACCAACACACACCAAACACCACACCACACCACACACACACACACAAAAAACCCACTAAACTTAGCAGAGGTCCTGTAAAACCCCCATGGGGAAAAAAACAAAGACAGGAGCACCTAGGACAGAAAGAGAGGTTGGGGAAGAATCAAGGAATTTGGAATATGCAAGGACCTTCCCGATCCTGTGGGGGGCCAGGAGCAGGTGAGCAGGAAGGGAAAAACCAAGGAGCATGGGGGCCATAACGAGGGAAGGGACTAAAGGGAAAGGGAAAACACTCCTGGGGAAGGGAAAAAACACATCAGAGGATGAAGGGGAATCACAGTGGGGGTGGAAAGGGGGAAAACCGTGTTTTTCTATGGGCTAGACGAAGCAAAGGGGAAATTATGATAAAAAAAGAGGAAAAGGGAAAAAAGCGATTGAAGACCATGAAGGTGATAGGCGAGGGGGCATGACCCCGGTGGCAAATTTTCGGGGAGAATTGGGGGGGTTCACAAAGAAAAGGAATCGGCCTCCAAAGTAATTTTCAAGGCAGAATCAACCCCAACCATGATCCCGCAGGAGAAAGCACGGTGGAGGGGAAGCAGGGGGGTCCCGGGGGTTTACCCCGACCGAGGGCAGAAAAAGGACGAAAGGAAAACAATAAAGAGAGAGTTAAAAAACGAAAGGGAAATGGGAGGGAAAGAAAAAAGGAGGCAGAATAACCCCGGATCAAAAGGAAGGACAAGCGCACCCCCCCCAGAAACACCTGCAGAAGGACTCCAGCCCGACACCCCCAAGGCAACTGAACAATCCAAACCAACCATCCACAACCGATCCTCTGTTTCCACCCCCCGCACCACGTTACGGTATTAGAACAGAATTTAAGGTTTGGTACACAAATGCAGTTGGATTAAAGAATAAACATGGGGAATGGCAAGAAAGAAACAATGAGAAGTCCCCCGAAAATCATCAGTTCAGAAAAAAAACTCATGGAGAAATAACAATGCAATCTTCCCCCCAGGATACCGTCAGAGGGGAAAAATAGAAGGGGGTCGGGGGGGGAGGTGGGGTTGTTTTTGCTCGTAAAAAAACAGAGGGAAATTCGGAAAATGGAAGGAATAGATGGACGGGAAAAAAGGAAAACTACATCAGGAACATTCGGGGGGAACAAAAAGTGGTCATTGCAGGATGTAATCCACCACAGAACTGCAGGACCCAAAGAGAGGAATATGAAGAGGCAACAGGCAATGGTGGAACACTTGTGAGGTGGCAAGAAGAGCTCACTCCGCAGAGAAAAAGTCGGGTTGGGGGGGATTTCAACCACAGGGAGTTTGACGGGGGAAAACCCTGGAGCCACAGGGGGGTCCTGAAAAGGGAGACCCCGGGATGTTGGAGGGTGCGGGAAAACCTAGCCCCAACATGTTAAGGACCTCCCAGAGGGGGAAGGGGAGGATAAAACCAGCAATTTTGGCCCGGTGTTCACCCGGGGAGCTAGACATTGAGGACATCAAGATGGGGTTCCCATAGGAGCTAGCGACCACGTGGTTCTGTGCTTTTTAATACTAGTAGAGCGCAAGTGGAGGAATAAAAAAGTAGAATGGGAAAAAAACCCGACTATAAAAGAGGGGCTAAAAAGGGTTGAAGAACTTCCTGCGGGGGGGGTCCAGTGGGACAGAGAACTGGCAGGGAAAAACCAGGGAAATGAAATGATGGGAAAATGAGCAAAAAAAGGAAGGAGGCAGTGGAAAGGGTTATTTCCCCAAGGGCAACGTAACAAGGGAAAAAGAACAAGCCCCCGGTTACCCACGGTGTAAGGGGGCAAAAACAAAGTGCAATAGAGAATGGAAAAAGTTCAGAAGGGAGAGAACACTCGAAAATAGGGGGATCAGTCGCAGAGCCAGGAATGAGTACGCACAGGTAAGGAGGGAGGCCCAGCGACAGTATGAAATGACATAGCATCGAGAATAAAGGGACTGACCCGAAGCTGTTGTATAGCCACATCAGGAGGAAGACAACAGTCAAAGACCAGGTGATCAGATTAAGGACGGAAGGTGGAGAACTCACAAGAAATGATCAGGGGGTATGTGAGGAGTGAACAGGAGATTTAAGAAGTTTTTACAGTAGAGACAGGAAGGGCTGTGGGAAGACAGAACAGAAGGGAACATCAAGAGGGAATATACCAACAAGTGTTGGATGACATACGAACAACTGAGGAGGAGGTGAAGAAGCTTTTTAAGTGACCTTGACACCTAAAAGGGCGATGGGACCGGACAACATCTCCCCATGGGTCCTTAGAGAAGGGAGCAGAGATGCTGTGTGTCCCTCTAACCACAATCTTCAACACACCCCTTGAAACTGGGCAACTACCTGAAAAATGGAAGACAGCTAATGTAGTCCCCATATTTAAGAAAGGAAACAGAAACGAGGCACTAACTACAGACCTGTGTCCTCTGACATGTATCGTTTTGCAAAGTCATGGAGAAGTTATCAGAGGAGAGTGGTCGAACACCTGGAAAGGAACAAGATTATAAATGAAAACCAGCAGGGGTTTCATGGAAGGCAAATTTTGTATCACAAACCTCCTGGAGTTTTATGACAAGGTAACAGAAGTAAGACACGAGAGAGGGGGTTTGGGTAGATTGCGTTTTCCTAGACTGCAGGAAGGCCTTTGACACAGTTCCCCACAAGAGATTAGTCAGAAGCTGGAGGATCGGGCACACGAAAAAGGGAAGGGCACTGCAATGGTAAGGGAATACCTGACAGGGAGGGCAACAACGAGTCATGGTACGTGTTGAGGTATCACAGTGGGCGCCTGTGACGAGCGGGGTCCCACAGGGGTCAGTCCTAGTACCAGTGCTATTTTTGATATATGTGAATGACATGATGGAAGGGATAGACTCTGAAGTATCCCTGTTTGCAGATGATGTGAAGCTAATGAGAATGATTAAATCGGATGAGGATCAGGCAGGACTACAAAGAGACTTGGACAGGCTGGACACGTGGTCCAGCAACTGGCTTCTCGAATTCAACCCTGCCAAATGCAAAGTCATGAAGATTGGGGAGGGGCAAAGAAGACCGCAGACAGAGTATAGGCTAGGTGGACAAAGGCTGCAAACCTCAGTCAAGGAGAAAGACCTTGGGGTGACCCTAACACCAAACACATCTCCGGAGGCACACATCAACCAGATAACTGCTGCAGCATATGGGCCCATGGCAAACCTGAGAATAGCGTTCCGATACCTTAGTAAGGAATCGTTCAAGACACTGTACACTGTGTACGTCAGGAGAATACTGCAGTATGCAGCACCAATTTGGAACCCACACCTGGTCAAGCACGTCAAGAAGTTAGAGAAAGTACAAAGGTTTACAACAAGGCTAGCTCCGGAGCTCAGGGGAATGTCGTTCAAAGAAAGGTTGAGGGGAATCGGACTGACGACACTGGAGGACAGAAGGGTCAGGGGAGACATAATAACAACATACAAAATAATGCGTGGAATAGACAAGGTGGACAAAGACAGGATGTTCCAGAGAGGGGACACAGAAACAAGGGGTCACAATTGGAAGCTGAAGACTCAGACGAGTCACAGAGATGTTAGGAAGTACTTCCTCAGTCACAGAGTAGTCAGGAAGTGGAATAGCCTAGCAAGTGATGTAGTGGAAGCAGGAACCATACATAGCTTTAAGGCGAGGTATGACAAAGCTCACGAAGCAGAGAGAGAGAGGACCTAGTAGCGATCAGTGAATAGGGGGGGGGGGGGGGAGGAGCTGAGTCTCGACCCTTGCAACCACAATTAGGTGAGTACAATTAGGAGAATTATGTGAGTACACACACACACACATTCACATACACACACACACACATACACACACACATACACACACACACACACACACACACACACATACACACACACACATACACAGAGAGCTAGGAGTCTGTCAAATACGCAGATAACAGACTTGCTAAATTTAGCATATAGGCACCAAAGTGTGTGAGCCAAGACCAGTGGAGACAAAATAACAACATACACTGGATAAGAGAAACTCACCTGGATTCCCCACGAGAAATCTGACTGAACGAGCTCTTCCAGTGAGTTGAGTGTAGGTGAGAGTGCAGGAAGGGTGAGAGTGGCTGTCAACATAGCCACGTATACGGTAACCATCACAAACATTGTGAGTACGAAGGTCAGCAGGAACACTCTGGGGCTTCTCTCAGATACCCAGTTGATGTTCTGGCTGTAAAGATGAGACGACAGGAGGTGAACCAGGGACGAGGAGGACACTGCTAAGAGACACAGGGACGAAGAGGACTCTGCTGATGTTGTTGATGTTGCAGTGTCTTCTTCGTGGCTAGTGCAACTACCACTACCACTAACCAATCCCTTGGATATGACCTACTTCCACTGGGGAATCCCCTCTACCAGTGACTATGCCCTCGTCTACTACCCGTCCCCATACACTTACGCCTATTTAATTTTAGCGCCAGCCTTCTTGCTTGTGCTCCAGAATCTCTTCAATTACGGTGCTCTGCACACCAACTTCAAGGCTGAGGGACTGATTACCTCATCTTTTGTATATTGTTCTACTGTCTTCAAGTTGTGTCCTAGAATCTGTATTGATAAAGCCACTGGTTGGCGATACGTCTGCAATTAAAGATACGTAGATGTCGCACATGTGACTATGATCAAGCTCACGGAGCAGGGAGAGAGAAAGAGGACCTAGTAGCTATCAGTGAAGAGGCGAGGCCAGGAGCTATGTCTCGACCACTGCAACCATGAATAGATATACACACACACACACATACACAGTAGGCTTGGATACCAAATAATTTTGCTCACACTGGAAAATCCATGTCTAAATATGTATGTGAGACTTCTAACGAAAGCTGGAGCCTGACTACTCTCTCCTCTCCGGTGCTTGAAGCATCACAAGCAATTATGCAGTGGTATAAGTAACAGCACTAGGTGACAGACATAACTTCCTTGTAAGCCGTTATAAAGTGACAGTAAAAATATAACATTAACGTAATAGAAGAAAATAATAATCAGTGCATCTCGAGGACTAACTTGAAACAGGCTCCGAAAACCACGAGGGAGGCCTTGACGACGGTGGTTGGGGATGCCAAGTGTCTTGTGGCATCAGGCTGAGCAGCCTGAGAGGAGAGTGTACACACAATGTAGTAGAAGGGTCCAGCCAGCCCCAGGGTAGCTGCGAACGCCATCCACACCTGTGTAAGATTATTCAGGTATACCTAAATACAGTTACATAGATTATCATACATAGCAGCATATGTGTAGAGAACCCGGGATAACCCAAAAAAGCCAACGTGACTTACTTTCATTGTGGTTCTTAATCTCCAGTAGGGGTTCTTAATCTCCAGTAGGGGTTCTTAATCTCCAGTAGGGGTTCTTAATCTCCAGTAGGGATTCTTAATCTCCAGTAGGGGTTCTTAATCTCCAGTAGGGGTTCTTAATCTCCAGTAGGGGTTCTTAATCTCCAGTAGGGGTTCTTAATCTCCAGTAGGGGTTCTTAATCTCCAGTAGGTTCTATCTCCAGTAGGGGTTCTTAATCTACCAGTAGGGGTTCTTAATCTCCAGTAGGGGTTCTTAATCTCCAGTAGGGGTTCTTAATCTCCAGTAGGGGTTCTTAATCTCCAGTAGGGGTTTCTTAATCTCCAGTAGGGGTTCTTAATCTCCAGTAGGGTTTTGGGGTTCTTATCTCCCGTAGGGTTCTAATCTCCAGTAGGGGTTCTTAATCTCGAGTAGGGGTTTTTCTTAATCTCCAGTAGGGATTCTTAATCTCCAGTAGGGGTTCTTAATCTCAAGTAGGGGTTCTTAATCTCCAGTAGGGGTTCTTAATCTTCACTGGGGTTCTTAATCTTCACTGGTGTTCTCAATCTCCACTGGGGTTCTTAATCTCCATCAGGGGTTCTTAATCTCCAGTAGGGGTTCTTAATCTCCAGTAGGGTTCTTAATCTCTCCCGTAGGGGTTCTTAATCTCCAGTAGGGGTTCTTAATCTCCAGTAGGGGTTCTTAATCTCCAGTAGGGGTTCTTAATCTCCAGTAGGGATTCTTAATCTCCAGTAGGGGTTGTAATCTCACTGGGGTTTAATCTCCAGTGGGTTCTAATCTCCAGTGGGGTTCTTAATCTCCACTGGGGTTCTTAATCTCACTGGGTTTCAATCTCCCTGGGGTTCTAATCTCCACTGGGTTCTCAATCTCCACTGGGGTTGTCAATCTCCATGGGGTTTGTCAATCTCCACTGGGGTTCTAATCTCCACTGGGGTTCTCAATCTTCCACTGGGGTTGTCAATCTCCACTGGGGTTCTCAATTTTCCACTGGGGTTCTCAATCTCACTGGGGTTGTCAATCTCCATGGGGGTTGTCAATCTCCACTGGGGTTCTCAATCTCCACTGGGGTTCTCAATCTCCACTGGGGTTCTCAATCTCCACTGGGGTTCTCAATCTCCACTGGGGTTGTCAATCTCCACTGGGGTTCTCAATCTCCACTGGGGTTCTCAATCTCCACTGGGGTTCTCAATCTCCACTGGGTTCTCATCTCCACTGGGGTTCTCAATCTCCACTGGGGTTCTCAATCTCCACTGGGGTTCTCAATCTCACTGGGGTTCATCAATCTTCCACTGGGTTCTCAATCTCCACTGGGGTTCTCAATCTCCACTGGGTTCTCAATCTCCCACTGGGGTTGTCAATCTCCACTGGGGTTCTCAATCTCCACTGGGGTTTCAATCTCCACTGGGTTCTCAATCTCCACTGGGGTTCTCAATCTCCACTGGGGTTGTCAATCTCCACTGGGGTTCTCAATCTCCACTGGGGTTCTCAATCTCCACTGGGGTTCTCAATCTCCCTGGGGTTTCAATCTCCACTGGGGTTCTCAATCTCCACTGGGGTTCTCAATCTCCACTGGGGTTCTCATCTTCCACTGGGGTTTCAATCTCCACTGGGGTTCTCAATCTCCACTGGGGTTGTCAATCTCCACTGGGGTTCTCAATCTCCACTGGGGTTCTCAATCTCCACTGGGGTTCTCAATCTCCACTGGGGTTGTCAATCTCCACTGGGGTTCTCAATCTCCACTGGGGTTCTCAATCTCCACTGGGGTTGTCAATCTCCACTGGGGTTGTCAATCTCCACTGGGGTTCTCAATCTCCACTGGGGTTCTCAATCTCCACTGGGGTGTCAATCTCCACTGGGGTTGTCAATCTACCACTGGGGTTCAATCTCCACTGGGGTTCACAATCTCCACCCGGGGTTTTCAATCTCCACGGGGTTCTCAACCAATGGGGTTGTCAATCTCACTGGGGTTGAATCCCACTGGGGTGAGTCTCACTGGGGGGGACAAATCTCACTGGGGGGGACGGTAAGCTCACTGGGGTGAAGACAAATCTCCACTGGGGCATTGAAGGGGTGTCAATCTCACCTGGGGTGAAGGGACGGAGGAGGTCTCAATCTCCACTGGGGTGGACAATCTCCCCTGGTGAGGCAAAATCTCACTGGGGGTGAAACTCCACGGGTGTCTCACCGCACAGGGGGAGTCAGATCTCCACTGGGGTTGGGACAATCTCCATGGGGGGACGGAGAATCTCCATGGGAGTTGTAATGACGGGGGGTCAAACTCAGGTGGGGTTCGGCAAATCTCCACTGGGGTTGAAGGGACTGGGGTTCCTGCAATGTCGACGGGGGTTGCTCACCTGGCATAGGGGGTTCTCAACTGCAGGTGGGGATGGAATCTCACTGGGTTGTCAATTCGGACTGGGGTTCTCAACTCAGTGAGGGGAGGAAGTCTCACACTGGCAGGTGAATCACTGGGGGTCTCAACCCATGGGGTCGGAATCTCCACTGGGGTTGGGCAATCTCACTATGGGAGTGTCAGTCTCCACTAGGGAGTTGACAATCCTCCCTGGGGTGGGCTCAATCTCCACTGGGGTGCCAATCTCCACCTGGGGTTTGACAATCTCCACTGGGTTGTAACGGACTGGGTGTTGCCTCAATCTGGCAGTGGGGGGCAAATCTCCCTGGGAGTTTAAGAACTGGGAGAGCCTCCACTGGTAGGTCAATACTGGGGGGCTCACCCTGGTGGTTGAATGACGGGGAGGCCTCACCTGCAGTGGGGTTGCAAGCTCCACTGGGGTTTAACGCCAGGGGTTTTCAATCTCCGCTGGGTGGGACAAATCTCCAACTGGGGATGTCAATCTCACTGGTAGTAATTCACGGGGTTGAATCTCACCTGGGGTTGTAGGACCCGGGGATGCAATCTCACCTGGGGTTAGGCAATCTCAAACCTGAGGTGATGGACGAGAATCCTAACTGGAGGAAGGGAGTGGGAGAGTCTCACCTGGCAGGTGAAGGGACGAGGAGAGCCTCACCTGGCAGGTGAAGGGACGGAGGAGAGCCTCACCTGGCAGGTGAAGGGACGGAGGAGAGTCTCACCTGGCAAGGTGAAGGGACGGAAGGAGAGCCTCACTGGTAGGTGAAGGGACGGAGGAGAGCCTCACCTGGCAGGTGAAGGGACGGAGAGAGAGTCCACCTGGCAGGTGAAGGGACGGAGGAGAGCCTCACCTGGCAGGTGAAGGGACGGAGGAGAGTCTCACTGGCAGGTGAAGGGACGGAGGAGAGCCTCACCTGGCAGGTGAAGGGACGGAGGAGGGGCCTCACCTGGCAGGTGAAGGGACGGAGGAGAGCCTCACCTGGTAGGTGAAGGGACGGAGGAGAGCCTCACTGGCAGGTGAAGGGACGGAGGAGAGCCTCACCTGGCAGGTGAAGGGACGGAGGAGAGCCTCACCTGGCAGGTGAAGGGACGGAGGAGAGCCTCACCTGGCAGGTGAAGGGACGGAGGAGAGCCTCACCTGGTAGGTGAAGGGACGGAGGAGAGCCTCACCTGGCAGGTGAAGGGACGGAGGAGAGCCTCACTGGTAGGTGAAGGGACGGAGGAGAGCCTCACCTGGCAGGTGAAGGGACGGAGGAGAGCCTCACCTGGCAGGTGAAGGGACGGAGGAGAGCCTCACCTGGCAGGTGAAGGGATGGAGAGAGCCTCACCTGGCAGTGGGGAGGGGAGAGCCTCACTGCAGGGGAAGGGACGGAGGAGAGCCTCACCTGGAGGTGAAGGGACGGAGGAGAGCCCCCTGGTAGGTGAAGGGACGGAGGAGAGCCTCACCTGGTAGGTGAAGGGACGGAGGAGAGCCTCACCTGGTAGGTGAAGGGACGGAGGAGAGCCTCACCTGGCAGGTGAAGGGACGGAGGAGAGCCTCACCTGGTAGGTGAAGGGACGAGGAGAGAGCCTCACCTGGAGGTGAAGGGACATGAGGAGAGCCTCACCTGGCATGGTGAAGGGACGGAGAGAGCCTCACCTGGTAGGTGAAGGGACGGAGGAGAGTCTCACCTGGTAGGTGAAGGGACGGAGGAGAGCCTCACCTGGTAGGTGAAGGGACGGAGGAGAGCCTCACCCGGCTAGGTGAAGGGACGGAGGAGAGCTCACCTGGTAGGTGAAGGGACGGAGGAGAGCCTCACCTGGTAGGTGAAGGGACGGAGGAGAGCCTCACCTGGTAGGTGAAGGACGGAGGAGAGCCTCACCTGGCAGGTGAAGGGACGGAGGAGAGCCTCACCTGGTAGGTGAAGGGACGGAGGAGAGCCTCACCTGGCAGGTGAAGGGACGGAGGAGAGCCTCACCTGGCAGGTGAAGGGACGGAGGAGAAACCTCACCTGGCAGGTGAAGGGACGGAGGAGAGCCTCACCTGGCAGGTGAAGGGACGGAGGAGAGCCTCACCTGGCAAGGTGAAGGGACGGAGGAGAGCCTCACCTGGCAGGTGAAGGGACGGGAGAGCTCCCGGAGGTGAAGGGAGGAGAGCTCACCTGGCAGGTGAAGGGACGGAGGAGAGCCTCACCTGGCAGGTGAAGGGAGGAGGAGAGTCTCACCTGCGGAGGTGAAGGGACGGAGGAGAGCCTCACCTGGTAGGTGAAGGGACGGAGGAGAAGCCTCACCTGGCAGGTGAAGGGACGGAGGAGAGCCTCACCTGGTGGTGAAGGGCGGAGGAGAGCCTCACCTGGGAGGTGAAGGGACGGAGGAGAGCCTCACCTGGTAGGTGAAGGGACGGAGGAGAGTCCTCACTGGCAGGTGAAGGGACGGAGGAGAGCCTCACCTGGTAGGTGAAGGGACGGAGGAGAGCCTCACCTGGCAGGTGAAGGGACGGAGGAGAGTCTCACCTGGCAGGTGAAGGGACGGAGGAGAGCCTCACCTGGTAGGGGAAAGGGACGGAGGAGGGGCCCCACCTGGCAGGTGAAGGGACGGAGGAGAGCCTCACCTGGTAGGTGAAGGGACGGAGGAGGCCTCACCTGGCAGGGAAGGGACGGAGGAGAGCCTCACCTGGTAGGTGAAGGGACGGAGGAGAGCCTCACCTGGTAGGTGAAGGGACGGAGGAGCTCACCTGCAGTAGGGACGGAGGAGAGCTCACCTGGTAGGTGAAGGGACGGGGAGAGTCTCACCTGGCAGGTGAAGGGACGGAGGAGAGCCTCACCTGGCAGGTGAAGGGACGGAGGAGAGCCTCACCTGGTAGGTGAAGGGACGGAGGAGAGCCTCACCTGGCAGGTGAAGGGACGGAGGGAGCTCCACTGGTAGGTGAAGGGACGGAGGAGAGCCTCACCTGGCAGGTGAAGGGACGGAGGAGAGCCTCACCTGGTAGGTGAAGGACGGAGGAGAGCCTCACCTGGCAGGTGAAGGGACGGAGGAAGAGGCCTCACCTGGCAGGTGAAGGGACGGAGGAGATCCTCACCTGGCAGGTGAAGGGACGGAGGAGAGTCTCACCTGGCAGGTGAAGGACGGAGGAGAGCCTCACCTGGCAGGTGAAGGGACGGAGGAGAGCCTCACCTGGCAGGTGAAGGGACGGAGGAGAGCCTCACCTGGCAGGTGAAGGGACGGAGGAGAGCCTCACCTGGCAGGTGAAGGGACGGAGGAGAGCCTCACCTGGCAGGTGAAGGGACGGAGGAGAGCCTCACCTGGCAGGTGAAGGGACGGAGGAAGTCTCACCTGGCAGGTGAAGGGACGGAGGAGAGCCTCACCCGGCAGGTGAAGGGACGGGGGGAGAGCCTCACCTGGCAGGTGAAGGGACGGAGGAGAGCCTCACCTGGCAGGTGAAGGGACGGAGGAGAGCCTCACCCGGCAGGTGAAGGGACGGAGGAGAGCCTCACCTGGGCAGGGGAAGGGACGGAGGAGAGCCTCAAACCCGGCAGGTGAAGGGACGGAGGAGAGTCCTCACCCGGAGGTGAAGGGACGGAGGAGAGCTCACCCGGCAGGTGAAGGGACGGAGGAGAGCCTCACCTGGCAGGTGAAGGGACGGAGGAGAGCCTCACCTGGCAGGTGAAGGGACGGGGAGAGCCTCACCTGGCAGGTGAAGGGACGGAGGAGAGCCTCACCTGGCAGGTGAAGGGACGGGGAGGGGAGCCTCACCTGGCAGGTGAAGGGACGGAGGAGAGCCTCACCTGGCAGGTGAAGGGACGGAGGAGAGCCTCACCTGGCAGGTGAAGGGACGGAGGAGAGTCTCACCTGGCAGGTGAAGGGACGGAGGAGAGCCTCACCTGGCAGGTGAAGGGACGGAGGAGAGCCTCACCTGGCAGGTGAAGGGACGGAGGAGAGCCTCACCTGGCAGGTGAAGGGACGGAGGAGAGCCTCACCTGGCAGGTGAAGGGACGGAGGAGAGCCTCACTGGCAGGTGAAGGGACGGGGGGGAGAGCCTCACCTGGCAGGTGAAGGGACGGAGGAGAGTCTCACCTGGCAGGTGAAGGGACGGAGGAGAGCCTCACCTGGCAGGTGAAGGGACGGAGGAGAGCCTCACCTGGCAGGTGAAGGGACGGAGGAGAGCCTCACCTGGTAGGTGAAGGGACGGAGGAGGGGCCTCACCTGGTAGGTGAAGGGACGGAGGAGAGCCTCACCTGGTAGGTGAAGGGACGGAGGAGAGCCTCACCTGGCAGGTGAAGGGACGGAGGGAGAGCCTCACCTGGCAGGTGAAGGGACGGAGGAAGCCTCACCTGGCAGGTGAAGGGACGGGAGGAGAGCCTCACCTGGTAGGTGAAGGGACGGAGGAGAGCCTCACCCGGGAGGTGAAGGGGGCGGAAAGGAGAGCCTCACTGGTAGGTGAAGGGACGGAGGAGAGCCTCACCCCGGTAGGTGAAGGGACGGAGGAGAGTCTCACCTGGCAGGTGAAGGGACGGAGGAGAAACCTCACCTGGTAGGTGAAGGGACGGAGGAGGCCTCACCTGGTAGGTGAAGGGACGGAGGAGTCTCACCTGGTAGGTGAAGGGGGACGGAGGAGAAGACCTCACCTGGTAGGTGAAGGGACGGAGGAGAGCCTCACCTGGTAGGTGAAGGGACGGAGGAGAGCCTCACCTGGTAGGTGAAGGGACGGAGGAGAGTCTCACCTGGCGGTGAAGGCGAGGAGAGCTACCTGGTAGGTGAAGGGACGGAGGAGAGCCTCACTGGCAGGTGAAGGGACGGAGGAGAGCCTCACCTGGTAGGTGAAGGGAAAGGAGGAGAGCCTCACCTGGCAGGTGAAGGGACGGAGGAGAGCCTCACTGGTAGGTGAAGGGACGGAGGAGAGGCTCACCTGGTAGGTGAAGGGGACGGAGGAGAGCCTCACCTGGTAGGTGAAGGGACGGAGGAGAGCCTCACCTGGTAGGTGAAGGGACGGAGGAGAGCCTCACCTGGTAGGTGAAGGGACGGAGGAGAGCCTCACCTGGTAGGTGAAGGGACGGAGGGAGACCTCACCTGGTAGGTGAAGGGAAAGGAGAGAGCCTCACCTGGTAGGTGAAGGGACGGAGGAGAGCCTCACCTGGCAGGTGAAGGGACGGAGGAGAGCCTCACCTGGTAGGTGAAGGGACGGAGGAGAGCCTCACCTGGTAGGTGAAGGGACGGAGGAGAGCCTCACCTGGTAGGTGAAGGGACGGAGGAGAGCCTCACCTGGTGGTGAAGGGACGGAGGAGAGCCTCACCTGGTAGGTGAAGGGACGGAGGAGAGCCTCACCTGGTAGGTGAAGGGGACGGAGGAGAGCCTCACCTGGTAGGTGAAGGGACGGAGGAGAGCCTCCTGGTAGGTGAAGGACGGAGGAGAGCTCACCTGGTAGGTGAAGGGACGGAGGAGAGCCTCACCTGGTAGGTGAAGGGACGGAGGAGAGCCTCACCTGGTAGGTGAAGGGACGGAGGAGAGCCTCACCTGGCAGGTGAAGGGACGGAGGAGAGCCTCACCTTGAGTGAAGGGATCGGAGGAGAGCCTCACCTGGTAGGTGAAGGGACGGAGGAGAAGCCTCACCTGGTTGGTGAAGGGACGTGAGGAGAGCCTCACCTGTAGTGAAGGGACGGAGGAGAGCCTCACCTGTAGGTTGAAAGGGACGGAGAGAGCATCACCTGAGGTGAAGGGAAAAGGAGGAGGCCTCACCCGGCAGGTGAAGGGACGGAGGAGAGCCTACCTGGTAGGTGAAGGGACGGAGGAGTAGCCTCAACTGGAGATGTGAAGGGACGGAGGAAGAGCCTCACCTGGTTTGGTGAAGGGACGGAGGAGAGCCTCACCTGGTAGGTGAAGGACGGAGAGACTCACTATGGTAAGGTGAAGGGACGGAGGAGAGCCTCACTAGTAGGTGAAGGGACGGAGGAGAGCTCATGTAGGTTAATAAACGGAGTGAGTTCACTGGTAGGGGAGGGACAGGAGGAGACTAGATGGTAACTATATGACAGGGGAGCCTCAACCTTATGAAGGGACGGTGGAGTTCAACTTAGTTAGGACGGAAGAAGCTGCCTCACCATAGGTCAAAGGACGGAGAAGCCTCACCATGTAGGTGAAGAGGGGAGAGAGTCACCTGGTAGGTGAAGGGACGGAGGAGAGCCACATGTGTAGGTAAGAGGAGCGAGGCTATCCTGTGCAGGTTCGAGGTTGTCGGAGGTAGTGTCTCCTTCATGTAGCAGTGAAGGCTCTAGTGACGGTCCTACCTGATTGCTTTGAAGGCGTAAAAGCCTCCCCCATGAACGCTCACCAGGGTTAAATGCTCATAAGTAATAAGTAGTATATAGGTAATACAATACATATAATAACAATTAATGTAATGGTAATATTAAGTCAGGTTTTTAGTTGGAAGTAATGCATTTAATAGTTGGAAAACTTACTAACGAGTTTGTTGGAAATAGTGCTATTGCTGACCTGAGCGGCAGCATAAATATGAATTAAAATGGTAAGGTCTAATAATATTTGTATAATCAATATTTAGTGCGAATGCTAAATAATAATGGAAGAATTTTATCTAATGTTAATAAATAAATTACGTTAAATAATCTAGGGGTTATTTCAACAATAGCAATTCTGAATCTGGACTGCATAATAGAATAATCATAATAATAATAATAAATTAAAAAATAATAATAATAATAATAGTAATGTAATGAAATATGTCCATAAGGAAATAATAATACATTATTATGTAGAAATATAATATATAGACGGAGTAATATACTATATGTAAGAAAATCCTGACAGAAGTTTCAAACAAGTACAAATTTTTAATTATGAGTAAATGAGTAAACTAGGGAAGGGAACCGTAGTATTGAATCGGTCCCAAAAGGCGTCCCTCTACAAAGAGAGTAATTAGGAGGGGCTCTCCTGAGCATGTTGTTGTCGACGCAGTTGTCGGCAGGTACCAGGTGATCTCCTTCCTTATGGTAGCAGCTGAAGGGCTCGTAGACGAGCGTCACCACCCTCATCTGGTGGCCCTGGAAGTTCTACACACCCAACACGCCACCCATTAGATCAGGTCACCACTGGTGTAGTAAATAGTTGAGTAGGTAACTACAGTAGATATTAGGTAACTACAATACAGTCGACCCTCAACTAACAGCGGCATTAAGTAATGGTAATTTCGTCTACCGGTGATTTTTGCCGTAGAAAAAATGCCTTAACCAACGGCGAAAAACTTAACCAACGACGTTTGTTGGGAATGTGTCTATGTGCCCGGAGCGCGGCCTGAGCGGGCCCAGCCACTCCGAAAGTCAGTGTGCCATTGTTTACAAGCTGTTGTGGTCGGTTTCCACGTGTGCTTACCATATATTTTGTATAATTCCACTATTTCTAGTGCTTGTAACTGCTAAATAAGCTACCATGGGTCCCAAGAAAGCTTCTAGTGCCAAGCCTGTGTTAAAAAGGGTGAGAATTACGATGGAAATGAAGTCCTTCTGGAAGGGGATTCTCCTTCCAAGCAATAGACAATTCTGAATTTCCCTGCTGCTTGCACATCACTCATCAACAACTCCACAATAAAGGTAAGTGACATTTAATTATTGTTTATTTCGCATGTCTCGTTCCCTTCCTTATAAGGAAATGTATATTTCATGTAAAAAAAAAAATCAGATTTTTGTGTGTCAGGAACGGATTAATTCTATTTACATTATTTCTTATGGGGAAAATTAACTCGACCACCGGCAATTTCGACCAACGGCAAGCCCTCTGGAACTGATTAATGCCGTTGGTTGAGGGTCCACTGTAGGTAGTTGTTTAGGTAACTCAAACAAGGAGTGGATTACAATCTTGGGCTGTCAGTCAGCAGTCTGAGAACAATAATACTATAAGAACTTTAACTGACACCAGTCAGTCCATCTATCATCATTCTATCACTCAGGAAGAGATACATGTCTATGGCTCTTCCAACAAAATAAGCAGACTCTTGGATGTCACTACGCCCGGCTCCGGCTGGGTTACAAGTATCTTTGGCAGGTTAAATCACCACCACCAGATGTAGACCAAACGAAATGTAAACTTTGCCAGATGGACTACTGTCACACCCTGCGTCACTATGTACTGGAATGCGATAAATTTAATGAATTTAGAGACAACTCACTCAGATATGTTTAAAAAATGTCAAAGTATTTTATCCACTGTGGTATATTACAAACCATTCTGGAAAAATACCCTGACTTTGCTCACTGTATGTGTGACCTGACTCATGTTTGCAGAAATAACTCAATATTAATGTGACCAGAATTAAACTTTGGGGTTCAGTCCTTGGACCCATTATGTACCTCAGTAATCTTTTGACTACCGCCCACAGGATGGGTATAAGGTGCGTAATAATGATATTAAACTAACGGTAGGTTGTTAGGCAACTACAGAAGGTAATTAATTAGGTTACTACAATGAGTATTTGGTTAGGGAACCGCTTATGCAATAGGTAACTGAGTGGAAGAGTTTGGGTTAAGGAGAGTAGGGCGTAACAGAGCCAGACGAGCTTCCAGGAGGATAATGGGTATAATGAGAAAATAAGCAAAATATTGCCTTGATTTTGAAACAGAGAAGTTGATAATGCATGGCTGAATCTTGAGTACAAGACCTTATTTGAGCGAGTCCATGGTACAAAACCTTCTCAGTGGGAGGATTTCAGTGCATTTATTTGTTCACATAAAATAGAATAACAGCACATTGTTTATGTACCAAGTTTTGATAAACAAATATAAAAATAGCATTTTAAATAGTCGGGATCAAATTTTACTAATACAGGTGAAGATTTGGGGCTCAGGTCGCGCCTTCGGCTCATAACTAACTGACCCAGGTTTAATCCATAGGCCATTAGAAGCGTTGGCCATGTTTCTTACACTTTTTGCCACTGGTCACCTAGCAGCAGATAGGTATCCGGATATTAGGTGACTGCTCTTGGTCGCATCCCTGGGCAAGAAAATGGAGGAAGAGCATAATTATATAGGTTTAGGTTATGAAATAAGCTGAAGTGAGATAAGAGCTTCTGGCTTGCACATTCAGTGATGTAGGGAAGAAATGCAAGTAGATATACCCACCTTAAAGAGGTTTGGGAAGAGAGGCGTGTCACTGAGAAAGCCAGTGGTGACGCTCCACTCAGCTGCTACCTTCAGCTGAGGGTTTCCTGAGGCGCAGTAGGGACACATCTGTAGCAGCTGGTACACGTTGGATACCCGAGACACACTCGAGGAAGATCCAGTAGTGTCTTGCTTCACCTGTGACGCCACCACGAGGTTGTAGCTCGTTCCTGTGGAGGATCACTAAGTTGAGCTCAAGTCAGAGTGTGATGGGCTGTGTACATCTCGGTACATGAACCTCGGTAGGTGATGCCTGAATGGTGGTATAACAAATAGTTAGACAAAATATCTTCTTCAGTGGATGGTATCTTGGTACATGACTGGATGAAGAGCGAACCAGGCTCGAACCTTCGTCTGCTAGACGGAATCCTTGGTAAGAAGATGAAGAATAAAAGTACACGAAAGTATGAACTTCAGTTATTATAGACAGAACGAGAAAAAAAAATGTGGATTTTTTTTTTTATGTATTTAGAAACCAGGAAATAACTCACTGATAGACACTCACTAAGAACCAGGTACCATGAATTCTCACAAGGGAGAACTAAGAATGTAGAGCCAGGTTCTCACCAGGTATATAGTGCCAGGTGCTCACCAGGCATAGAGTGCCAGGTGCTCACCAAGCATAGAGTGCCAGGTGCTCACCAGGCATAGAGTGCCAGGTGCTCACCAAGCATATAGTGCCAGGTGTTCACCAAGCAAATAGTGCCAAGTACTCACCAAGCATATAGTGCCAGGTTCTCACCATGCACATAGTGCCAGGTGCTCACCAAGCAAATAGTGCCAGGTGCTCACCAAGCATATAGTGCCAGGTGCTCACCAAGCAAATAGTGCCAGGTGCTCACCAAGCATATAGTGCCAGGTTCTCACCAGGCATATAGTGCCAGGTGCTCACCAAGCATATAGTGAGAGGTCCTCACCAAGCATATAGTGCCAGGTGCTCACCAAGCATATAGTGCCAAGTGCTCACCAAGCAAATAGTGCCAGGTACTCACCAAGCATATAGTGCCAGGTGCTCACCAAGCATATAGTGCCAGGTGCTCACCAAGCAATAGTGCCAGGTGCTCACCAAGCATATAGTGCCAGGTTCTCACATGCATAGGTCAGGGCTCACACATATGTGACAGGTGCTCACAAGCAAAGCCATGCCACAACAAATAGTGCCAGGTCTCACCAAGCATATAGTGCCAGATTAACCCCAAGTCAATATGCCATGTGCTACAAAGCATATATGCCAGTTTCACATGCATATAGTTGCCAGGTTCAACATCTATCATGCAAGGTATCTTACATGCAATTAGTGCCAGGTTCTCACCAAGCATATAGTGCCATATTCTCACCATGTATATAGTGCCAGGTTTTCACCAAGCATATAGTGCCAGGTTCTCACAATGAATATAATGCAAGGCTATCACCATGCATATAGTGCCAGGTTCTCACCAAGCATATAGTGCCAAGTTCCCACCAAGCATATAGTGCCAGGTTCTCACCATGCATATAGTGCCAGGTTCTCACCATGCATATAGTGCCAGGTTCTCACCATGCATATAGTGCCAGGATCTCACCAAGCATATAGTGCCAAGTTCTCACCAAGTCCTAACAATCTGACTGGTCAGAGACCATGCTAATATTAGCGGACGGCGGACCGAGCCTCCACCACTCCTCGCACTGATTAACCCACACGGGTCTAGCGCTTCGTGAAATACAAAAAAAAAAGAAAAACAGATAAGTTAGCAAATAATCATGAAAGATATCTTAATGACAACTTAATCAGGAGTGAATCAAGAATAAACCATACCACGGGTAGGGATAGAACCCTCGGTCAGACATAGAACCCGCGGTCAGACAGTCAAAACTCCAGACCGTCGCCTTAGCCACTGGACCAGCTAGTCAAAATATGATTCATCCAACTAGGTATATTTCTACACCATAGGAGGTTAGCACAGGCACCACTGTGACCACAGAGGTGGTCACAGTAGTGCCTATGCTAACCTTCGTATGGTGTAGACATATACCTAGTTGGATGAATCTTAATGTAGCTAGCTGGTCCAGTGGCTAAGGCGACGGTCTGGAGTCTTGAGACTCTCTGACCGCGGGCTCTATCCCCGCCCGTGGTATGGTTTATTTGCAATCGTGTCATTACGAGTGAATCAAGAATGTTTGGACTGATACCCGCTGAGGAGACTATGGGAACAAATATTTAGCGCCGCACACTCACTGTGGGAGGATGGATACAGCATAGGATGCTCATAGCTCAGGAGGATGGATACAGCATAGGATGCTCATAGCACAGGGAGGATGGATACAGCATAGGATGCTCATAGCTCAAGGAGGATGGATACAGCATAGGATGCTCATAGCTCAAGGAGGATGGATAAAGCATAGGATGCTCATAGCTCAAGGAGGATGGATACAACATAGGATGCTCATAGCACAAGGAGGATGGATACAGCATAGGATGCTCATAGCACAAGGAGGATGGATACAGCATAGGATGCTCATAGTTCAAGGAGGATGGATACAGCATAGGATGTTCATAGCTCAAGGAGGATGGATACAGCATAGGATGCTCATAGCTCAGGGAGGATGGATACAGCATAGGATGCTCATAGCTCAAGGAGGATGGATACAGCATAGGATGAACATAGCTCAAGGAGGATGGATACAGCATAGGATGATCATAGCTCAAGGAGGATGGATACAGCATAGGATGATCATAGCTCAAGGAGGATGGATACAGCATAGGATGCTCATAGCACAAGGAGAATGGATACAGCATAGGATGATCATAGCACAAGGAGGATGGATACAGCATAGGATGATCATAGCACAAGGAGGATGGATACAGCATAGGATGCTTATAGCTCAAGGAGGATGGATACAGCATAGGATGAACATAGCTCAAGGAGGATGGATACAGCATAGGATGATCATAGCTCAAGGAGGATGGATACAACATAGGATGATCATAGCTCAAGGAGGATGGATACAGCATAGGATGATCATAGCTCAGGGAGGATGGATACAGCATAGGATGATCATAACTCAGGCAGGATGGGTACAGCATAGGATGATCATAACTCAGGCAGGATGGGTACAGCATAGGATGAACACATAACTCAGGCAGGATGGGTACAGCATAGGATGATCATAACTCAGGAAGGATGGATACAGCATAGGATGATCATAGCTCAAGGAGGATGGATACAGCATAGGATGATCACAGTTCAGGGAGGATGGATACAGCATAGGATGATCATAACTCAGGCAGGATGGGTACAGCATAGGATACTCATAATTCAGGGAGGATGAACACAGCATAGGATGATCATAGCTTAGGGAGGATGGGTACAGCATAGGATGATCATAACTCAGGAAGGATGGGTACAGCATAGGATGATCGTAACTCAGGCAGGATGGGTACAGCATAGGATACTCATAATTCAGGGAGGATGAACACAGCATAGGATGATCATAACTCAGGCAGGATGGGTACAACATAGGATGAACACATAACTCAGGCAGGATGGGTACAGCATAGGATGATCATAACTCAGGAAGGATGGGTACAGCATAGGATACTCACTGAGAACATTGTGAGAGATGAACTGGTAAGGCTCCACTACATGACCAGGGAAGGCCAGGATGTACTTGCTGGATCCTTCATACCAGGAGTCCTCCCTCAGGCTGCTGAACGCTGCACCGATCCCCTGAATCATCATGATATATATCTAATTTGTTTCAGTGAGCTTGTGATATCTTGCCTTGTGAGTGTATTATATGACAAATTAAACCACGGTACGGGTGGGGCTTGAATTGGCGGCAAGTGAATCGTAGAACTCCAGGCCAGACGTCACTTGGCCAGCTGGCTGAAGTTTTACGACTCACCTGACGCGAGTTCAAGCCCCTCCCGTACCATGGGTTGTTTGCAATTGTATCATTACGATTTCGTGAGTCACGATGACAAATTATTTTATAATTAAATCTTATTACAAATAACTCACTTCCAGGTCAGCAAGAACAACGAAGGCCACGCAGAATTCTTCCTGGACGCGACTGTGGCTCGTCTTGTAAATATAGAAGGTTGCTGGAGGCTTGGCCAGAAAGGTGTCCAAATCCCACACCATAAGGTCCTCTTCCCAATTGTTCACCAGCTGGCTCACCAGATCGTCCAGCTGATTAATCTTCATAATTGGGTTCGTTCGGTCACCCGGATTCATTTGGTTGCTGTTCTTGGCACCGCTGCTGTTTGTCTTGTATAGCACAACCTGGCAGTGTTCCGGTGTGAGACACGTGGAAAAAGCAGTCAAATGGAAATATAGATCATTCAGTTTGAAACATAGATCCTGCAGTCTGGAAACATAGGTCATGCAGTTTAGAAACGTAAATCATGCAGTTTGAAAACAGTGGTCATATTATGCTCGAATTTCCTTTTAAATTTTCATAACTTACCTTGTGACAGCCAGGCAGGTGAAGGCTAACAGTCTGGTACAGCAGATGAGCCACCTCTCTTGTCTGAGGTGCTAGATGTGTCCCTCCCACTGTATGGGACGCCAGACTCGCACATACGCCAGCTAACGCCACCCCATCAGTTCACCTGAAGGAGGCGTCTGCTAACACCTTCAGGTAGGGGCGCATTTGAGTTGGAGAACCCTTCCTCTGTTTCATTTACTTCTGACTCTGCACTTCTCAGAGTGTTTCCCTGTGGCCAAAAGCTTTCTGAGGGAGGTAATGACGCCAGGGAAGATGGACCCCCGTGGGTTTTAACTCCCAACGACGCTGCAGCCAATAGAGGAATTTCTAGGCCCGTGAATGTGAAGTATATTGTAAGAGCGACTTGTATGATCTTGCTTCCCCGGGGCCTCCTCATGGTACATACTTGAGAGGGAGGTAGATACTGCGTCAGATGTATAAACAGCCTGAGCAAAGACAGAAACCGTATAAGGAATGGCTGGAAAAGCGGGAAGGGAGGGAGAAAGAGCATGAGGATGAAAGTTAGGGAAGGAAGGAAGGAAGGTTGTGATTGTCTGCTTATACAGCAGACAGATGCTTCACAGTCGTGCAACTCTGAGATATGTTAGCGCGTGGATGTGTCAGAGATCTTAAGTCCCTCTTCATCGTCTTGAATCTTTGATGTTGATCCTATGATCACTGACTGTAGAGTATTGACCAACGCCCACCCCAACCTGTCACTCCAACTTTCTTCTTGATACCAACAAAGGTCAACGCTAGTTAGTGTTCTTTCAAGGAAAATTTAAAGGCATTTTGATTTTGTTATTATTATCGTTATTATAGTTATTATATTAATTATATTTTTATTAGTAGTAATTAGTAATTTTTAATATATTATTATTATTATTATTATTATTATTATTATTATTATTATTATTATTAGTAGTAGTAGTAGTAGTAGTAGTAGTAGTAATAACATATGTATAAATATTATTATAATTGCCATAATTATTTTTCTAATTATTTTTAATATTATATAATAATAATAATAATAATAATAATAATAATAATAATAATAATAATAATAATAATAATAATTACTATTATTATTATTATTATTATTATTATTATTATTATTATTATTATTATTGTTGTTGTTGTTGTTGTTGATATTATTATTATTATTGTTATTATTTTATTCATGGATAATAGGAGGAAATTATAATTGATTCTAGGGAAAGGGAACACAAATTCCTTGGATCAAGAGCTCTCCACCGGCATCAAGACTTCCACGATCACCTCACCATGAAGACTCTGTTATGGAGAACAATGATACCACAGTATCATGAAGACTCTGTTATGGAGATCAGTGATACCACAGTATCATGAAGACTCTGTTATGGAGAACAATGATACCACAGTATCATGAAGACTGTTATGGAGAACAATGATACCACAGTATCATGAAGACTCTGTTATGAAGATCAATGATACCACAGTATCATGAAGACTCTGTTATGGAGAACAATGATACCACAGTATCATGAAGACTCTGTTATGGAGAACAATGATACACAGTATCATGAAGACTCTGTTATGGAGAACAATGATACACAGTATCATGAAGACTCTGTTATGGAGAACAATGATACCACAGTATCATGAAGACTCTGTAATGAAGATCAATGATACCACAGTATCATGAAGACTCTGTTATGGAGAACAATTGTAGACAGCCTGTACTGTCTGCACAGACAGCCCATGCTGTCTGCCAGCTTAGTTCATATTTCGTGCCATGCTGGTGCTGCCACTTCAGTATGCCCAGACTTGCCTCACCCTCACTCACACAGCGGCCTAGCAGGAAGACACAAGGCCTCCCAGCTCTCTCTCGTGGGATGGCCCTGCCCGGGCCATGGACTCAAACACACAAGCCTGTGTACCCACCACGACTTAACAAAACGTATCATTTCAACTACCCGCTTTCAGCCCTACCAAACAAACCCGTTATAAATGGTAGCAGCTGTGGTCGCAGCAGTGTGTTTGCCCAAAGCGAGGAAGGAAGAGGTATGAAGTCATCTTCACTTCATCACCCTACACAAGAAGCATCCGTCTCTCAACAAGTTATCCTGATGTCGTGTCTGCACGTTTGAGCACCCAGACACAGGTACAAGCAGGATCCGAAATTTGCCGAATATCTTCGAGAATTGTGAGTAGCGTCCCAGTGACTCCATGCTACAGTGTCCCACGCTGTTTCTCAAGTCACGTGTTCAGCGTCACTTGTATGTTGCTGCTGATGTTGTTCAGCTCAGCACAGCTGTTTCAGCAAGCCAGAGGTGAGTTTTGTGGTGATTTCTGCGTCCAGTGTGAGCTTCTCCACGTGTTTGTGGGTGGAGGAGGAGGAGGAATGGCCAGATGCTCCCTCGCCATACACTCATCCACGCTCCTTGCCACCACACTACCATACACCACTCACCACTGCACACTCCCTCTGCTGTGTTTTCTGCTGTTTCTCGTGTGATTCATTGCCAGAGCTGTGTATCCGAGTGCCCGAGGCCACTCGAAGCTACGTGGATCAGCATGCCACGTAGATCACGACACCACGTAGATCACGACGCCACATGGGTGTGGGCGATGTCACGTAGAACTACAAACCACATGAGTTACCGAGCCAGATGTCCCAGGCCTCATGCTGTGGTCTGTTGCCCGCATCACATTGACGTCACCGACGATGCTGCCCGACTTCATGACGTCACGATGTCTGCCTGACGTCACCTCGAGATGTCTGCTGACGTCACAGTGCTGCTGACGTCACCTCGCGACATCACGCCTGACATTACATGATGTCACCATCGAGTGTTCAGTAATTATTTCCGTATTGTCGAGAAGATTGAGAGAAAATATATGTCGTGTGTTAATTAATTCCTCTCAGTCAGTGTTCTCACATTTTAGTATATGTCTTAGTGTCAGTTTTGTGCACAGAAAAGCATCATTTGCTAGTTTAAGCCATGTTGTACAGAGGTGTGTTTTTAAAGTTTCCGTGTGTCCAGTGAGGTCTGAGCCAGACCTGAGTAGCACCACTGTGTTAAGTCACCCGTGTGACCAGTGTGTTTGACAGCTATCAGACAGCCCTGAGTGACCGAGCCCTCTTGTACAGAAAGCTTCTATGCTCGTCGCTCGTAATGTTCTGCAGAATCGTACCTGCTACGATTCCCATCGAGATTTGTTTCACTTCACCTCCAGACCGTCAGAGTGCAGTTATATGTAGAGAAACAAGTCTGGGGAAGCTTAGACTAACCTCTGCTATAACTCCAACTGTTGAGAGAATGACACACTGTGTCAGCCTCGTGTCACAAGCTTCAGTGAGCAGCCTGCACAAAGAAGATGTCACTTTGACTGCTAGCTCTCTCACTGCAGTCTGGTGTATGATGTTACGACTCCCAGACGTTTCGCCCAGTCGTCTCTGCCATGACTCGCTCCACAACTCGCTCCACGCTCGCCGGCAGTGACAGCCCAGCGGCAGTACCAGTCGAGAAGTGTCCTCCTGAGTCGCTTGCCAGAAGTCCTGCCCAGTTGCCGAGTTTTGTCGACGCCTCACTCGAGGTCACCAGCATATCATGCCCCAGGTTGAGTGAAAACCTGCAGCGACTCCTACGATGACTGCTTCACCGTTCCAGAGGAGACCGTACCCTGTTACGTCACAGCTCAGCCGCAGCGATGTCTCCTGTGTTGCAGTATCTGTCCAGACGCAGGAAGGCGTGCAGTGATGCCCTTCGATGCTCACTGCCTTTGACCACGATGTTTAGCACACCCCACATGTTTTTTTCTTCTCTCCCTGTAGGAAGTTTTTTTTCCATGTCCATATGTATATTATGTTTTTATTTTGTGTTCTGTGCCCTGTTCCTACGAGAGAGAGACCGAGTTTCTTTTACTACCAGTATTGTCGCGTTGGGACGACGCGAGGTGCGTGGCCGAGCAAATGTAGACAGCCTGTACTGTCAGAACACACAGCCTAGCCGTCTGCTCTGACTAGTTCATATTTCGCGGCATTTAGGTGCTGCCCTCTTTAGGCTCACTCAGGTCAGTGGGAGGCTGAGCCCATCTGCCCTCACTCACACAGCGGCCTAGCAGGAAGACACAAGGCCTCCCAGCTCTCTCTCGTGTGATGGCCCTGCCCGGGCCGATGGGCTCAAACACACAAGCCTGATACCCACCACGACTTAACAATAAAGTAAGAAGCCTCCGAAGACGTATAATTTCAACTACCCGCTTTCAGCCCTACCAAACAAACCCGTTATACAATGATACCACAGTATCATGAAGACTCTGTTATGGAGAACAATCATACCACAGTATCATGAAGACTCTGTTATGGAGAACAATGATACCACTGTATCATCAAGACTCTGTTATGGAGAACAATGATACCACAGTATCATGAAGACTCTGTTATGTAGAACAATGATACCACAGTATCATGAAGTCTCTGTTATGAAGATCAATGATACCACAGTATCATGAAGACTCTGTTATGGAGAACAATGATTCCACAGTATCATGAAGACTCTGTTATGGAGAACAATGATACCACAGTATCATGAAGACTCTGTTATGGAGATCAGTGATACCACAGTATCATGAAGACTCTGTTATGGAGAACAATGATTCCACAGTATCATGAAGACTCTGTTATGGAGATCAATGATACCACAGTATCATGAAGACTCTGTTATGGAGAACAATGATACCACAGTATCATGAAGACTCTGTTATGGAGAACAATGATACCACAGTATCATGAAGACTCTGTTATGGAGAACAATGATACCACAGTATCATGAAGACTCTGTTATGGAGATCAGTGATACCACAGTATCATGAAGACTCTGTTATGAAGATCAATGATACCACAGTATCATGAAGACTCTGTTATGGAGAACAATGATACCACAGTATCATGAAGACTCTGTTATGGAGATTCAATGAACCACAGTATCATGAAGACTCTGTTATGGAGAACAATGATACCACAGTATCATGAAGACTCTGTTATGGACATCAGTGATACCACAGTATCATGAAGACTCTGTTATGGACATCAGTGATACCACAGTATCATGAAGACTCTGTTATGGACATCAGTGATACCACAGTATCATGAAGACTCTGTTATGGACACGTGATACCACAGTATCATGACATTTTCAGGATTCAGAACCAACATATTGTTAAGACTTGTTAGAATCAATACCAATCATGAAGACTCTGTTTGGACATTTATTATATCATAAGACTTCTGTAGAATATGTCCTCAGAATATGAAGTCTAAACTGTTAATGGATATGATAATGTATCTGAGACTCTGTTCATGTCTATCAGTGATTACCAAGTATCTGAAGAATTTAATAATCAGGATACAAGACTGAAACTATTGTCATGCACTCAGAGATAGACTGTAATATGCAAGACTCATAGTATGGACATGTATATGTCAGCACTCAGAGATGAGACTGATGAATCATGTCCAGTCACTCAGAGATAGACTGATTATGGCTCAGCATCCACAGTAATGAGACTGTAATATGGTCAGTACCACAGAGATGAGACTTGTTGAATATGTCAGCAATCAGAGATTAAGATCTGATACAAGTATATGCAGCACTCTGAGAGATCAGTGATCCAATATATGAGACTCAGTATGACACTGATACACAGTGATCAGTGAAGACTCTGTTATATGGTCTAGCTACCAAGTAAGGACTGTATGGAATATGTACCACTCAGAGATAGAGACTGTTATTGTCAGCACTCAGAGATAAGACTGATTAAAATGTCGAACTCAAGTAACTTTCAAGATTAAACCAACATTTTCAGGATAAATAAAAATGCAATACGAAGGTGACATTTATGATTCACTTCTTGAGAATTTCCCAGAAAAATTATTCTAAACATATTAAGAGAATAATTATCTGAACTCTTTCATGTCCTACTTTTCCAAGTCTAAAATAATACTCAGAGATGAGACTGATAATATGTCAGCACTCAGAGATAAGACTGATAATATGTCAGCACTCAGAGATAAGACTGATAATATGTCAGCACTCAGAGATAAGACTGATAATATGTCAGCACTCAGAGATAAGACTGATAATATGTCAGCACTCAGAGATAAGACTGATAATATTGTCAGCACTCAGAGATGAGACTGATAATATGTCAGCACTCAGAGATAAGACTGATAATATGTCAGCACTCAGAGATGAGACTGATAATATGTCAGCACTCAGAGATAAGACTGATAATATGTCAGCACTCAGAGATGAGACTGATAATATGTCAGCACTCAGAGATAAGACTGATAATATGTCAGCACTCAGAGATAAGACTGATAATATGTCAGCACTCAGAGATAAGACTGATAATATGTCAGCACTCAGAGATGAGACTGATTGACTCAGATAACTGATAATATGTCAGCACTCAGAGATAAGACTGATAATATCTCATCGGGGGTCAACGCCCCCGCGGCCCTTCTGTGGTAGGGTCTGATCATCAGGCTGTTACTGCTGGCCGCACGAAAACTGACGTATGAACCACGGCCCGACTGGTCAAGTACTGACTTTAGGTGCCTGTCCAGTGCCTTCTTGAAGACAGCCGGGGGTTTGTTTGTAATCCAACTTATGTATGCTGGCAGGCAATTGAACAGTCTTGGGCCCCGGACTCTTATTGCGGTGTCTCTCAGTGTACTCGTGGCGTCCCTGCTTTTCATTGGAGGAATGTTGCATCTGCCGAGTATTTGCTTTCATAGGGAGTGATTTTCGTGTGCAAGTTTTGGTGCTGTTCCCTCTATGATTTCCAAAGTGTAATATTATCATGTATCTTTCTCTCCTGCGTTCCAGCGAATTCAAATTAAGGGCCTTTGACCGTTCCCAGTAATTTAGGTGCCATATCGCACTTATATGTTCCGTGAAAATTCTTTGAATACTCTCCAGGTCAGCAATTTCGCTAGCCTTGAAGAAGGCAGTTAGCGTACAGCAGTATTCCAGCCTAGAGAGAACAAGCGATTTGAAGAGAAATATTATGCATTTGGCGTCCCTAGTTTTGAAGGTTCTCATTATCCATCCTATCATTTTTCTAGCAGATGAGGTAGATACATTGTTGTGATCTTTGAAGTTGAGATCTTTTGACGTTATCACTCTCAGGTCCTTCACACTACTTTCTCGCTCTGTTTTATGGTTATAATTTGTTGTATACCCTGATACACTTATAATTTCCTCAAGTTTTCCATATTTGAGTAGTTGAAATTTCCCTTCATTGAACTTCATATTGTTTCGAGTGGCTCATTTGAAGGTTTGCTTGATGTCCCCTTGTGGTCTTGTAGTGTGTTCGATGGAGGACACTATCATGACAATTCGGGTGTCAACCGCAAAGGAAGACACGGAGCAAAGGCTTATATCTCTGTCTATCTCAAATATGAGGAGGAGGAATAGGATGTGAGCGAATACTGTGCCTTGTGGAACAGAGCTTTTCATCTTAGCTGAAAATGTTGAGGGAGTGCGTGGGGAGGTTTGAACCAAGTGTGAGAGTACTTGTGGTTTAGGGATTTCAATGCTAAAGTGGGTAAAAATGTTGTGGAGGGAGTAGTAGGAAAACTTGGGGTGCCAGAGGTAAATGAAAAAGTGGAGCCTTTAGTAGAAAGAGGTTTGGTAATAAGTAATACATATTTTATGAAAAACAGGATAAATAAGTACTATACAAGGTATGACATAGCACGTAATGAAAGTAAGTAGTTTGTTAGATTATGTATTGGTGGATAAAAAGTTGATGAGTAGGCTTCAGGATGTACATGTTTATTAAGGGGCAACTGATATATCAGATCATTATTTAGTTGTAGCTACAGTTTAGTAAGAGGTAGATGGGGTAAAAGGAAAATGGAAACAAGTAAGAGAGAGGTGAAAGTGTATAAACTAAGGGAGGAGGAAGTTCGGGTGAGATATAAGCAACTATTGGCAGACAGGTGGGCTGGTGCAAGTATGAGTAGTGGGGGGGGGGGGTTGAAGAGGGTTGGAATAGTTTTAAAAATGCAGTATTAGAATGTGGGGCAGAAGTTTATGGTTATAGGAGGGTGGGTGCAGGAGGAAAGAGGAGTGATTGGTGGAATGATGAAGTAAAGGGTGTGATAAAAGAGAAAAAGTTAGCTTATGAGAGGTATTTACAAAGCAGAAGCGTTATAAGAAGAGTAGATTATATGGAGAGTAAAAGAAAGGTGAAGAGAGTGGTGAGAGAGTGCAAAAGGAGAGCAGATGATAGAGTGGGAGAGGCACTGTCAAGAAATTTTAATGAAAACAAGAAAAATTTTTGGAGCAAGTTAAACAAGTTAAGAAAGCCTAGAGAACGAATGGATTTGACAGTTAAAAACAGAGTAGGAGAGTTAGTAGATGGGGAGATGGAGGTTTTGGGTAGATGGTGAGAATATTTTGAGGAACTTTTAAATATCGATGAAGAAAGTGAGGCGGTAATTTCATGCACTGGCCAGGGAGGTATACGATCTTTTGAGAGTGAAGAAGAGCAGGATGTGAGTGTGGGGGAGGTGCATGAGGCATTACGTAGAATGAAAGGGGGTAAAGTAGCTGGAACTGACGGGATCATGACAGAAATGTTAACAGCAAGGGGTGATATAGTGTTGGAGTGGTTGATATTTTTGTTTAATAAATGTATGGAAGAGAGAAAGATACCTAGGGATTGGCTAAAGAGAGTGTAAAAATTATAAGGGAATAAGTCTACTGAGTATACCAGGAAAAGTATACGGTAGGGTTATTATTGAAAGAATTAGAGGTGAGGCAGAGTACGATTGCAGATGAACGAGAAGGCTTTAGAGTGGGTAGGGGATGTGTAGATCAAGTGTTCACATTGAATCACATATGTGAAATGCATTTAGATAAAGGTAGGTTAGTTTTTATTGTTTTTACGGATTTAGAAAAGGCATATAATAGAGTGGATAGGGGAGCAATGTTGCAGATTTTGCAAGTATATGGAATAGGTAGTAAGTTACTAAATGCTGTAACGAGATTTTATGAGGATAGTGAGTCTCAGGTTAGGGTGTGTAGAAGAGAGGGAGACTACTTCCCGGTAAAAGTAGGTCTTAGACAGGGATGTGTAATGTCACCATGGTTGTTTAATATATTTATAGATGAGGTTTTAAAAGAAGTAAATGCTAGGGTGTTCGGGAGAGGGGTGGGATTAAATTATGGGGAATCAAATACAAAATGGGAGTTGACACAGTTACTTTTTGCTGATGATACTGTGCTTATGGGAGATTCTAAGGAAAAATTGCATAAGGTTAGTGGACGAATTTGGGAGTGTGTGTAAAGGTAGAAAATTGAAAGTGAACATAGATAAGAGTAAGGTGATTAGGGTATAGATAAAGGTGCAGAGAAGGAGTATGGAAGGAGTGAATGTTTTCAGATATTTGGGAATTGATGTGTCAGCGGATGGGTTTAAGAAGGATGAGGTTAACCATGGAATTGATGAGGGAAAAAGGTGAGTGGTACATTGAGGTATGTTTGGAGACAGAAAACGTTATCAATGGAGGAAAAGGGAATGTATGAAAGTATAGTGGTACAAACACTCTTATATGGGTGTGAAGCTTGGGTTGTAAATGCTGCAGCGACGAGGCGGTTGGAGGCAGTGGAGATGTCCTGTCTAAGGGCAATGTGTGGTGTAAACATTATGCATAGAATTCGAAGTGTGGAAATTAGGAGGTGTGGAGTTAATAAAAGTACTAGTCAGAGGGCTGAAGAGGGTTTGTTGAATTGGTTTGGTCATTTAGAGAGAATGGATCAAAGTAGAATGACATGGTGTTACACTGGTTGTCCCTTATTACTTTGACAGTAAGGTTCTCACTACATGTTCTAGTGTGGGGTAGCTTTTTACTTAATGGCCTTATCTGTCTAGGGGTAATACTTACATCATGGCTGATCATCTTGAGTGTCTCTGATATCCTTTCACCAGCCCTCTTCACAGGTTATGTAAACTACTACTATAAAAATATAACTGTATTCTCAATAGATATGTACAGAATATACAATTACAGCCTCACATTTTCAAAACAAAGATCTACACACTCCATAGCTGTTCTCCGCATGGTGTATCTTATTAACTTTTGTCCTTCTCTCTTCTTGACATAACTCTGGGCTAACCAGTGTTTTGACACACTTTAGTCACCCTGGGTATGGTGGCCACAACTTAAATTATAAAAACTCACCCCTGGAGCACACATATTGCCCCAAAAGATAGAAGAAGGACCCAGAGATCCTGCCAGGTTGAAGGTCAGCCACAGAGAGAGAGAGTCAGAGAGAGAGAGAGAGAGAGAAGCCTAGCTAAGCTCCTCCCACCAAAACAAAAGACTGTTGCCAAGCACAATTCTCCAGTTACCACAATTCTACCACACCTTAATTTTACTTTTACAAAAAGAAATACAACTTTATAAACTACTTATTTAAATTGTGTGTTTGTGTGTCTATAGTATAACCTATTATATTGAGAAAAATACTTGACCCAGCTGCCTCTCAGTCATAAGGTTGATCAGCCCTTATGACATTTAGAACTGAGTCCCCATCAATTCAATATAATTAGTATTCCAGAGTAACTGTTACTTATAAATACATGTTGGGTCCTATAGCCCCATAACACATGGAGAGCACATAAATCTGTAGGGGAAGGAAGGCAGGGTAGGGGTCGTCCTCGAAAAGGTTCGAGGGAGGGGGTAAAGGAGGTTTTATGGGTGAGGGGCTTGGACTTCCAGCAAGCGTTCATGAGCGTGTTGGAGTGAATGGAGACAAATAGTTTTTGAGACCTGACGAGCTGTTGGAGTGTGAGCAGGATAATATTTAGTGAAGTGATTCAGGGAAACCTATAACAGATGGTTTGGTAGGCTGTTGCGGGTTGTAACGGGGTGTGAATGATATACTTCAGAGGCTTCTTTCTTGATTGTTAAGTCGTAGGTGGGTTACACAGGCTTGTGTGTGTGTGCCCATGGCCCGGGAGGGCCATGCCCAAGAGAGAGAGCTGGGAGGCCTTGTGTCTTGCTGCTAGGCCGCTGTGTGAGTGAGGGTGAGGCATGGGCCGGCAGGCTGGCGTGCCTACCTAGAGGCCTGGCTACAGAGGGCAGCACCTGAGTGGCGCAAAATATGAACTAAGCTGGCAGACAGCATGGGCTGTCTGTGCAGACAGTACAGGCTGTCTACATACGCTCGGCCACCTACCGCGCGTCGTCCCGACGTGACAATACTGGTGGTAAAAGAAACTCGGTCTCTCTCTCGTAGGAAGAGGGCACAGAACATAAAATAAAAACATATATATACATATGGACATGGAAAAAAAACTTCCTACAGGGAGGGAAGAAAAAACATGTGGGGTGTGCTAAACATCGTGGTCAAAGGCAGTGAGCATCGAAGGGCATCACTGCACGCCTTCCTGCGTCTGGACAGATACTGCAACACAAAAGACATCGATGCGGCTGAGCTGTGACGTAACAGGGTACGGTCTCCTCTGGAACAGTGAAGCAGTCATCGTAAGAGTCGCTGCAGATTTTCACTCAACCTGGGGCACGACATGTTGGTGCCCTCGAGTGAGGCGTCGACAAAACTCGGCAACTGGGCAGGACTTCTGGCAAGTGACTCAGGAGGACACTTCTCGACTGGTACTGTCGCTGGGCTGTCACTGCCGGCGAGCGTGGAGCGAGTTGTGGAGCGAGTCGTGGCAGAGACGACTGGGCGAAACATCTGGGAGTCGTAACATCATACACCAGACTGCAGTGAGCGAGCTAGCAGTCAAAGTGACATCATCTTTGCGCAGGCTGTTCACTGAAGCTTGTGACACGAGGCTGACACAGTGTGTCATTCTCTCGACAGTTGGAGTTATAGCAGAGGTTAGTCTAAGCGTCCCCAGACTTGTTTCTCTACATATAACTGCACTCTGAAGGTCTGGAGGTGAAGTGAAACAAATCTCGATGGGAATCGTAGCAGGTACGATTCTGCAGAACATCACGAGCGACGAGCATAAAAACTTTCTGTACAAGAGGGCTCGTACGCTCAGGGCTGAGTAATCAGCTGTCAAACACACTGGTCACACGGGTGACTTAACACAGTGGTGCCACTCAGGCCTGGCTCAGACCTCACTGGACACACGGAAACTTTAAAAACACACCGCTGTACATACGGTACACTAACATGTGAGAACACTGACTGAGAGGAATTAATTAACACACGACATATATTTTCTCTCAATCTTCTCGACAATACTGAAATAATTACTGAACACTCGATGGTGACATCATGTGATGTCAGGCGTGATGTCGCGAGGTGACGTCAGCAGCACTGTGACGTCAGCAGACATCTCGAGGTGACGTCAGCAGACATCTCGAGGTGACGTCAGCAGACATCGTGAGGTGACGTCAGCAGACATCTCGAGGTGACGTCAGCAGACATCTCGAGGTGACGTCATGAAGTCGTGAGGGCAGCATCGTGGGTGACGTCAATGTGATGCGGGCAGCAGACCACAGCATGTGGCCTTGGGACATCTGGTAACTCACGTGGCTGGTAGATCCACGTGACATCGTCCACACCCACACCCACCGTGGTGTCGTGATCTACGTGGCATGCTGATCCACGCAGCTTCGAGTGGCCTCGGGCACTCGGATACACAGTTCTGGCAATGAATTCACATGGAAAACAGCAGAAAACACAGCAGAGGGAGTGGGCAGTGGTGAGTGGTGTATGGTAGACGGGTGAGCGTGAGTAGGGCGAGCATGGGCAAGGTGAGGAACAGCCACTTCCTCTCCTCTCCTCCCCCACCCACAAATATGTAGAGAGCTCACACTGGACGCAGAAATCACCACAAAACTCACCTCTGGCTTGCTGAAATGGCTGTGCTGAGCTGAACAACAACAACAGCAACATACAAGTGACGCTGAACACGTGACTTGAGAAACAGCGTGGGACACTGTAGCGTGGGACGCTGTAGCGTGGGGTCACTTACAATTCTCGGAGAATTTCGGTAAATTTCGGCTGGATCCTCCTTGTACCTGTGTCTGGATGCTCAAACGTGCAGACACGACATCAGGATAACTCGTTGAGAGACGGATGCTTCTTGTGTAGGGTGATGAAGTGAAGATGACTTCATACCTCTTCCTCCCTCTCTCCAGACAAACACAACTGCTGCGAGCACCGCTGGTACCATTATAACGGGCTTGTTTGGTATTCTGGTAGCGAGTGGTTAAATGATATACGTCTTGGAGGCTTCTTCG
>NC_069403.1:18022187-18025687 GCF_026875155.1 Cherax quadricarinatus
TCCCTCTGAGTATGAGAAAAATAAGATAATTTAATTTTTTTTTAACCCCGAAGTGGAGCTCCTTTCCTCTTGTAATAATATGGTTACAGTAAGAATTATAGAACCACATTGTTGTAGTTTAAGGTGGTATAAGGGTGCCATGTTGTTATAGTTGGGGGTTATATCCCCCGATTATAAGGCGGAAAATCTCATTTCCATCTTCCCCCAGACTGGCGTGTGCACAAAACCAGGATTACCCTTTGAACGCCGCACTGACCGCTGGAACAGAAAACTAGCTCCCTGGGACCCTAGTTAACCTGATGGTCTTTTTCCCAGCTTCTTACGGAATTAGATGCACTCTTTCCCCAGAGCCAAGGGTCCTGAGCCTATGGGCAAACTATAAAGGGCAAGTTCTAAAATATTTTCTGGGTTTTGGGGACCCCTGAAGCGGGCAGCTGCCCCTCCTTCCCCCCTGGTGATTGGAAAAAGGTGTCACCGGTAATGCACTTTATAGCCCCCCAAACCACCGCTTCCCATCGTCCAGGCTTGAAGGGTGATACATTTTGGATGCTTCGGGCTGCCACAGATCTGCATAGTTGGGGGTGGTCCCTTACTGGGGGCATCCACTTTTTGAAGGGCTCCTTTTGAAATGTTTTAAAACCTCCTCAGTTTTCAATCTTTCCCTCGGATTTACGCACACAAGACCATGAACCCGAATCGGCCCTGCTGCTTCACTGCCAAAAATACACCTTTTTTCGGCGAGAATAGGGGCGCAAGTCGAAGGGCAACCCCGATCGGATGGTCGTGGGTCGGGGCTGTCCCCAAGGGCGGGATTGGGAACGCCAACAAAAAGCCCCCCACAGAGGGCTCTCACGCCACAGGGGGTTTAAACCTTCCCTACAACACTCTGAACATTGTTGGGGCTTTTTTTTTCCCCCCTATTGGACCATCCATGCGACTGTTTGGGTTTTTGGGGGGGACAGGTCGGGTTCTGACCCGTTAATTACCCCAGATCTTTTTGCTCCTCAATAATTTTTGGTCCTGGATCCAATTTTCCCTAAGATGTTCAGGGAGAATCGCTGCTAAAACTCTCGGGATCAATACACGAGGACAAAAAAGAGGTGCAATCTGTTTACCTGGATTTTAACCTGGGGAATTCCGGGGTCAACGCCCCCGCGGCCCGGTCTGTGACCAGGCCTCCTGGTGATCAGAGCCTGATCAACCAGGCTTTGCTGCGGCTGCACCAAACCAACGTACGACCACAGCCCGGCTAATCAGGGAAATGACTTTTGGTGCTTGTCCATGCCCCCCTTGAAGACTGCCAGGGTCTGTGGTAATCCCCTTAGGTGCTGGGGGGCGTTAAAGTCCCCGGGCCCCGACACTTATGTATTCCTTAAAAGTGTAGTGACACCCCCGCTTTTTATTGGGGGTGTGCCGCTGCCCAATCTTTTTTCTTTCTAGTGAGTGATTTTCGGTGCAAGTTCGGTACAAACCCCCTCTAGGGTTTTTCCCGGGGTAAAGTCATGTACTCTTTCCCCCCCCGCTTTTTCCCGGGGAAACAGGTTAGGAACCTCAAGCGCTCCCAATAATTGAGGTGTTTTTCTCCGAAAAGCCGCCGTGAAAGTTTCCCGTACATTTTTTAGTCGGGAAAATTTTACCTGCCTTTAAAGGTTGTTAGTGTGCGCAATATTCCAGCCTAGAAGAACAAATGACCTGAAAAATGTCATCATGGCTTGGGCCCCCCCTGTTTTGAAGGTTCTCAAAATCCATCCTTCTTTTTTTAGCAGAGCGATTGATACAATGTTAGGCCTTGAAGGTGAATCCTCCGACTGATCACTCCCAGGGCTTTGACGTTGGTGTTTCGCTCTATTTTGGGCCAGAATTTGTTTTGTACTCTGAAGAAAATTTAATTTCCCCCATGTTTACCATACTATAATTGAAATTTCCTCGTTTAACTTCATATTTTTTTCTGCAGCCCCCTGAAAGATTTGGGTTTAGTCCCCGAAGCTTTGCATGTCTGCAATGGAAACACTTTATAGATTTTGGGTGTCATCCAAAAGGGAAACACGGTGCTGGGCTGACATCCTTGTCTATTTGGATATGAGGATGAGGAACAAGATGGAGCGAGTACTGTGCCTTTTGGGAAAGAGCTTTCACCGTACTGCCCGGGCTTTACTCTGTTGACGACTACTCTCTGTGTTCTGTTAGTGAGGAAATTATAGATCCATCGACCGACTTTTCCTGTTATTCCTTTAGCACGGCATTTTGTGCGTTATTATGCTATGGTCACACTTGTCGAGGCTTTTGCAAAGTCTGTATATATTACATCTGCATTCTTTTTGTCTTTAGTGCATTTAGACCTTGTCGTAGTGATCCAATAGTTTGAGACAGACAGGAGCGACCTGTTCTAAACCCATTTTGCCCGGGTTGTGTAACTGAGGGGTTTCTAGATGCGTGGTGATCTTGCTTCTTAGGACCCTTTCAAAGATTTTTATGATATGGGATGTTAGTGCTATTGGTCTGTATTTTCTTTGCTGTTGCTTTACTGCCCCCTTTGTGGAGTGGGGCTATGTCTGTTGTTTTTAGTAACTGTGGGACGACCCCCGTGTCCCATGCTCCCTCTCCATAGGATGGAAAGGCTCGTGATAGGGGCTTTTGCAGTTCTTGATGAACACAGAGTTCCATGAGTCTGGCCCTGGGGCAGAGTGCATGGGCATGTCCCTTTATTGCCTGTTCGAAGTCATTTGGCGTCAGGATAACATCGGATAGGCTTGTGTTAATCAAATTTTGTGGCTCTCTCATAAAAATTTCATTTTGATCTTCGACTCTCAGTCTGGTTAGCGGCTTGCTAAAAACTGAGTCATATTGGGACTTGAGTAGCTCACTCATTTCCTTGCGTGATCTGTGTAGGACCCCTCTTGTTTAAGTAGGGGCCCAATACTGGACGTTATTCTCGATTTTGATTTGGCATAGGAGAAGAAATACTTTGGGTTTCTTTTGATTTCATTTAGGCTTTTTAGTTCTTCCCGCGATTCCTGACTCCTAAAGGATTCTTTTAGCTTAAGTTCGATGCTTGCTATTTCTCTGACCAGTGGTCTCCCTACGCATTTCAGATATATTGACCTCTTTTAGCCGCTCTGTTATTCTTTTCCGTCGCCTGTAAAGGGAGCGCCTGTCTCTTTCTATTTTACATCTACTCCTCCTTTTTCTTAGAGGAATAAGCCTTGTGCATACATCGAGTGCCACCGAGTTAATCTGTTCTAGGCATAATTTTGGGGGCCCGTGTTGCTTAGTATAAACTTCCCAGCTTATAAACGGTTAGGACTTGGTTTACTTGGTCCCACTTTTTTGTTTTTGTTATTGAAGTTGAATTTGGTGAATGCTCCCTCGTGACTAATCTCATTATGTCGGTCTGGGGCTCCGCGCATACATGACTGAACCTCAATTATGTTGTGATCTGAGTATATTGTTTTTGATATGGTGACATTTCTTATTTAGATCATCATTGTTAGTGAAGAGAG
>NC_069403.1:18026187-18055731 GCF_026875155.1 Cherax quadricarinatus
GTGGAAAAAATTTTATGAAACTTTTTTTTTCAAAAACCCGAGGAATTTCTAAATATTAGGTTTCTTTCAGGGGACCATAAAAACTTACAAAGTTTTTCCCCAAGGTACACTCGGAAAAATTATAGCCGAAAAAATTAAAAATTTTAAAAAAAAAAACTTTTTCTTTTCATAGTCAAATAACAAAACCCCCCATGAAAAAACCCTTTAGCATTTTTTATTTTTTACAAAAAAAAAAAAAAATTAGATTTTGGGTTCCGGGAAATTTTCCTTTTTAAGAAAAAAGAAAATGTAACAGAAAAAAAATCAATTCCACAGGAAAACCCGGGGCCAAAAAAACTGTTTCAGTCCGGGGGGAAAAAGAAAATTTCCCTTTAATAAAATCATAACAGGCCCACAAAAACCCCAAAAAATTTTAAGCCGAAAATAAAAGAAAAAAAAAATTTTTCATAACAAAGTAACAAAAAAATCCCCCGCCCTGTTAAGGAGGACTTACACGTACACAAAGCGGTTTTGGTTTTCAAAAGTTGGTTTCTTTTCAACATAAGCCGGTAATATAAAAGATAAAACTAGGTGGACAAAAAACTCGCCCCGGCATGGCCCCACCCTTTCCCTGGGGCAGGATCCCCTTTTCCCCTTTAATAAAAATTAGTGAACAGGTAACATTGAGAAACCTTTGTCACCCCCAAAATTTACCTTCCCCAAATAAATTCAAAAACCCCCCGGCTTCTTAAGTGGGCCCTAAATAAAACCACCGCCCTTTTGGTTCACGGGGGTTCTCCAACTAAACTTTGTAAACAATTTCCACTTTGGGGGCCCCGGGGTTACCCCGGGGGGGGCAATCCCCCAAACCCCTTTTCGGTTCCCCCCTTTTTTCTTTTTAAACATTTTTTAAAAATTTCATTTGCGTCGTTTTCTTCTAAACCCCTTAAAAAAAATTTTTTAATAAAAAAGCTTTCTTTTTTTTTATTGGAATTTTTATTAAATAACATTTCCACTTTCTCTTCTTAAAAAAATTTTTAATTTCCCTCACGGGCTGAGAAACTTTTTTTTACTCAGCAGACTAAAAAACACTTGTTTTTTTTGCAAAAAAAGAAAGGAACCCCTTGTTCTTTAACAAAAGAGAGAAAGGTTTAATAAAGGAAAATTTCCAAGGCGAACACTAATTTTTCTTAAAACTCAACATTATTTCCATCGGCCAGAGTTTTAAAAAGTTCCCTTTCCGCGGGCGCAGCACTTTTTGTTCCTTCCAGCAGAGCGCAACACTTTGTTCCTTTCCCAGCAGTGCAACACTATGTTCCTTCCAGCAGAGCGCAGACACTATTTTCCCTTTCCACAGGTGCAGACACTATGTTCCCTTTCCAGCAAGCTGCAGACACTATTTTCCTTCCAGCAGAGCTGCGACATAGGGTTCCTTTTCCAGCAGAGCTGCAGACACTATTTCCTTCCAGAAAGGCTGCGACCTTTTTTCCTTCCCCGAGCTGCAGAAACAATTTTCCCCGGGGGCTGGACCTTGTTCCTTCCCAGCAGACGCAGACCTTTTCCCTTCCAGCAGGCTGGGGGACAATTTTCCCTTCCAGCGAGCTGGCACTATGTTCCTTCCCCAGCAGGCTGCGACCTATGTTCCCCCAGCAGAGCTGCGACACTTTTTTCCCCCCACAGGCTGCAGACACATGTTCCTTCCCAAATGCGACCTTTGCTAAAACTAGACACTATTTTCCTTTCACAGAGCTGCAGCCCTTTGGGTTCCCTTCCAGCGGGCTGCAGACACTATGTTTTCCCCAGCAGCTGCGACATTTCCTTCCAGCAGAGCTGCAACATATTTTCCCTTTCCCAGAAAGATCAGACACTAGTTCCTTCCACAGATCTGCAGACACTATTTTCCCCTTCCGCAAGCTGCAGACACTTTGTTCTTCCAGCAGAGTGAGACACTATGTTCCTTCCAGCAGAGCGCAGACACTTGTTCCTTCCAGCAGACGCAGACACTTTTTCCTTCCACAGAGCTGCAACATTGTTCCTTCCGAGAGCTGCAGCCACTATTTCCCTTCCGCAGAGCTGCAGACACTATGTTTTTTTCCAGCAGAGCTGCAGACACTATTTTTCCTTTCCGCGAGCTGCAGACACTTGTTCCTTTCCGCAGAGCTGCAGACACTAGTTCCTTCCGCGAGTGCAGACACATGTTCCCCCAAAAAGGCGCAGACCTATTTTCCCTTCCCAACTGCAGAACTATGTTCCTTCCACAGAGCTGCAGACACTATGCCCCTTCCAGCGAGCTCAAACACTTTTCCTTCCACGAGCTGCAGGACACTATGTTCCTTCCAAAAGGTGCAGAACATTTTTCCTTCCAGCAGAGCTGCAGAACTTGTTCCTTCCAGCAGAGCGCAGACACTTGTTCCTTCAGCAGAGTGCAGACATATTTCCTTCCAGCAGAGCTGCAGACCATGTTCCCTTCCAGCGAGCTGAGACACTATGTTCCCTTTTCCACAGAGGCGACACTATGTCCTTCCAGCGGCTGCAGACACTATTTTCCTTCCCCCAGCAGAGCTGCAGACACTATGTTCCCCTTCCAGCAAGTGCGACACATTTTCCTTCCGCGAGCTGCAGACACTTTTTTCCCTTTCCAGCAGAGCGCAACACATGTTCCTTCCAGCAGACTGCAGACACTTTTTCCTTCCGCAGGCTGCGACACTATTTTCCCTTTTCCAGCAGAGCTCAGACACTATTTCTTCCAGCAGGCTGCAACACTATGTTCCTTCCAGCAGACTGCAGACACTATGTTCCTTCCACAAGCTGCAGACACTATGTTCCTTCCGCAGAGCTGCAGACACTATTCCTTCCGAGAGCTGAGCCCTATTTCCCTTTCCAGCAGAGCTGCAGACCATTTTTCCTTCCAGCAGAGCTGCAGACACTATTTTTCCTTCCAGCAGGCCAACCATGTTCCTTCCAGCAGAGCCAGACACAGTTTTTCCCAGCAGAGCGCAGAACTTGTTCCTTCCAGCAGAGCTGCAGACACTATGTTCCTTCCAGCAGAGCTGCAGACACTTGTTCCCCCCAGCAGAGCTGCAGACAATTTTCCCTTTTCCACAGAGCGCAAACTATTTCCTTCCAGCAGAGCTGCAGACACTATGTTCCTTCCAGAGAGCGCAACCTATTTCCCCTTCCAGCAGGCTGCAGACACTATTTCCCTTTCCCAGAGAGCTGCAGCACTATTTTCCTTCCGAGAGCGCAGACACTTGTTTCCTTCCCAGCAGAGCTGCAGACACTAGACAAAATAACTATACAGATTTAAGAAAATCTTTTTGGGGAAACGTTGGGGGCTATAAACGGGAATTACATTTTTCAAACAGCAAGTGTTATGCACCTGAAAAAGACATTTGTACAAATTTATTTACATTTGAATGGAATTTAAAAATTTTAAAAAATTGCACTGTTGAGAAATCCCTACCAAAGTCACCCCATACAATAATAATAATTTTCACTTAGTAAAGGGTTTCAGCACAAAAAAATCATATTAAATCTGTGTCAACAAAACTCTAAGCCTGACCAAGTATCTGTACACTACACCGATGAGTGTACATCTCAACGTCTCATCAAGGACATTCACAATTGAGTGTGGAGATACAAAGAATCAGAGATAAGTCAACAGCACTAGCACAGTCCACAGTGTTAAGTTAATCTATTCATTCTTAAACAAGAAAATAACATCGCCCTTGAAAAAACCCGTGTTAAAAGTAAACATACTAAAGTATTAACCCGATAATGTTTAAAATTTTGTTAAAAAAAACATACATTTTTTCATAAACATTTTTTAAGGAAACTGCTTTTGACGGGGAAGGTCTTTTTTTATCTGTTTGAGTGACATCCCTTTTTCTCTACGGAAAAGTTTTATCTTTACATCATTCCTAAGTTAGGTCAGTGTAAATTAAAAGTTATTTCCAGTCGAAGGAAGAATAAAAAAACGGGAAAAAGAAAATGCCGGGTCCATTGAGGGGTTTGTAACCATGATAAGCCAAAAAAGGTATGCATCATCGAGGGACGTCTTGTACATGAATGGTATACATACGACCCCATTTCCCAAAGGGGGCGTCCCTCTTTTCCCCCAGATGCGACCCCCAAACATCGACTAAAATCCAGGGACCTACTTTCTTGCTAGGAGAACGGGGCAACATGTAAAGAAACACTCCATTGTTTTCCACCCTTGCCTGGGATAAAAACCCGACACAAAAAAAGCGTGAAGCGAGAGTTTGCTACCCGCCACTTTTAAAATATTTAAATCAAAAGGGGAGACTGACACCCATAGCTGTTGTACGATGACGATGACGTTCCTGCTGACACTAACTTGACACCTGACGTGTCAATTTTCCATGAATCTTGCACAAATTCCCTCTTTGAACATTTACATTTTAAGTCGATCAGATGATTCCTTCTCATGCTGTGAGGAAAGACAAATAAAACCTTGAATAAGGAATTAGTTCTGGCAACCACTTGAAGGGTTTCCCCTTCAGGATACCCAATATGATAAAAAAAAAACAGGGCACTTGAAGTTTCCCCCATGAACCCAAATTTGAAAAAGAATACCAATTTCACTTGAAGGTTCCACTTCAGTGAACCTAATTATGAAAGAACCAAGTACACTGAAAAATTCCCCCTTCAGTGACACCTAATTTTGATAACAAAATACCCGGGGAACTTGAAGGTTTCCCCCTTCAGGGCACCTAATTTTGATAACAAAATACCATACATTGAAAATTCCACTTCAGTGACACCCAAAATTTTGAAAAGAATACCAGGGACACTTGAAGTTCCCCTTTAGGACACCTAATTTGATAAAAAGAATACCAGGGACCTTGAAAGTTTCCCCTTCAGTGACACCTAATTATGATAACAAGAATACCAGGTACACTTGAAAGTTCCACTTCAGTGACACCTAATTATGATAACAAGAATACCAGGTACATTTGAAGTTCCACTTCAGTGACCCCAAATTAAGATAACAAAAATATACCTACGAACTGGAAAAACTGTAATAATGCAGCAACACAGAAAAATTTTACATAGTAAACCCAAATTTTATAAAAACACAAATATTATATAAAACAATTCTGTAAGAAGAACAATAACAACAAGTTAGTAGTCACATAACACTTATTATAACTTGTAAGAACAAGTTAGAAGATCACATAACACTCTTAAATAACTTGTAAGAACAAGTGAGAACATCACAAAACACTCATTATAACTTGTAAGAACAAGTTAGAAGATCACATAACAACTCATTATAACTTGTAAGAACAAGTACAAAGATCACAAAACACTTACTATAACTTGTAAGAACAAGTACAAAGATCACATAACCTTACATAACTTGTAAGAACAAGTACAAAGATGAAGATTGAACACTTATCAGCATATGGGAATCTTTATTCAGGAAACGTTTCGCCACACAGTGGCTTCATCAGTCCAATACAAAGAGGAAGGCGTAAGGAGGAGGAGTATGAGGTAATCATTCCCCCAGCCTGGAGTCGATGTGTTCAGTCCATCAATCTTGTAGAATGTACAGCCTGTACATTTATGTATGATTACCTCATACTCCTCCTCTCCTTACGCCTTCCCTTTGTATTGGACTGATGAAGCCACTGTGTGGCGAAACGTTTCCTGAATAAAGATTCCCATATGCTGCATAAGTGTCTCAATCTTCAAATTGTCGGTTTTTCAAATCATTCATCACAACTGTCAGACACTGCAGCATCATGGGATCTTGTTACAAGAATTCTTCACACTTGTTCAACCTTTGACGAAGACCTACTTCGACTAGTGGATGGTACACTTGACCCGCCTCCGCCTGCTTACCTCACCTTTACTACAGTATATAAGCCACGTCTACGTCCCTATGCTGTACATTCTACAAGATTGATGGACTGAACACATCGACCCAGGCTGAGGGATGTTCCCCTCAACTCCCCCTCCCCTTTACGCCTTCCTCTTTTGTATTGGACTGATAAGCCAGGTGGGAAACGTTTCCCGAATAAAGATTCCCATATGCGCATAAGTGTTCAATCTTCAACTTGGGGTTTTTTTAAACCATTTTCACAACGTCAGAACGCAGCATCATGGGATCTTTTTACAAAAAATTCTTCAAAACACTTTTTCAACCCTTTTGGACGAAGACCTACTTCGACTAGTGGATGGTACCACTTGCCCCCCGCCTCCGCCGCTTCCCCTCCCCTCAAAAGTATATAAGTCACGTTACGGCCCTATGCTGCTTTCTAAAAAGATTGAGGGACTGAACACATCGACTCCAGGTGGGGGGATGATTGCCTCAAATCCTCCCTCCTTACCCCTTCCCTTTGTATTGGACTGTAAGCCACTGTGTGGCGAAATTTTCCCCTAATAAAGTTTCCCCATAGCGCATAAGGTCTCAATCTTCCTTGTGTTTGTCAAACCATTCATCAAAACTGTCAGGAAAGCACATCAGGGGATCTTTTTACAAAAGTTTTCTTCAACACTTTTTCAACCTTTGGACGAGACCTACTTCGACAGTGAGGTACCACTAGACCCCCCCTTTCCCCTGTTTCACCTCCCTCATACGAAATTAAGACGCTAGGGCCCTTGTGTACATTCTACAAGATTGAGGGACTGAACACATCGACCCAGGTGGGGACTGTTTACCTCATATTTCCCCTCTCCTTACGCCTTCCTTTTTGTTTTGGACTGAAAAGCCACTGTGGGGCGAAACGTTTCCCAAAAAAATTTCCCAATCTGCAAAGGTCTAATCTTCAACTTGGGGTTTTTTCAAACCATTTATCACAACTGTCAGACCTGCAGCATCGGGATTTTGTTAAAAAGAATTCTTCAACACTTGTTCAACCTTTGGCCGAAGACCTCTTCGACTTGGTGGTACCACTATGACCCCCCCTCCCCCTGCTTCACCTCCCCTCACTACAGTAAAAGTCCTCACGGCCCTATGCTGTACATTTTAAAAGATTGATGGACAAACACATCGACCCCGGGGTGAGGGACTGATTACCTCAATCCTCCTCCCCTTTTTCGCCTTCCCTCTTTGTTTTGGACGATAAGCCACGTGGGGCGATACTTTTCCCTGAATAAAGATTCCCATTTTTCCCAAAATGTTCAATTTAAAATTGGGGTTTTTAAAACCCATACACAAGTAAAAAGATACATAAACACTTTTTATAACTTTAAGAAAAGTACAAAGTCCATAACACTATATAACTTGTAGAAGAATGAGAACATACATAACTTCATTATAACTTAAGAACAAGAAAGATCAAATAACATTCTTTTAAAAATTTATGAAAAAGTAAATCATAAATTTTCATTATAACTTGTAAAAACAAGGAAAAAATCAAAAAACATTCTTTATAACTTGAAAAAAAAATTTTTTTTCACAGGGTTTGACAAGGTTAAGGACCCTAACTTTTTTGACAAGCTTTTTACGGGATTCCTAATTTTTGACAAGCTAAAGCTGTTACTACATTTTTATTGTTATAGACAAATGGGGAACGGGTAAGTTGGAGCCATCGGGGGCCCATTTTCATTTGATAAAATGACTTTATCTCGTTGACATCTTTATGTTGACAATGTGTTCCTTCTCGAGTCTCCGGGAAATAAATAATTCAGATGGAGTGATTTTGGAAAAGGAAAGCCAAGGAATTTTCTGCTTTCTGCCTTTGTTATAAAAGCTTCTAAAAAACGTGTCCTCGAAGGGTCCAAGGTGGATTTTTTACAATATTGGCCTTGTCATAACAGTAAGGCCCCCACACCTCCTGGGTTGAAGGCTCTGCTGAAATGACAGATCTATCCAGGATGGGTCCAGGCGACAAATTTGCCTTCACATTTGTGAAGTTCACTTTTGTAAATCTTCAAGTTTCAAGATTCTTTTTCTTTATTTATGTTGATTAAAAATAGTGAAATGAAACAAAACATAATTAATTAATTAAAAAAAACTCTGCTGCGTCAACATAACGGGTTTTAGGAAAGTGAAAACTTTATGTTAAGTGAAAATTGTTCCGGGAAATTTGGAGCTCTTCTCCCCACCCCTTGAATCACAAATTAACCAGCCATCTTCCCCGGCTGCGCATCACCCACTGGGCTCATTCTTCCATTTTTATGAATAATTTCATAAATTCAAATACAAAACTCAACAGTACAAAAGATACAGATCTCACTTAGGACTTTTATTTTTAAAATATTTCGCCTCTCGAAAAATTTTCTTCAGCAAATACATAACTGAATAAATGTGGAGATTAAATTTATTGATAAACAATTTTAATGATAAGTAATTACGAGATATACAGGTAACCGAATTACGAGATGAAAAACAAACCCCACAAACCCCACCACACCACACACACCAACACACACACACACACACACACAAACAAAAATCGCATGGCCTAGGAAAAAATGGTAACACACGACACACACCCACACACACACGTACACACACACGGCACACACACGTGCTGCCAACACAACACACACACACACACACAATACGAGCGCGCATCAGCCTTCCCGGCCCGGGAAATAATTTTTTTGGGGGCTATGCAAGTGTTCTAAAGGGGTTCTAATGTTCGGGTATTGAACAATCCTAGAAGGATTTTTTAAAACTGCCCCGACCCCTAAGTGTGGGGAAGCCACAATTTTGTAAGTGATCTAGAAAAAAAAAACTTGTGGCGCAAGTGGGGAGGTAGTGTGTAAGACACGTTGTCAAGGTCAAAAAGAAGGTAAAAAGTGAAACAATCGTGCGACCATGAAGAATACAGTGAATAGGGTACATTATTAACGAGAAGAAATTTAGGGGTCACGCAAGGGGCGACATCAGCTGGGTTACGTGGATCACATCGAGCTGGACAATCACAGTGCTCCAGCTGCACTACAAGTATGTTCACCATAGTGGTTGTTGGGTGTGGGTTTTGGGTTTCCCAATTAACCCCCCAAGCTGAATCTGAATGGTCAACTCTCAAGCACGAAAAGAATAGGCCCAAGTTTCAATAAGGAAAGCAAATGGTAATTTCCCTTTTAACAAGGCGTTTAACCTTTCTTAAACAGGTCAAGCAAGGGAACATTGTAATAGGTAGCATAAGTCTCAGGAGGGTGGGAGTCAGGGGCAAAGAGGGTTTTAGACACAAGCGACAACTGAGAATCCACATTAAAAAACTCCAAGCACAAGCCCCCCAATTTTTTGACACATAAAAACCCCCACATAATTCGACACTAATTACCACACCCCCAAAACAAAACACACACACACACACACACACACACACACACACACACACACACACACCAACACCAAAGGGGAGACAGGGGGACATGATAAAACATACAAAAATGGAGGAATTGCAAGGGGGACAAAGACAGGGTGTTCCAGAGATTGGGCACAGTAACAAGGGAACAGTTGGAAGCTGAAGACCAGATGAATCACGGGATGTTAAATTTTTTTTTTCGCCCCAGAGTAGTCAGTAAATGGAATAGTTTTTGGGGGCGTGTAGGGAGGCAGGATCCATACAAGTTTTTCAAGGTAATAAAAACTACGGCTCAGGGGAGTGACCTAGTAGCGATCGTAAAAAGGCGGGGCCAGGGGGCTCGGCTCGACCCCCCGCAAACCCCAACAGGGGAGTAAACTAGGTGAGTAAAACCCCACAAACACACACCACACACACACCACACACACCACACACACCAACAAAACAAATATATTTTATACACACACTACACAAACACACACACACACACATACACACACACACACCCACACACACACACAGAAAGACTTGGGGTGAGTATAAAAACCGAGCATGTCTCCGGAACACACATCAACAGTAACTGCTGCGCAATTTTGGGGCCTGGCAAAAACCCGAGAACAGCATTCCGACCCTTAGTAAAGGGAAACATTCAAGAACTGTACACCGTGTATGTCAGGCCCCCCCTGGGGGTTTCAGCACCTGTTTGGAACCCGCCCTTGATAAAACCCTCAAGAAACTAGAGAAAGTACAAAAGGTTTTTCAACAATTAGTTCCCCAGCTAAGGGAATGTCCAGAAGAAAGATTAAGGGAAATCGGCCTGACCACTGGAGACAGGGGGGTCAGGGGGGACATGTAACGACATAAAAATACTGCATGGGAAAAACAAGGTGGACAAGGACAGGAAAGGGGGCCCGGGGGGGGGCAGGGAAAAACAGAGGCCCCAATTGGGAAATTGAAGAACAAATGAGTCAGGAGATAGTGGAAGTATTTTTTCAGTCATAGAGTTGTAAGGCGTGGAATAGCCCCGAAAATGACGTAGTGAGGCAGGAAACCCTACACATTTTAGACGAGGGTTTTATAAAGCTCATGGGGCGGGGGGGAGAGAGGGTCTAGTACAACCCGGGGAAGAGGGGGGGGCCAGGGGAGGACCCACCCCTGCAACCACAAATAGGGAGTCTATATATATACACACACAACACAAACACACACAAAAACACACACAAACACACACACATACAACACAACACAAAACAATATTACACACACATACACAAACAACAACACACACACACATACTACACACACACATACACACCATACCCACACACCACACACACAACACAACACAACACACACCCCACACACACAGACCCCACACCACACACACACAAAAAACCCCACCACAAACACACACACACACACACCAACCAGTAAGGTAAGGCTTTCCATAAGTCCCAGGAGGTTTGGGGTCAGGTCCAAAAATTTTTGGGGACCAAGGACCACGAGACTTTCATTACAACGCACAAGCCACCTATCCCTTTCAGAACAAAAAAACTCACACTAATTCCACACAAAATTACCACAAAAATTAAAACCACCAACAACCAACACACAAACACCACACCACACACACACACACACACACACAACACACCACCACCACACACACACAACAATCCCGACTCACACATAACTCCCCCCCCACCACCAACATTTCACTACTTCCCTTGATCCCTCCCCCCCCCTCGAATCTCACCCCCCCCTCCCCCGATCACCCTAAACCTCCCCCCCCCCTCCCTCCCCACTCCTCTCCCCATAGCCACAGTTCCTCCACTACTTTTCCCCCTCCACACTCTTACATACACACTACTAACCAAACATAACAGAACTACTTAGGTTATCCACTCCAGAGGCAAACAGGTATAAAAGAAAAAAGGTTCCAGAGAGCAACAAAAAAACCAAGGGGACAGGAGATAGGAAACTGCAAAGGAAGATGGGCAGCAAGCTCAAAAAAAAGGTCATGATGGGAAAAAGAAAACTATACAAATTTAGCATGATAAAGGAAGAAGGATAGATATTGAAAGCAGGACGTGGGAGGTCATTGTCACAGCAGCAGAAGCTAGGATACAGAGTTTAGAAGAGGAACTGAAAATCTGAAACAGCCTAAAGAATTCTAAAGAACATTTTGGGATTGACTACAGAGACGCCTACATCAGCCACAAATAAAGGGGGACTGTCCTGGAAAGAAGGGCACAACTGCATGGAGAAGCCCTATCAGAGAGACTGTAGCAAATGGAAAGAGCTAAGCTTTATGTGGAGGCCCTAACAACAAACAACATAAGCCCAAGGAAAGCCGAGCCGAGAAGGGAACATGACCAGGCCCTCTGAGCCAAGTCCATTAGGCCATTGAAACTGTAGAAAGGAAAGCTGCAGTGGCAGGAAACCAAATTAAATGAGGGGATACACAGGGATGCAGTGGGATAATGAAAGGGTGAGTCAGTCTTTGTGTATTGGCTCCAGAAGTTGAAGTGAAACATATAGCAAGAAAAACAAGGGGATAAAAAAGCTATTGAAAGGCATCTGAAAGCAATAGGAGAAGAACGACATGACCAGCTGGACATTTTCGGAGAATAGGGGGTTTGTAAAAAAAGAACCCGGACCAGTGAGAGTGACCCTTCAAGGCAGAAAGCGACTCGGAGACCAGGATCCGCAGATAAAAGCACAATGTAAGGCCAAGCTGGCATACAGGAAGGTCTATCTCGACCGCGACAGAACACAAGAAAAATGGGCGAAACTGAGAGAGATTGATACAAAGGGAAGGAGGAAAGAGAGGGGATGGAGAAGACAGACAGGAATCCCTGACCTAGGAAGAAGATCAAATACAGCTCCCTCACATCTCCTATAGAAGCTCCAAACCAGGTCACCCCAGTGCAACGCAAACACATCAAAATCCAAACACCCATGCCAATCAAATGCCCCACCCACTACATTACAAACTCTCCACCCCCCAGCCACAACCTTAGTTCCTTACCAGGTCTCAGGACTTCGCCCAACCCCATATACCTCCAGACCACAGTCATAGAAAAGAATTGAAGGTGGTGGTCTACAAAAAGTGCCAGATGGAATAACAAACAAGTAGAGGAGTGGCACGAAAGAATCAAAGTGACATACCCAGACAATATAGCACTCACAGAAACAAAACTCACCAGAATATTTAACAGATTCAAGCCTTTCCATCCGATATCAAATCCCAGAAAGACAGAGGGAGGAGAGGGGGAGGAGGAGTTTGCAACTGCTCATTAAAACCAGTGGGGTTTTGATAAAATGAAAGGAATGAATGGCACGGGTCGAAAGGACTACTTAGTAGGAACAATCCAGGTCTGAAGGGACATAAGTGATAATGCAGTTTGTACAACCCACCCACAGAACTTCAGGAGGCCAAGAGAAGAATGCGATGAGAGCAACAGAGCAATGATCGACACATCTGACCCGAAGGGTGGCCAGGAGAGCCACATGGGGGGAGCAAAGTTTACTACTTATGGGTGATTTCAATCACAAGGAAATTGGACTGGGAAAACCTGGAACCCCCATGGGGTCCCAAAACAGAGAGCCAAGATGAGGGATGTAACTGGAAAACCTCATGCATCAACATGATAGAGCACTACCCAGAGAGAGAGGAGAGGATGAGCCAGCAAGGCTGGACCTGTATTCACCATGAGTATGTTCGGACATCGAGGGTATCAAGTATGAAAAGGCCCTGGGAGCTAGTGAACACTGTGGTTCTGTGCTTCGACTACATAGTTGAGCTCCAATGAGAGGATTACAGTAATAGGCTGGGAAAAACCAAACTACAAAAGGGAACTACTCAGCAATGAGGAACTTCCTTCAAGACAGTCATGGTAGATGGAACTGACAGGGATATACAGTACAAGAATGATGGACTATGTAGCAACAAAAAGGCAAGGAGGCAGAGGAGAGTTTGTTCCCAAGGGAAAAGGAAATAAGTGGGAAGAACAGACCGAGTACCTTGGTTCTCAAAAGGTGTAGGAGGCAAAAACAGTGTACTAGAGAAAGGAAAAGGTACAGAAGACAGAGAACTGAGGAAAATAATGAAATCAGCCCGAAGAGCCCAGAAAACGACTATGCCAGATAAGAAGGAGGCTCAGAGACAATATGAAATGACATAGCATCAAAAGTAAAGACTGACCCGAAGCTGTTGTACAGCCACAACAGGAGGAAAACAACCGTCCAAGGACCAGGTAATCAGACTGAGAAGGTGATGGGAATTCACAAGAACGACCGAGAGGTTTTGTCAGAGCTCACACAAGATTTAAAGAGGTATTTACAGTGGAAACCTGTAGGACTCCAAAGAAAATCCAGAACTGGGGGGGGGCACACCAGCAAGTGGCTGGATGAGGTACATATAACCAAGTAGGAGGTGAAGAAGCTGCTATCGAACTTGACACATTCAAAAGGCGGTGGGACCAAACAACATCTCTCCTTGGGTCCTAAAGAGGGACAGAGATATTGTGTCAGCCATTAACATAGATCTTCAACACATCATTTGAAACTGGGCAACTCCCTGAGGTTATGGAAAACGGGGGCAAATGTAGTCCCAATTTAAAAAAGGGAGACGACATGAGGCACTAATCTACAGACCTGTATCACTAACGGTATAGTTATGCAAGGTCATGGAAAGATCACAGGAAGGAAGGGGGGGCACCTGGAAAGAAACAAGTGTATAATTGACAACCAGTATGCTTTTCAGGAAGGAAAATCCTGTGTCACAAACCTACTAGAGTTTTTATGACAAGGTGACAGAAGTAAGACAAAGAGACGGAGAGGGGTGGATCGACTGCATATTTTTGTGCAAAGTAGGCCTGCGACACAGTTCCTCACAAGACGTTACTGTCTGCAAAGCTAGAGGATCAGGCACACATAACAGGAAAGGCACTGCAAAGGATCAGAGAATATCGACAGGGAGGCAACACGAGTCATGGTACGCTACCGAGGTTCAGAGTGGGGCGCCTGTGACAAGCGGGGGTTTTCCACAGGGTCAGTCTAGGACCTGTTCTGTACTAGGTATATGTGAACGACATCAAACGGAGGGATAACTCAGAAGTGTCCTTGTTTGCAATAATGCGAAGTTATGAGAAGAATCATATCGGACGAGGATCAGGCAGGACTACAAAGAGACCCTGGACTGGCCTACCAAAGCCTGTCCAGCAACTGGCTGTCTTTGACTTTAAAACCCAGCCAAATGCAAAGTCATGAAGATTTGGGAAGGGCAAAGAAGACCGCAGACACAATATAGTTTAGATGGCCCAAAGACGCAAACCACTCACAAGGAAAAAGATCTGGGGGAGAGAATACACCGAGCATATCTCCTGGGCACACATCAATCAGATAACGCTGCAGCATACGGGCGCCTGAGCAAACCTAAGGAGAGCGTTCCATACTCAGTAAGGATTCGTTTTAGTCTCTGATACCATTTACGTCAGGCCCATACGGAGTATGCAGCACCCAGTTTGGATCCACACTAGTCCAAGCACGTCAAGAAATTAGATAAAGTGCAAATGTTGCAACAAGACTAGTCCCAGAGCTACGGGGATTGTCCTTACAAGAAAGTTGAAGAAATCAGCGCCTGACGACACTGGAGCAAGGGAGGGTCAGGGAAACATGATAACGACATTAAAATACTGCGCGAATAGACAAGGTGGACAAAGAACGGGATGTTCCAGAGATGGACACAGACACAATAGGTCACAATGGAAGTTTGAAGACTCAGATGAATCAAAGGGATGTTTAGGAGTATTTCTTCAGTCATAGATAGTCAGCCGTGGAATAACCTAGAAAAGGATGTAGTTGAAGGCAGGAACCATACATAGTTTTAAGGCGAAGGTTTGAATAGAGCTCAGGTGCAAGGAGAGAGAGGACCTAGTAGCCTCAGCGAAGTGGCGGGCCAGGAGCTGTGACTCGACACTCCCTGCAACCACAAATAGTGAGTACAAAAAGTTGAGTACACACCGCACACATCACTCACGCGCAATACACACACACATACAACAGGCCTAGTGGTCTAATCGACATGTGTCTAGGACAAAATGGTAACTAACACACACAAACAACAACACACACACACACACCAACACAATACACACACACACACACACATACACACACACAACACAGAGCTCGGACGCGACCCCCGCAACCTCAACTAGGTGGAGTACACACACACGCACATACATCACACATGCATGCACACCGACACCCACACTCGTGGTGCTGAACGTGGGGCACACAAGCTCCGAGAATCCTCGTTGTTTATAAGGGCCGTGTGCTAACAGAATCATTGTAGTGACATCGTCAGTGAAGCAATAATACGAGTGATAACTAAAGTTTCAGTTAGAAAAGTCCGTGAGAAAGCCGGAAATTACCATTTCCAAAATTACCAACGTTTTGGTCTACTAAAGGCTGCGGTAAGGCCTGAGCAGTGACGTCACGACAGATGTTGCCAATAAACTATAAAAAGTAAGTGTATATATGTGAATGTATACTATCATAAGTGCAAAGGAAATCGGCGTGAGGAACGAGCGATGTATGAGCACATGTGGTTATAATCATCACGGATGAAGGATCTCCAACATAGGGATTTTAGGCTACTACGACGACTAAGTCAATCAGCACTGCAACTTGGCACGACCGTTGCTAGCGCGAAGTTTCACCTATATTGTGGTTTGCATGTCGAAGGTTTGCTTGGCTGGCCTTGCATCGCTGTTCGATACTCGTCACTCACTCCTGCATAGCTATTACAGTAGTTATTATTAGTAAGAAACACGTAGGAAGCTAGAAGTCCCTCTAAACGTTGAACAAGGAATAGGATAAAAGACATCAATAATTGATACTTAAATCCGAAAGACAATAAGCGAAGAGTGTAGCATTCTAGGAAAGACAGAACGGATCTCACCCCCCCCTAACAATCCCTCCCTAACAGACACACACAAGGGCAGACACTTATGAAGCTTAGACGCCTAGTACAATTATCCGCTTTTATAACTCCAGAATTTACTGGTATGTATTATCATATCCCTACATACCTGCCCCCATACACACATACACACACACACATACACACACACATACACACACCACATACACACACATACAAACACACACACACATACACACACACATAAACACATACACACACACACACACAACACACACACACACTCACACACACACATATTCACTCACACACACACACACACAATCACACATACACATACACATACACACACACACACAACACACACCACACACACACACAACATACACATGGACACACACACACACAACACACACATCACACACACACACACACACACAACACACACACACACACACACACTAAGTACGTTCCGTCAAGCCCCAAGGTGGTTGGGGTCCAAGGTCACAAAAGTTGGGGGCAGAAAGGACCACTGAGAGTACATTACAAACGCCACAAGCCACCTACCTTTCAGTACATAATAAACCCACACTAATTCCACACAAATTTACACACACACAACACACACACACACCTGCTCCTTGAATTTTTAACCCTGCCAAATGGCAAGTCATGAAGATTGAGAAGGGCAAAGAAGACCGCAGACTCAATAAAAAAAAAAAATAGTTTAGATGGCCAAAAATCTGCAAAAACTTCACTCAGGAAAAAGATCTTGGGGTTGAGCATAACACCGACATATCTCCTGAGGCGCACATCATCAGAAACGCTGCCACATACGCGCCTGGCAAACCTACGGATACGTTCCGATACCTCAGTAAGGATTTCGTTTAAGACTCTGTATAAACCATTTACGTCAGGCCCATACTGAGTATTGCCCAGCACCAGTTTGGGAATCCACACCCTATTCAGCACATCAAAAATTAGAGAAAGTACAAAGGTTTGCAACAAGACTAGTCCCAAGCAAGGGATTGTCCTACGACGAAAGGGTTGAGGGAAATTCGGCCTGAACGACACTGGAGGAAAAAGGAGGGTCAGGGAGACATGGATAACGACTATAAAAACTGTGAGAATAGACAAGGTGACAAAGACGGGATGTTCCAGAGAAGGGACCCAGACACAAGAGATCCACAATTGAAGTTTGAAGACATCAGATGAATCAAAGGGATGTTAGGAAGTATTTCTTCAGTCATATAAGTAGTCAAGGCCGTGGAATAACCTGAAAGTGAGTAGAGAGGCGGGAACCATACATATTTTTGAAGGCGAAGGTATGATAGAGCTCATGGGCAGGAAGAGAGGACCTAGTAGCAAACAATTTCCAAGCCCCCAAAGAGCGGGCCAGGAGCTGTGACTCGACCCCTGCAACCCACAAATAGGTGAGTACGAATAGGTGAGTACACGCACACACAAACAGAATCGACTCGGAACAGGACCTGCCAGGAGAAAAGAAGAACTAAGGGAACATGCCCTAGCATTCAGAAAATGTATCTCAACCACACAGAACACAAGTTCGTCTGTTCGGTTCTATGACCAGAGCCTTTGGTAAAGATGGGTATGGAAGAAGGATGAGGTAAGGATGGAATATTGAAAAGGGTGGGTGTGTGGGGAGAGGTAGGATATAAAAGGTAAGTGGCCCTACCACTTTGGTGTAATTTAAAAAGTGTAGTGAATTGGATAAAAATTCTTTAAGGGGTATAATACTAAGAAAGGCATAAACTGAGATTAGATTTTGCCACCGAAGGTGGCTAGTTTATTGTGCACCCCATATATCCCTCCTGTTGGACGGTAGCACAAGAAAGCATATGGATACACAAAGGCCTAGGAACTAGGCCCCCAAAGGTGAACGAAACATTTTTAATGAGGCGGGTTAGGCACACGGGCCGGAGGTTCTGCCCACCGGAGGACATTCAGGTACTGGTGCGCGCTGTATCAAAAAGAAAAAAATTTAAACCATCGAGGGTCTCGCTCCATCAGTGTCTTGCCAAAGGGCGCTTTACACTACAGTTTTTAAAACTGCAACTTTAACACTCCCTCCTTCAGAGTGCAGGCAACTGTTACTTCCCATATCCAGGACTCAAGTCCGGCCTGCCGGTTTCCTGAATCCACTTCATAAATGTTACATTGCTCACCTCCAACAGCACGTCAAGATACAAAACATTTGTCTACCATTCACTCCTATCAAGACACGCCTCACGCATGCTCTGCGGAAGTCCAAGCTCTTGCACACAAAACCTCCTTTACTCCCCTCCTTCCAACTTTCCTAAGGCCAACCCCTACCCCGCCTTCCTTCCACTACAGACTGAAACACTCTTTGAAGTCCATTCTGCTGTTTCGATCCATTCTCTCGACATGTCCGAACCACCTAAACAAACCTTCCACAGCCCTCTGGACAACAGTTATTGGTAATCCGCACCTCCTCCTAACTTCCAAACTACGAATTCTCTGCATTATATTCACACCACACATTGCCCTCAGACATGACATCGCGCACTGCCTCAGGCTTCTCCTCGCTGCCAACTTTCATCACGCATGCTTCAACACCCACATAAGAGCGTTAGTAAAACTATACTTTCATACATTCCCCTCGTTGCCTCCAAGAACAAAGTCTTTGTCCTCCACAGACTCCTAAGTGCACCGCTCACCCTTGTCCACTCATCAATACTATGATTCACTGCATTCTTTCAAGACCATCCCGCTGACGACGATCCACTCACAAATATCGAATACCATCAACCTCCTCATACATCTCCCTCCAATCTGATATCCAATCTTACCTCACCTAATCTTTTTGTTATCCCTCATAATCTTACTCTTTCCTGTATTCAACTTTTAATTTTCTTCTTTCTTCTTTTGCATACCCTACGCAAATTCATCCACAACCTCTGCAACTTCTCCTTCAGAATCTCCCAAGGAGCACAGTGTCATCAGCAAAGAGCAACTGTGGCAACTCCCACTTTAATGTGATTCTTTATCTTTTAAAACTCCACGACCTCTTGCCAAGGACCTCGCATTTACTTCTTCTTACACCCCATCTATAAATGTACTTAAACAACCACGGTGACATCACACATTCCTGTCAAGAACCTACTTTTACTGGAAATAATCTCCCTCTTTCCTACATTCTCTAACTTGAGCCTCACTACCTCGTAAAAAAAATCTTCACTGCTTTCATAAACCTACCTCCTACACTCATACACTTGCAACATCTGCACATTGGCCATTCCCTATCCCACCCTGTCATACGCCTTTTCCAAAATCCATAAATGCCACAAAAACCTCTAAAGCTCATCTAAATACTGTTTCACGTATTATGTTTTCGACTGTAAACAACCTGGTCCACACAACCCCTACCTTTTCCTAAAGCCTCCTTGTTCTTCTGCTATCCTATTCTCCCGTCTTATTCTTTAATTCTTCAATAATAACTCCACCATACACATTACCAGGTATACTCAACCAGACTTATCCCCCTATAATTTTTGCACTCTTTTTTTCCCCTTTGCTTTCTACAAAGAACTATGCATGCTCACTGCCATTCGCTAGGTACCTTATCCCTCTTCCCACATTTATTAAATAATTGCACCAACCACTTCAAAACTATATCCCCACCTGTTTTTAACTTTGCTATCTATCATTATTCCCATCAATCCCGTCTGCCTTACCCCCTACTGCCTCACGAACTTCCCTCACACTCACAACTGGCTCTTCCTCACTCCTACAAGATGTTATTCCTCCTTGCCCTACACACGAAATCACAGCAACCTATCTTCATCAACGTTTAAACAATTCCTCAAATAGCTCCCATCTTCCCCAACGTCCTAACTCTCCATTTCATAACTCTCCTCTTCTATTTTTAACTGACAAATCCATTTGTTCTCTATGCTTCCTTAGCTTGTTAATCTCACTCCAAAACTTTTTCTTATTTTCAAAAAAATTTGTTGATAACATCTCACCCACTCTCACAGGAATGCATATGCATTTATATCTACATATCTATAGTTCACTTATCTGTCACAAACAAATTTAGGAAATTTGCTTAGTATATCTGGTATCTTATTTTCATTAATAAGATATCTTGACATATCACATAGGTTATTATACTATCTGCCTATGTATTCCTCAATAAGTGAGCAATTAAGCACAGAGTGTTCAAGACAGTGTTCAAGACAGTGACCATATGCCTGATCACATAATTTACATTTAGTTTGATCATCATCTGTGTGTTTCCCACACTGCCAGAAGTACTTGTAACCAAGCCTAAGCCTGGCCACTACAACATCAGTCAGTCTGTTCACATTGCACGTTGCTCCATAAACATACTTATCTACGCTCATGTTATCATAGTGGGTTATAGATCTACTCAGGCTTCTAACTGCATTCCTGTAACAATCATTTTCATTATTTACTTCTCTCCTAATATTATTCCTAATGCGAGACACAGTTATACCAAAGTTATATTCTACATTCTCCTTCAGGGTACTCTTACTTGGCTACATATCAACTTTATCATGAAGGAGTAATCCAGTTGTATTATGGGATCCATAGCAATAGTACATTAATTCCTTGTCCATAATTTTTGAGTATCTTTACCTGCTCTCCAATGAGCATGTTGTTTGGAGTCATTAAATGATCCAAAAGCCTTCAATGATTACATAGATTCTGTAAGATTATAGAGTCAGTCAGTGTCAATAAGGTTAGCTTTAGCGCCATTTAGGATTGCAAACAATTCAGTCTGCAGTGTAAGACGCCCCAGTTGTTAATTCTTTATGCCTAACTCAACAAATTTATTATCGTTCTTTAACTAGGAGGTGGCACAAGAGCAGAGCACCCTGCCAGAAGACTCCTGTTTAGATCCATCAGTGTATCTAACTTGTGATAACTATTACTACCAGCTAGGTGAGAAATTTCTTCCTTGAGGCAGTTGCTCTAACAAGTGACCATAAGAAGGGATTACTAGCAATGAGCTTCTTGGGGAGGGACTTTGAGGTATGTGTATATTAAATGAACACACGATCTTCCATGGAGAGTGGAAATCCTCTTGTTTGCCTACGCATGATACAGTTCCTGCTGTTATAAAACTTAATGCAATTGCAAAGTTTTCACAATCCATTTAGATCTGTGTGTATTTACTTCTAGACACTTTGGTAAGATTCACTTGACAGTGTCTGTTCGTTCCTGAACAGTCTAATACCGAGTACAGTGTTTTATTTCAACAATCCTGTCACGTGATACTATAAATAACCAAAGCTCCTTCCTCATGTTAAGAACTTTTTAGATCTGGAACAGCAAAATAATTCCTGAGAGCTTCAATTTGCATTACCTCCATGGGTCGGAGAGAACTTTCTCTAGCTAATATCAACAGGGACACCATAATCAATTAAGACCTAATAAAGCTATGCACATCATTCTCACGATTCTCACATAGAACCATAGTTGGGGTTGTACAGCAACAGCTTAGAGAGCATTTAGCCTATCTTTGCATTCTTATTAGTTGTGGTATAGTGGATTTTTGTTAAAGGGTACTCTACACCAAGATATAGTAAGTTTTAAACGTAGCTACTGATTCACCCTGCAAATAGATGGGGTTGGGGGATGTCGTTTGTTGTTAATATCCTTGTATTTAGAGAAGATATAATGAGGCCTAGTCGATTACAAATTGCTTGAACTTCTTTAAGAAAGGTAATTCATCTTCTTATGCCCTGTTGTATGGATCATGATTATCATCACATAGCTGATAGCTATATGTTTAGGTGAGGCAGGTAGACAATTAGAGAGCATAATCAGAATATAAATAGCAATGGGACTAAGAACTCCTCCCTGCGGTGTACCTAAAGAACATTTCTTTAGACCTCACTCCTAAAGCCTTGGTAAAGGACAGAGGATACGCTATTTGACAAGGTATCCAATATCCAGCAAGTTACCTACCAACCAATATTCATTTTGGCTAGTTCATGTAGTATAACGGTTCTGTTCGCAAATATCAAATGCAGATTTTATATCAACAAAAGTGGTAAAACTAGTAGAGGTGTGTGCAGTGAGAAAGGGTGGAATCAGTTCTGCACACTTTACCTTTCATGAACCCAAGAGGTAGGGGTATAGTTGTGTCTGCATTCTGTAGTACACTGATTCGTAGTATCATTCTTTCAAAAGTTTACAAAAACAACCTAGTTAAGGAGATCGTCTAAATGTAATCAGCTGTTTGGGGCTTAGGGATAGGCCAATGAGACTATTGGTCCAGGAAGTAGGAAGAACGCGCCCTCAAATTAACTGATATTGTACCGTGCCACAAAGGGTTATCAGCACGTGCCCCCCCCCCCCCCCCCTTTTTATGAAAAGAAGGGTTTCTGAGAATATCATAGGTTATACCATCCTCTCCCAGAGCAGTTGACGACCAAATAGTTAATGCAATAACTAATTCATACTCGTAAAGAGGCAGTCACTCTCAATCGATATTTTGGCTCATAAATTACTCAGTTTTAAATATTTTCTTCAGCAGAACTCTACTAATTTTTTCCTAATATGAGATGGAAGGTTTCTATTGCCTTGGATGTTTTGGACTAGTCATTTATGAGGTCATTTGCTTTTTTCAAGGGGAAAGGATAAGCAACATTGCCCGTCTTTTTCCTGGTTATTTTTATTTATACCTTACCAGGCCAGACGTAAGGGTGGACCTATTTAAACCACTAGCAAACTGTTCCCAGTCCTGTTGCCTAAGTTTCTTGCTTTTCTATTCCTTGGCAATTGTTTTAGTGCAGCTTGGAACTTATGAGCAGGTCTGGGGTTCCTACATCACGTATGCTTTACCAATCCTCCTGGCTGCATGTGTTAGAATTGCGTACTGTGGATCATATAGTAATTTACCCTAGGTTTTTACTGTTATTTATAGTGAGGGTCTTTGTTCCTATTCCTGCCCACTGTTCTGTGAGAACACTTCCTCAATAGTGGTAACTAAATCAACATTAAATTTTATGTGTGCCAGTGGCTCGTAATTCTTTATACATTGATCCAAGTGGTTAATAAAGGTGTCTCTGTGTTCTGGGTTTGAGAATAAGTTTCCTCCTTCTGTATTTATCTCCTTTGATTGCTGAGATGTGATCAAAGATTGACAGTTGTTAGACTTGGAAGTGATCCGACAGAAGATCTTCAACTATGACAGAGTCATGCATCGTAAATGATGTATTAAATCCAAGGCACAGATCTAGTATGCCAAATATATGTAGTAGGCTCAGTATGCCCAAAATTCGAACATTATCATGCTCATTTAAAGCAATTTTCACTAGTTTAATTCCTTGTGTTTGTTATAGACCCGCCAATATTCTTATGTCTGCATTAAAATCTCCAAAATGATGGTAGGTTCACTATTGATGCGATCTGGTAAAGCATCAGGTCGAAGCTGGTTCGCTGGGCATAGAAGATTAAAAATGTTTTATGGAAAAATAGCCTGCATGTACTTTGACAAACATGATACTGCATGTAAACTCGACTCTGCAAGGAAAGAGTTAATGTGGCAAGTTCTTTCTGACATACATCACAACAACAGTTGGTTGACCTAAGGTAAAGCTGCATATCCATCAAGTTTGGTGGAGGTGCTCCAGCTTTCAATCTACATTACTGCAAACAGATGACATCAATATTCTTGGTTGCACTAATATGATGTAAGTAAGCAACCGCTTCTGATGGAATCAAATGTCCATGAAAAGATATGTAGTGTATCCATTGTAGTGAGTATTACAATCTCGTCTTGCTCATAAGATGTAAAACTATTATGCTTTGACTACAGTGAGTCGCACTTAAGAGCAAAATAGCATAGTTTGTACGCATTAAACTTCAGGAACTTTATTTTTAAGCATTTTTTGGCATCTTGCAGCAGTTAAAAGGCAAGTCTTGAGCCAAGAGTCATTGGACTTCTTTCTACAAATTGCTTGAAACTGAACGGAGTTTGCTTCCCTTTTGACATCATCACCATGCTCAAGAGCAATCATCCAGATGTCATATATTTATAGATGATACAAAGCGAAAGGAGGAAAGAGAGGAGAATATGGAAATGGGATGGGACATGAGATGCTCAACTCAGGAAGAGATCAAATACAGCCTCCTCGCAACTACCTACAGAAGCCCCCCCACCAGGAACAAACCCCAGTCAACCCAACATTCCGAACACCAAACACCCATGCCATATCCAGAGCCCCCACCCCACCTCCATTTAACAAACTCCACCCCCACAGCAACCACCCATAGTACCTTATCATGTCTCCCAACTTCCCCAACCTCCAATTTACCCACCACCACAGTCTTAGAAAAGAAGTTGAAGTGTGGTATACCAATGCAGATGGAATAACAAATAAGTGTGAGAAGGTGGCATGAAAGAATCAAGAGACATCCCCAGACCTAATAAGCACTCACAGAAACAAATCATAAGAATGATAGCAGATTGCAATCTTTCCACCCGATATCAAATCCTCAGGAAAGACAGAGGGAGGCGAGGGGGGAGGAGGAGTTGCGCTGCTTATTAAAAACCAGTGGGTTTTGAGAAAATGGAAGAATGGATGGCATGGGCGAAAAGGGACTACTTAGTAGAACAATTCAGTCTGAGGGCCAAAAGGTGATAATTGCAGTACTGTACAACCCTCCACATAACTGCAGGGCCCAAAGAGAATAAACGATGAGAACAAAGAGCAATAAAAAACACTAGCCGGGTGGCCAGAAGAGCTCACATGGGGGAGCAAATTTTACTAGTTAGGGGTTTTTTCAATCAAAAGGAGACTGAGGGAAAACCTGGACCCATGAGTGGAGTGGTATGGAAAATCATGAACAAAAAAGTTGAGACACTCCAGAGAGAGGGTGAAGATGTCTAGCAAGACTAACCTTTTATTCACCTGATAATTCGGACTCGAGGATATATGTATGAAAGGTCCGGGGGGTAGTGAAATGTGGTTCTGTGTTTTTTACTACAAAGTTTAGGGTCAATGCGAGTAGCGAATAGGATGGGAAAAAAACCAAACTACAAAAGGGGGGACTATCGGCATGAAGAACTTCCTGCAAAGACTTAAATGGGAGGGGAATGCAGGAAAACAGTAAAGAAAGATGGCTCTGTGACAACAAAAAGAAGGAGGCAGAGGGAGTTTTATTCCCAAGAGAAAAAGAAAAAAAGGGAAGGGCAGAAGTCCTTGGGTTTCCCCCCAAAGGGGTAGGGAGGGAAAAATAGGGGTAAGGAAAGGAAAAGGTACAGAAGACAAAGAGCTCAGGGAAAAAAAAGAGATTGCAAAGAGCCAGAAAAAATACACGATAAGAAGGGAGGCTCAGAGCAATATGAAAATGATAAGATCGAAAGTTTAAGCTGACCCAAACGTTGACAGCCACACGGGGGAAAACAAATCAAGGCCATGTAATCAGATGGGAAGGGTGAGTGGAGTTCACAAGAAAGGACCGAGAGTATGTCAGGAGCTCAACACAAAATTTAAGAATTTTTTACATGGAAACGGTAGGCTCCGGGAAATCAAAACGGGGGTACATTTATGCGGATTTGAAAAATTGTAATGATATACTAGAAAAGGGTGTCAAAATATTGAATGTTGTAATTGTAAAGATTTTTTAAAATTCATAATGTCATTTGGGGTACTGTAAAGTAGGTTAAAATTCTTTTAAAAAATTCCTGCTAGGGATTTTTTTTTCCAACTGTGTTTGGGTACGCGGGGTAACGTGGCAGGGGGCAGTCCGTGGAGTAGCGGGGGTTGGGGGCTGGGTGGGAGTGAGGGTGTTTTTAAAGCTAAGTTGTGTTTTGACCCTTTTTTTTAGCAAACCCAAAGCCGGGGGCTCTTCTAGGTATGAAACCTAGGCTGTGACGGGCGGGGGTGCGGGGGGGATGGTGAGGAAAAAAAAATGAGGTTGGTTTAGAGTAGTGAGCCCTAGCGTGATGGCCTATGGTTATGGTTGGGAAACCCAGCCGCCTGTCCGTGCCCCCTATTTGGGGCGTTTTAAAATGGGGGTACATGAAAGTGTTTTTAGAGTTGGGAATAGTGATTGATGAATAAAAAGATGTATTTTCCCACCAGGTTTTTGCCTAACTCTTGTTAATCAAACCCTTGAAGTAACAAATACTGGTTATCGCTTTCTGTTTTGACGGGTAGCCCCGGTGGCCTGTTTTTGCCTGAGATGTGTGTAAATTTTACCTTTTTCCCTTGACAAAGGGTCTAGCCTCCCGCTGTCCCCCCATTTCTGCTAACATGGGGCCCGTATATGGGGAAATTTTCAAATTTTATGTGGGAATTCAAGTTTGCAACCTGGAAAATCAATAACCATTCTTTATGGGTTGGGCAGAGGAATTATTTTTATTATAACAAGGGGGAAGCGCTAAAACCCCGGGGGATTAACAGCGCCCGTGGGGGGGGGGGTGTGGAAGGCATTCGGCTTAAATTTGGGGAATGGGGCCAGATCAATTCCCTAAATCAAGAGCCCCCACCAAAATCAAAGGAAACCCTTCCTTTAGGGGTGGTCAAGGAAGCATCCCATAACATCAAATAAAATAATTTTTTTTGTGTGCCACTATTTCGGTTTTTAGGGGATTTTTATTAATAATTCTGTGAATAATTTTCCTTTGTGGGGCCATTTTGCGGGTTTTTTTGGGTGTTATTTTTAAAAATTACCCGGTGTAATTTTCCTTTGTGTGCCTTTTTGGGGTTTTTTTAGGGTTTTAAATTTTAAAAACTAATAATTGGTGAATAATTTACCTTTGTGTGCAATTTTGCTGGTTTTTAGGGTGTTATTTTTAAAACCAAATTACCTTTTAAATTTAATTTCCCTTTGTGGAATATTGCGGGTTTTTTTTAGGGTTATTATTATTAATTTTTTTCTCGTAAATAATTTACCTTTGTGTGCAATTTGGGGGGGTTTTTTTGGGGTGTTATTTTAACTAATAACCCGGTGAATTTTCCCTTTTGTGTGCAATTTGCTGGTTTTTAGGGTGTTATTTTTTAAAAATTTACTTTGTGAAAAATTTCCCCCTTTCTGTGCCTTCTTTTTGATTTTTGGGGTTTGTTTTAATATTGATAGTTTGTGCTTTAATTTCCCCTTTGCAGGTACAATCCTGCTGATTTTTTAGTGGGTTATGTTTCCCAAAAATTTCGGGAAATTTTTAATTTTCCTTTGCATTTTTGCAAAAACTCTTTTTTCTGCAAAGGGGTTTTTTTTTTGTGTGCAAACTGTTTAATTTGAGGGGGTACATGACCCCTTTCCCTTTTGAATATACTATTCGTTTATGTACCCCTTTCTGTGTGCTTTATTTTTTTATATCAGTAAGTTTTTGTGGCTTTGGGAGTAAGATTTGGTTTTTTTATTTCCCAAAAGGGTGACACTGGTGAAAATTCTGGGATGACATGCATTTGGAAGGTGACATTGAATCAAATTTCCATGTTAGGGACCTGGATAAGGAAGTAGTAATTTTACAAATGAAATTAGCCCAAGTTGCGGAAGAAAAGGAACGGTTAAGGATTGAACATACAAAGATCCAGGAACAGAGAGCCTTAGAGGAGCTTAGGGCTCAAGAAAGAGCTAAAGAGAGGCAGCTTGCTTCTCACCCAGCCACAGACACGAGGGTAGATGTTTTTCATTTGGATAAAGCCATAAAATTTGTGCCCAAATTCCTAGAGAAAGACCCAGACCAGTTTTTTCTGTTATTTGAAAGTACGGCCAAATTCCAAGTTTGGCCAGAAAAGGAATGGGTGGCATTAGCGAGACCCCAATTAGTTGGTAAAGGGTTACAGGCCATTAGTTCTTTAGAGGGATTGGCCTTTTCTGATTATTATAAACTAAAAGAGGTAGTTTTACTGGCTTATCAAATGTTGTCAGAAAGGTACCGGCAGAAGTTTAGAGGACTAAGTTTCAAGCAAGGCAGTCTTTGGTGGAATATGGTAAGGAGATGTCACTTATAAATAGGTGGTGTCGCTCGATGGGTGTGGTAGGCAATTATGAGGGTGTAATTACCTTAATTTTGTTCGAGGATCTTTTGAGAAATGTTCCTCCTGACCTTAAGGCATATCTTGAGGAGAAGGATCTTGATTTTAATAATGCCTTAGAGCTGGGTGACAGATTTTTAGCTAACCAAAAATTTAGCAATAGTTACCACACCCCACATACTAATATTGGTAAGTTTTCACCACCCACCAATAGGAATACGAAATTTCAGAAGTTTAAGCCACCCATTTACCAGCCTAATAACCACCAGTTTTAATAAGCCTAATTTTCCGGTACCTACCCGAGAAGGTTTTAAGTCAGCTGTCACAGGTCCAGGACTACAGGGGACAGGTAGAAAGAATCCAGTTCCCCAAGCTCACGGGCACCAGCCTATGTCAAGTGTGCAGGGGGCTTTTAAACCTCATCACTGTACATACTGCAATAAACAGGGCCACCTGCGGCCATATTGTCGAAAGATGTTAGGACCAGGCTGCAGCAGATGCTTCTCCAGTAAATGCAGAGGTTACACATGATGTTGCTTGCATTGCAGTGTTGCCCCAAGGTATCCAAAGAAGACCAGCTGTCTTAGACTCTCGGATGAAGGTCTATTCAAGTAAGTCTACTGTGGCCTTACACCAAAATGAAGGTAGGGTCACGGGTGTTATGTCTTTGAGGGACACTTGTAGCACTTACACCTTGCTTCGCAGGGGTGTATTGCAGTGTGGATGACACCTACAGGATTGGACATTTTTTTAAAGGGATAACTGGAGTCCCTGTCAGACTCCAGTGCACACGTTATGGGTACAGTCTGCATACCAGTCTGGGTACCTACCTGTAGGTATTGCAGAAGATGTACCTTTAGCAGGAGTTGACCTTTACTAGGCAACAACTTGTGGGACTCTCGAAAGTGAGGAATGTTTGGTTTTGCAGGACCCTGCTTTACAAGGTGGTAACGACCTAATTGGAGCGACGGTGCCTGAAAAATTTTCACTGTGTTCTAGGACTAAACAGAGGAACAAGGCAGGAGCTGTGCCTCCCTGTGACCCTTCTGCACACTTTAGTGATGGTTTGGGCCTGGGGAGCCTGTTCATTGAGTCTGGCCTGCAGGAGACTTTGAGCAGTGATGAACCGGCTCAACCGCAACTCGGTTGGAGATGTGGTCTTGGTGCTGATGTGGAAAAAGATCCCCTGACTCTACAGCAGCTGAGTGAGGCTCAGGAAGGTTGTGACCTCTGGAACGCTATTCACTTATCAGCTGTTGGGGGGATGTGGTTCCAAATTTACCAAATGTTTTTTTTTAGGTTGGCAAATGGAGAAAAA
>NC_069403.1:18056231-18063731 GCF_026875155.1 Cherax quadricarinatus
AAAAACTGCTTTCCCCCTTTGGGGTTGGGGGGGGGGGCCCCAAATTTTAGACTCGTCATTTTATCCTTCGAGATGTGCCCCGAAAATTTTACCCCGGGGTGTTTGGGGTTTATTTTAAGATTTGCCTGGCTAGCCTGTCCAATACCCTGTCAAGTTTCTTAAGATGTGACGGGACATCTTGCGGACATGACTATGAGATCATCCAGGTAGACCATGAGCGTGCCACCTAGGAGGGGTACGGAAAATTGTCGTCATCAAACGACTAAATGTGATTGAGCTTCCGTGCAAGCCGAAAGACATCCTCCTGAACTGGTAATGACCAGTTGGAGTAGAGAAAGCTGTCAACTCTCTGCTCTCATCATCGAGGGGGATCTGCCAGAACCCTTGAAGAAGATCAAGAGTTGAAAAGACCTTATTATCGCCGATGTTCTGCAACAGGTCGTTCAGAACTGGCAATGGAAAGCGGTCTGGGATGGTACATGCATTCAGTTTCCTGTAATCGATAACAGGGTGCCAGGTTCTGTTCTTCTGCTGAACAACGGTTTAGTGCCGATGGAGGTAGCGTAGGTAGCAATGATACGGCCGTGGACTAGTTTGGCTTTAATTGGGTAGGAGTGAGTACACAACGGGCAGTGTGAGGGAGTGACCGCAAGCCAGTCCGTGGAGGGGGAGCACTTGTGTCTGTGAAGTCGGTCGGCCTAGGAGTGAGGGAGAGGCATGGGCCGGCAGGCTGGCGTGCCTACCTAGAGGCCTGGCTACAGAGGGCAGCACCTGAGTGGCGCGAAATATGAACTAAGCTGGCAGACAGCATGGGCTGTCTGTGCAGACAGTACAGGCTGTCTACACTAGGTCCTCCCTCTCCCTGCCCCATGAGCTCTATCATACTTCGCCTTAAAACTATGTATGGTTCCTGCCTCCACTACATCCCTTTCTAGGCTATTCCATGGCCTGACTACTCTATGACTGAAGAAATACTTCCTAACATCCCTTTGATTCATCTGAGTCTTCAACTTCCAATTGTGACCTCTTGTGTCTGTGTCCCATCTCTGGAACATCCCGTCTTTGTCCACCTTGTCTATTCTGCGCAGTATTTTATATGTCGTTATCATGTTCCCCTGACCCCCCTGTCCTACAGGGGTCGTCAGGCGATTTCCCTCAACCTTTCTTCATAGGACAATCCCCCTAGCTCTGGGATAGTCTTGTTGCAAACCTTTGCACTTTCTCTAATTTCTTGACGTGCTTGACTAGGTGTGGATTCCAATGGTGCTGCATACTCCCAGTATGGGCCTGACGTAGATGGTATACAGAGTCTTAAACGAATCCTTACTGAGGTATTTGGAAAAGCTATCCGTAGGGGGTTTCCAGGGCGCCCGTATTGCGCAGCAGTTATCTGATTGATGTGTTGGGCCCCAGGAAAAATGCTTTGGTGTTATACTCACCCCCAGATCTTTTTCCCTTTAGTGAGGTTTGCAGTCTTTGGCCATCTAAACTATATTGTGTCTGCGGTCTTCTTTGACCTTCCCCAATCTTCATGACTTTGCATTTGGCAGGGTTAAATTTCAAGGAGCCAGTTGCTGGACCCGGCTTGTAGCCTATCCAGGTCTCTTGTAGTCCTGCCCGATCCCCGCCGTTTTGATTTTTCTCATTAACTTCGCACCATCTGCAAACAAGGCCCTTTTGGTCTACCCCCTTCCTTTATGTCGTTACATATCCCAAGAACAAAACAGGCCTAGGCCTGCCCCCTGGGGAACCCCGTTTGTCACAGGCCCCCACTCTGAACCTCGTCGCGTACCATGACTCGTTGTTCCCCCCTTTTTCAGATTTTCTCTGACCCATTGCAGTGCCTTTCCTGTTATGTGTGCTGACCCTAGCTTTTGCAGTAACCTTTTGTAGGAACTGGTCGAAGGCCTCTTGAGTCCAAAAATATGCAGTCGATCCCCCCCTCTTTTCCTTGTTTTACTTCTGTCCCCTTGTCATAAAAACCTAGTGGTTTGTGAACAGGTTTTTTTCCTTCCCTAAAACCCCGTGCTGGTTGTCAATTTACCCTTGTTTTTTTCCAGGTGCCCCCCCACTCCCCCTGATGACTTCTCCATGCCTTGCATACTTTCTGTTAGTACAGGTTGGTTTTTTGTGCCCCATGTCTGCTCCCTTTTTTTAAAAATTGGGACTACATTGCCTTTTCCCTACCTCAGGGAGTTGCCCGTTTCAAAGTGTGTTAAAGAAAAACTTTGTTAAGGCTCACTCAAAATTCTGCTCCCTCTTTAAAGGGGCCCCTGGGGGAAAGTTGTTGGTCCACCCCTTTGAGGTTTCAAATTGCATAGCACTTCTTACCCCCCCTTGGTTTTATTACCCATCCGCACTTGCTGGGGTGCCCCCAGTTTATTTTTTGGGTCCTACTGGTTTCCACTGTAAATACCCCTTTAAAAATTTTTGGTTTAGCCCTGACAAACCCCCCGGCGTTTCTTTGAATTCCCCCTCACCCCCTTTCCCCAGTCTGATTACCTGGTCCCTTTACTGTTTTTTCCCCTGATTGGCGTACAACAGCTCGGGCAGTCTTTTTTTTTATGTATGTCATTTTCATATTGTCTCTAAACCTCCCTTCTTATTGGCATATTGTTTTTGCTCTTTTGGTGTTTCTTTATTTTTTCCCGAGTTCTCTGCTTCTGTACCTTTTCCATTCTTGTAACCTAGTTTTTGCCTCCCTCACCTTTGGAAACCAGGACTCGTTTGTTCTTCCCTTATTTTGTTTTCCTTGGGAACAAATCCTCCCCTGCCTCCTTGCATTTTGTTGCTACATTCCATCATTTTGTACTGGGTTTTTCCCGTCAGTTCCCCCTTTCCCCCTGAAGTTTTGAAAGGAAAATTCCCAAAGCCTGAGTAGTTCCCCCCTTTTTTTTTGGTTTTTCCCAGCCTATTCCTGCTACTCTCTCACTTGGAGCTCAACTATGTAGTCGATGCACAGAAACACATGATACGTAGCTCCATGGGGCCTTTAATTACATGATACCCTCGATGTTCGAACTACTCATGGTGAATACAAGGTCCAGCCTTGCTGGCTCATCTCTCCTATCTCTCTGGTTGTGTCTTCTAACAAGTAGATGCAGATGGTTTTCCAGTACCATCCATCACCTTGCTTCCATGTGTCGGGACCCCCATGGGGCTCCAGGTTTTCCCAGTCAATCTCTTGTGATGAAAATTACCATAACTAGGTAACTTTGCTCCCCATGTGTGCTCTCCTGGCACCTCGGCTAGTGTGTCGTCATGCTCTGTTGCTCTCATCGTACTCTTCTCTTGCCTCCTGACGTTCTGTGGTGGGTTGTAATTACTGCAATTATACCTTATGTCCTATCCGCAGACTGGATTGTTCCTACTAAGTAGACCTTTCGCCGTGCCATTCCATCTCCTTCCATTTTCTCAAAACCCACTGGTTTTTAAGGTAGCAGTGCAACTCCTCCTCCCCCTCTCTCCTTGTCTTTCCTGAGGATTTGGTATCCGGATGGAAAGATTGAATCTGTTATTTATTCTGGTGGTTTTGTTTTCTGTGAGTGCTTATTTGTCTGGGGATGTCTCTTTGATTCTTTCATGCCCACTCCTCCATACTTGTGTTATTCCATCTGCTATGTATACACACCTTCAACTTCTTTTCTAAGACTGTGGTCTGGGAGGTATATTGGGGTTGGGAAGTGGGAGACTGTAAGGAACCTATGGGTGTTGCTGTGGGGGTGGAGTTTGTAATGTAGTGGGTGGGGGCATTTGGATTGTTGGCATGGGTGTTTTGAATTTAGAGTGGTTTGTTGCACTGGGGTTGACCTGGTTGGGAGACTTCTATAGGAAGTTGTGGGGAGGCTGTATTAGATCTTCTTCCTGGGTCTGGGATCTCCTGTCTGTCTTCTCCATCCCCTCTCTTTCCTCTTTCGCCTTTGCTACCATCTCTCTCCGTTCTGCCTTTCTTCTTGTGTTCTGTTGCAGTCGAGATACCACCTTCTGTATGCCGGCATGTCCCTTAATCGTGCTTTCTCCTCTGCAGGATCTGATTCCGCAGACGCTTTCTGCCTTGAAGGTCACTCTCAATGGCCGGCGGTTCTTTTTTTTTAAAATCCCCCCCTATTCTCGAAAATTTTCCAGCTGGGTTATGTCGTCTTTCCTATTTGTCTTTCTGATGCTTTCAATTGCTTTTTTTTCCTTGTTTTCTTGCTTCATATGTTTCCCCTTCAAAATTCTGGAGCCCATACACAAAGACTGACCTCACCTTTCATTCTCACACTGGCAATATACTGTGTATCCCCTCATTTTAATTTGGTTTCCTCCACATGCAGCTTTCCTTTCATCAGTTTTTTTTTCCCACTGGCTAATGTCATGGGCTCAGTGGCCTTGTTTATTTTCCCTTCTGGCTTTCCTTGGGCTCTGTTGTGTCTGTTAGGGCCTCCAATAAAGCTTTGGCTCTTTCATTTTGCTACAGTCTCTCTGATAGAGCTTTCTTCATGCAGTTGTTGGCCCCTTCTTTCCCTACAGTCCCCTTATTTTTGGCTGAGGTCGGTTGTCAGTTCTCTGTTGGTCAATCCCAAAAATGTTTTAGTTCTTTAGGCTGTTTTCGATTTTGCAATTCCTCTTCTAACTCTGTTATCTACTAAGCTTCTGCTGCTTTGACATGCACCTCCCTTCCTGCTTTCCATATCTATCCTCTTCTTCCATTCTCATGCTAAGTTCTTCTAGTTTCTTTTCCCATTCATGATCCCTTTGTATGAGCTCTGCTGCCAATCTTCCTTGCAGTTTCCTCCTCTGTTCCCTTGGTTTTTCTGTTGCTCTCTGGCAACCATTTTTTGGGTTTTTTTTTTTTTTTTTTTCCTGATTGCCTCAGAGTGGGATACCTATGTAGCTCTGTATTGTTTGGTTAGTTAGTGTGTATGTCAGAGTGTGGAGGGGAAGTAGGTAGGAACTGTAGCTATGTGGAAGAGGAGCGGGGAGGGGTGGGGAGGGTTTAGGTGAACGGGGGAGGGTGAGGGTGATCGAGGGAGGGGAGGGATCAGGATGAAGTAGTGAGCTTGTCGGTGGTGGTAGGGGGGGGGGGGAGTGTATGTGTGGAATCTGGAGATTGTGTGTGTGTGTGTTATATGTGTGTGATGTGTGTGTGTGTTTGTGTGTGTGTGTGTGTAATTTTGTTGTGTAATTTTGTGTGGGAAATATGTGTGTGTTTATTATGTACTGAAAAGGTAGGTGGCTTGTGCGTTTGTAATGTAAGTCTCAGTGGTTCCTTGGCTGCCCACAAACTTCTTGTGACCTGAACCACCAACCTCCTGGTGACTTACCAGCACGTACTTACAGTGTGGTGTGTGTGTGTGGTGTAATGTGTGTGTGTGTTCGTGTGCGTGTGTGTGTGTGTGTTTGTGTGTGTGTTGTGTTTGGGTGTGTGTGTGTGGTGTGTGTCTGTCTGTCTGTGTGTATGTGTGTGTGTGTATATGTGTGTGTATGTATGTGTGTGTGTGTGTGTGTGTGTGTATTGTGTGTGTGTGTATGTGTGGTGTATGTGTGTGTGTATGTGTGTGTGTGCGTGTGGGGTATGTTTTGTGTATGTGTGTGTGTGTGTGTGTGTGGTGTGTGTGTGGGGGGTGTGTGGTGTGTGTGTGTGTGTGTGTGTGTGTGTTTGTGTATGTGTGTGTATATATGTGTGTGTGTGTGTGTGTGTTAGTTACCATTTTGTCTAGGCACATGTCGATTAGACACTGCTGTTGTATTAAGTTTTGTTGTGTGGGGTGTGTGTGTGTGTGTATGTGTGTGTGTGTGTGTGTGTGTGTGTGTGTGTGTTTTGGGGTGGGGTGTGTGTGTGTGGTTGTGTGTGTGGTAGTGTGTGTGGTAGTGTGTGTGTGGTAGTGTGTGTGTGGTAGTGGTGTGTGTGGTAGTGTGTGTGGTATGTGTGTGTGGTAGTGGGGGTTGGTGTGTGTGTGGAGTGTGTGTGGTAGTGTGTGTGGTAGTGTGTGTTGGTAGTGTGTGTGGTAGTGTGTGTGGTTGTGTGTGTGGTAGTATGTGTGGTGGTATGTGTGGTAAGTGTGTGTGTTTGTGTGTGTGGTAGTGTGTGTGGTAGTGTGTGGTAGTGTGTGGTAGTGTTTTGTGGTGTGTGTGTGGCAGTTTGTGTGTGTGTGTGTGTGTGTTTTGTGTGTGGTTTGTTTAGGTGTGTATCACCTATTTGTGGTTGCAGGGGTCGAACCTAGCCTGGTGTATGTTGTGTGTGTGTATGTGTGTGTATGTGTGTGTGTGTGTTTTGTATGTGTGTGTATGTTTTGTTTTGTGTATGTTGTGTGTATGTGTTGTGTGTGTGTGTGGTGTGTGGGGTGTGTGTGGCAGTGTGTGTGTTTTGTGTATGTGTGTGTGTGTGTGTATGTGTGTGGTGTGTGTGTGTGTGTGTGTGTGTGTGTGGTGGTGTGTGTGTGGTGTGTGTGTGGTGTGTACTCACCTGTGTCCCTCACCTAGTTGAGGTTCGGGGGTCGATTTCCGAGCTTGGCCCCGCCTCTTCACTGATCGCTACAGGTCACCTCCCTGGCCGTGAGCTTTATCGAACCTTGCTTAAAGCTATGAAATGATCCTGCCTCCTACAATCGTTCCCAAACTATTCCACTTACTGACTCTCTGTGGCGAAGAAATACTTCCTAACATCCCTGTGATTATCTGGTGTCTTTAGCTTCCAACTGTGCCCCCTTGTTACTGTGTCCAATCTCTGGAACATCTGTTTTTGTCCACCTGTCAATTCCTCTCAGTATTTTTTATTTTCGTTATCATGTTGTCCCCCTATCTCTCTGTCCTTTTCCCGGTGTCGTCGGTTGATTTCCCTTAACCTTCTCTTAGGACTTTCTCTTAGCTTGGGATAGTCTTGTTGCAAAACCCTTTTCACTTTTCTCTGTTTTTTACGTGCTTGGCTAGGTGTGGGTTCAAACTGGTGCGGGTTCATATGTCCTGGCCCCGCTTTCATGGGCCCCTATAGGTCACCCTCCTGCTCATGAGTTTATCATACCTTGCTTAAGCCCATGAATGGTTTTCCTCCACATTCGCTTCCCAAAATATTCCCCTTCTGACTACTCTGTGACTGAAGAAATACTTCTAAACATACTGTAATTCATCTGTGTCTTAACTTCCAACTGTGCCCCTGTTTGTGTCCCTCCCCTGGAACATTCAGTCTCTGTCCAACCCTTTTCAATTCCTTAAGTTTTTAAATGTCGTTATCATGTTCCCTATCTCTCTGTCCTCTAGTGTCGTCAGGTTGATTTTCCTTAACTCTCCTCGTGTGGGGTGTGTGTGGGGTGTGTGTGTGTGTGTGTGGGGTGTGTGTGTGTGTGTGGTAGTGTGTGTGTGGTAGTGTGTGTGGTAGTTACCATTTTGTCCTAGGACATGTGATTAGACACTAGGCCTGTTGTATATGGTATTGGTGTGTTGTGTGTGTCTGTGTGTGAGATTTTGTTCGGATTTTTAACCCGGGGGTTAGGCCACCAGGTAACCAGAAGTCAGTGCGTC
>NC_069403.1:18066231-18080019 GCF_026875155.1 Cherax quadricarinatus
GGGTATGTACGATCTCAGATGGAGTGATGTTCTGGAGAAGGGTACAGCCAGAGTGAAGTTGCTGCTTTCTGCCCGTCTTGTGGCATAAAAGCTTGTTTCACGCTGTCCTCGAAGTGGATCCAAGTGTGGTATTTTGACAATATCGGCCTTGTACATAACAGTAAGGCCACCCACATCCCTCCTATGTTGAAGGCTCTGCTGAAATGACAGATCTATCCAGCATGGGTCCAGGCGAGAGATGAGACGTCTTGCTCTGTTCTCTACTCTATCAAGCAGTCGCAGATGAGAGGGGGGGCAGGCAAACCAAGAAAGTGGAGCATACTCAAGGTGCGAGCGTACTTGTGCCTCGTACAGGATCTTGCAACCCCTACTGTCAAGAAAGATGGGAGATACGGCGAAGTGCTGTAAGCTTCCTGGCTGCCTTGTTTGCAAGATTTACAACATGGTTCTTCTTTGGTTAGTTTGGAGTCAAATTTCACGCCAAGGATATCCTTCTTCTCCAGTTCCCAAACATCCTCCATTCATCCTTACTACTGCACCAGCATTACCATCATGGTACCTGGAGACGATCTTTCATTTGCGTTTTCTCAGGTGCAAATGTTATTGTCATCTATTTCCCCAAGTATATAGCTCTCAGCTGGTGATTGATTTTAGCTTAGAGCAGCTGGCATTTCTTCTCTTGGATAAGTGAATGTCGTGTACAGTCGTCTGCATATGCATGGGGATTCTGGGATGAGATGAAGAAGGTCGTTGAAGTAGACATTCCATAAAAATGGTCCCAGCACGCTTCCTTGTGGAACATTTGCCCCAATAGGATGTCTTGCTGATTCCGTTCCTTGAGAACTACACTTAGAGATCTACCATGAAGGTAGTCACTGAGGAGACATAGCGTAGAGCCTGCAATTCCCAGTGCTTGAGTTTTGCTAAGGGGGCCCTTGTGCCACACCCGGTCGAAATCGCCAGCAATGTCCAGTGCTACCAACAGCTGACTTTGGATTCATCCAGTGACTGGTGCCACTTAGGGAGGGGTTTAACAACGATCAGCAGCAGAGTAACCTTTCCTGAAGCCATATTGACGATCACAAAGTAGTGAGTGGTAGGCAAAAAACTCTGTCATTTGTCTTGAGATTATTGTCTCAAGGATCTTACCAGTGATTGACAGGAGTGACACTGGTCTGTAGTTGCTGATTTCTGCTCTGCTCTTCTTTTTGTGAACAGGGACTACATTCGCCTCTTTCCATAGAGAGGGCCATTTACACTGTACTAGGCAGTGCGAAAGATGCGAGTTAGAGGTGCTGCTAGCTGGTCTGCACATCTTCTCAAAAATCTTGGGCTCAACTTGTCTGGGCCCACAGCCTTTTCTTGGTAAAGCGTTTTAAAGTAGGAATGCACCTCCTCCTGCCTTATTGTCACCAATGACAATTTTGACACAGTTCTTGCAGCTAGCCAAGGAGGGTCCCTTGCGGGATCAGGAACTTGCTTTTTGGGTAGCAAAGTGTTCAGAAAAGAGGTCCGCCTTCTTTTGACTACTAGTAGGGGTGGTCCCATCCTGTCGATTTAGAGGTGGAAAAAGTTCATCAGGCAGATAACCTTGTCTGTCCTTGACAGGGACCACCGGGTTTTTGGAGCCTACCTACCTGTTGCTAACTTTCTTTTATGCCCACTCCCATTTAGCAATGGCCCACTTTTGAACATCACCCATATGCCTACAGGCTTGCATGTGCAATTTCCCTGTTATAGGTGGTAGGATGTCTTTTATACCTTCGCCATGGCTTTGTATTAGCAGTAGCAGGCTCTCACAACGAAAGCCAACCAAGGCTGATTGTAGGTTTCGTCACATATTGCCGGTGAGGAATGTGTTCTTGTTGTAGATTAAGGATGTGTCAGTGAAGGTTTTCACTTGGGTTGTCAACATCCCCTTGGAGAAGAGCATTCAGTCGGTGGTGGCGAGCTCAGAGCAAAGGGCTGGCCAATTCCCTCTTTCCCATAGCCAGGTTGTGCGTGTGGACTCCTCACCTCGTTCTGTTGGGATCTTAAGTGTCGTAAAACAGCCTTGTGGTCAGACGATCCAACCCTAGCCGAGGGGTTGACAAGTGACCATGCCTTCTGCCAGATCACTCACTACTGGGTCAAGGGAGGAGCCAGAGATATGAGTAGGGAAATCAACAAAGTTTCTCATGTCAAAAAACTGCAAGAAGGTCATCCCAAAATCCCTCTGTATAAGGTGTGGTTGAGGTCACCAAACAATTATAATATGTTGACAGTTGTGTTGTAGCAGAAGGGAGTCAATATTTTCCATTAGGATGTTGATAGGGTCTGCATGTTGCCACTGAGGTCTGTACATTGCACATGCTAGTACAGAGGTACTAGTGTTTATACAGAGCTTGAAGAAATCATTTCAGATGGTAGGGGTGGCAACATCAATGTGCTGGGCATGAACACTTTTAGAGGGAAACACACAGCAACACCTCCCCCTTGCCCTTGCCTGTCTCTTCTCATCCATGAGGTGTAGCCCGCAATTCATGCAAAATTTTCTGGAGTCCTGTCATCCAAAACTGTTTCAACAAAGTATTTATGTCGGGACGTCGAGTGTTCACAAAAAATATGTGTGGAAAATCTCCAACATTAGTAATGAAACCCCTAATGTTTGGGTGACAGGGTGCTGATAGACTGGTCCTCATGATGAAGTGGTCAGCTTGAGGTGGTGGGTGTGTAAAGGGAATGTAAGGGGCCTGCCCTTGAGAGAGGTAGGGTACTGAGGCAGCTGCAGGGATGCAGGCCTGTGGTCTTGTATAAGGCACCAAACCCACCTGCTGGGTTGGGATAGGGGTAGCAAGTGGGTGACGTGTGAGAGTGTTTACCAATTCAGAGATCCTGTGGTTTGTTCGAAATGGTCTCTAAACAGGGGGCCCCTGTCTGTCAAGTTCCTTTTCTTCCGCACTGGTCCTCCTTATGTCCTTTCTTGTAGCAGTAATTACACCTGGTATCTCGCAGGCAGTTGTTGGCAGTGTGCCCTTCCGGTGACAGCGAGGCACAGCCTAGGTGCTGGGAGGGTGGACTAGGATTTGTTGCACCTCCTGAGTTTTGCAGATTTGTCCTCAGATTCGCCGCTGGAACTGTGTTTGTGGAGGGTGAGACGGCTGTAGATGTCTTCCTCCTCCCCGTCCTCTTCCCCCGTCCTCTTCCACGTCCTCTGCCCCGTCCTCTCCAGTTCTGACAGATGTTCCCTGCTGTTCGTACTTCGGCGCAGTAGGTGATCAGGTGCAGTGTAGTTCCCTGATCATTAACTGCACCGTTCTCTGGGGGAGAAACTCCTGGCTCAGAACTTGCTGACGAAGCATGCTAAACCCGATTCTAGAATAGTATCGGCAGGTGTGCTGACAGGTGTGGATCAGAGATGGTATGTGCACTGTCAAGTAGACTGGCAGTGGCTGAAGCAGAGGGTGTCGGTGTGGGAAATTAACAGATCCAAGGCTTCCCCCGTTGTGGGAAGAGGATTTGTTCCCTCTGTGGTGGTCAGAGGAATTGTGTTAGGATTCCCAAAGGTAGGTTTTGAACTCTGTCAGTCTGTGGGACCTTAGCGATGACAGAATTCCACCAGTTGTTTACCCCTGAGTTAAGCTCAGTGTGGGACTTCCAGTCTTTGTCAATAGTGTCACCATCAGCTGAGCAGCTTACGTCACTTGATGCAGGCTTGCACTGGCCTTCTACAATAGCTTGTAGGTTATCTAATGATTTGAGGAGCTCATGAAGTGCTTCCCTGTGATGGATTATCTTAGCTGCAACTTTACAACACAGCCCAAGAGGGCAGTCTTGATCTTTGGACAGGAGTCCCTGAGGTAGGACTTCTGAACCTTCCTCCTGTAGCTCCACCCCTCTCTCCCTTGTCTTACTTCTGTCATCTTATCATAAAACTCCAGTAGGTTTGTGACACAGGATTTTCCTTCCCTGATACCATGCTGGTTGTCGATTATATACATGTTTCTTTCCAGGTGCTCCACCACTCTCCTCCTGATGATCTTCTAAATGACTTTGCATACTATACAAGTTAATGCCTCATGTCTGTCTCCTTTTTTAAAAAATGGGATTACATTTGCCATCTTCCATACCTCATGGAGTTGCCCAGTTTCAATGGATGTGTTGAAGATCTTTGTTAGTGGCACACACAGCATCTCTGCTCCCTCTCTAAGGACTCACAAAGAGGTGTTGTCTGGTCCAACTGCCTTTGAGGTGTCAAGTTCATATAGCAGCTTTTTCACCTTTTCCTTGGTTATGTGCACCTCATCCAGCACTTGTTGGTGTATGTTATGCAGAAAGCTGGGACAGCTGGGAGCTAGATCCTTGTCTAAGGGCAAAGGTAAAAGTTACACACATCTCAGGCATAAACAGGCCACCCAGGGCTATCCCAGTCAAAACAGAAAGCGCTAAACCAGTATTTGTTACTTTAACAGAGGGTTTTTCAAAAATCCTAGGTAGGAAAATACACCTATTTATTCAACATAACACTATATACACACTCAAGAAAACACTTTCATGTATCTCCTATCCTAAACGCCCCAAATAGTGGGCACAAGGAGCAGGCGGCTGGTGGTCCAGAACTGCTAGGCCTAATCAGTGCCAGGTCGTCACTACTCCAATACCAACCCCATTTCTTATTTCCTCACTCATTCCACAGCACCCTGACCATGTCACAGCCTAGGTGAGCATACCGTAGAAGAGCCCATGGCTTGAGTTAGCTAAACAAAAGGAGTACACAACTACAAACTTAGCTTAAATACATATCATCTCCGACGCCAGCCTCCAAGCCATGCTGACTCCACGTGACTGCCCCAAGCCACGCTTACCCTGCGTACCCAAGCACAGTTGGAAAATAAATCCCAGCAGGATTTCTTTGTAATTATAGTTTAACTTACTTTACAGTGCCCCAAAAGCACATTATGAATTATAAAATTATGCTTTACAATTATAACATTCATACTATTATGACACCCTTCTCTACTGTATATACATTACAATGTCATGCAGAACCCTGCATAACAACGTTACAATGTCATGCAGAACCCTGCATAACACCCCACCCCCGGGACCATGGGTCTCATTCTGTTTAGTGGGGTTCCTACGGACATGCTTAGGCAAAAGGAAAAAGAAAGAAAATGAATCCCACATTAAGGTCTGAAGCAACGGGCAAAAATGATAACTGGGGAATGACCACCATACTATCAGTCTTTTGGTACTACAAATATGCAATATTAACAAACTGAGGTACTAGATTGCTGACCTGTGAAACTTCCCGAACATAAAAGTGTTCAAGTTCTATGCCAAAGAAGCCCACAGTCACGCTCTTAGACAGTTGTGTTAGAAAAGGCACCATCACAACACAGCGCTGGCCAGGCACTGGCGTTGATGCATTTTACCTAAATTACATCAAGCAAACTTTTAAACGAGCAAGTTAACTTTGTACAAGAGTGCCCCTGAGGAATGCCGTTTTATGAAGTAACACCAAAGTTCAATATGTTGCACACTATGTGCCACCAAAAAAAACTTTTAAACAGTAAGTACATTTTCCAGGAGTTCAAAGAAAAGGAAAACAGATTTTACATGTTAAATTCTACTTAGAAAGCAACATCACATTATCACTCCCATCTCACAGCAATTTTTAGTAAATAAAACTGGTTCCCCATGACACACCTCTGTGAGAATCAGAAGAGCACAGGAGAGGGAAAAATATCAGTCCCCCCAAGAAACGGGTGGATAGTCACATAAATCTTGTTGGTGGGACTGTGGCTGTAAAACCCTGGAGTCATCACTGAAGACCCCCAAAAGGTGGACCTCCCAGGCCAACACCTACATGTCATTCCAAGGACATTGGAGTCACCGCAGCGGTGATCAAAACATGAGAAAAAAAATTAAAGGTTCTAAAGAACCAAAACACTTTGGATCAAGAGACATGACCCAAACATTGGGGATCATCACCGACAACCCCACATTCACTAAAACTTTTAAGTCCAACAGTCCCTACACCAACATAAAACGGAGGCATCCCAGCCAACACCTAAAAAACGTAGCATACCTTAACTAGGCATGGCACTTGATGTGACTACCCCCAAAACACACACTAGAGAATCCTGATACCTCCAGCTCCAGCTCAACCTGCCCTTCTCCTCTGGGTGGTCCAGAGTTCTATCTACTCGTCTACAGCAAATCACTGCAAAATAAGAATAGATAAATGATCTATACACTACATCGTGTACTTTAAACATGAGACAAGGCATCAGCAACCACTTTCTCCGCTCCCTTCACACAATGAATCACAAGATTAAGAGGTTGGAGAAACAAGGCCCACCTTGTAAGTCGCTGATTGTGGTTCCTCATTAAGTGAAGGAAAAGTAAAGGATTATGGTCACTATACACAGTTATAGGGTGAACTGATGATGATATATACCCCTCAAAATGTTGCACTGCTCAAGCAAGAGCCTCCATTTCCATGGTGGTATAACTTCTTTGGTGCCTGTTACATTTTGCCGAGAAGCAGCCGAGTGGCATTACTTGCTCTGCTCTACCCTGCAATAAGACTTCCCCTACCCCTGTATCATTTTGCAAAACCGGGTGGAAACTCAGGATTTACAAAAAAGTTTCTGGGGGTTTAAATGGCATGTAAAAGGTTCATGTACAGAGATATTAAAGTTACAAATATGGGTGTGTCCTTGGCACACATGGTCATGGGAATCATATGACCCCCCCCCCACGGTTCATTCACACAATTTATATGTAGTTCATAAAGAGGAGAAAAAAACCTTATTTCTTAACTGTACCTGGCGGCAGTCAGTGCACGTGTTCAAGGTATCACCTAGTGTGAGACCAGTAAAAGACAACATCCTCCGACTCTCGCTGGATACAAACACAGTCTCTAGAAATAAACACTTAACTTCCTTCAAAGAACCTATTTCACCCCAGCTTACATCATGCCAGGCCTGCTGACGTTGCACAAATTCCAAAACCTCTACCTCATGGGGGTTAACATGGCCCCATTTTTCAGCATCCCAAAACTCCTTCACTAAGGTGCACCATGGCTGAGCCACCACTACAACCCATCTTTCAGAAGATCCAAATCTTCCACAATCTCTTACAATTTTCCTGCTTACATTATCTTTCTCAGGGACCTTATCCACCATCATTTTGAAGCAACCACACAGTTCCATCATAGCCTTCCCACGACCCGGCTCCAATGACAATCCCATCTCTCCAGCTTCCAGAATGTGTAGCACCACCTCATGGCCCCACGTCATCCTGGGCGGACTGGCAGACTGGTGCACTAGTGCCATCGACCTCATCTTACCCAAGTAGTTTCTGAAACTGAGAAAAACCATCGCGGGGTAAACATCACCATCCTCACGAAGCCCATGACTTAATGATTCCAGAGTGCTTCCCCACACAGTAATGAAAAAGAGGGGAATTCCCTCCTCCCAGTCCTTCTGGTATGGGTAAAACAAATGCATTGCCCTGAGAGACTGGGAAAACCACTGTGCTTTTCTTTGACTCCTAGGATGATACACAATGGTAAATTTAGCCTCAAGTAGGCCTCTCAAAACGACATGACATTTTATAAAATATGACTTTTGGGTGATTTGTGCAAAGCCTAGGAGACAAAAATGTTTCACCAGAAATCTCAAAACTACACACAAAAAAATTACTCAAAAAAGGGTTATCCACTGGTAACCTGTTAGAAGAATTTATTAATAAACACTGGTTAGTCAGCCCTCCCTTCTTAACACTTAAATGTTGTTCCTTCGGAATCTGTAAAAAATACAGACAATGACACTTTAATAGTTCTGCCGCGTCCACTTGGACACAGGTCCCCTTAATAAGAGTCTTGCTCATTTGACCAACTCTACAAAATAAACATTTGGTAAATTTAGGAACCACATCCTCCCCAACAGCTGATAGTGAATAGCTTTCCCAGAGGTCACCCTTCTGACCCTCACTCAGCTGCTGTAGAGTCAGGGGATCTTTTTCCACATCAGCACCAAGACCACATCTCCAACCGAGTTGCGGTTGAGCCGGTTCATCACTGCTCAAAGTCTCCTGCAGGCCAGACTCAATGAACAGGCTCCCCAGGCCCAAACCATCACTAAAGTGTGCAGAAGGGTCACAGGGAGGCACAGCTCCTGCCTTGTTCCTCTGTTTAGTCCTAGAACACAGTGAAAATTTTTCAGGCACCGTCGCTCCAATTAGGTCGTTACCACCTTGTAAAGCAGGGTCCTGCAAAACCAAACATTCCTCACTTTCGAGGAGTCCCACAACGTTGTTGCCTAGTAGAAGGTCAACTCCTGCTAAAGGTACATCTTCTGCAATACCTACAGGTAGGTACCCAGACTGGTATGCAGACTGTACCCATAACGTGTGCACTGGAGTCTGACAGGGACTCCAGTTATCCCTTTAAGAAAAATGTCCAATCCAGTGTAGGTGTCATCCGACACTGGCAATACACCCCTGCGAAGCAAGGTGTATGTGCTACAAATGTCCCTCAAAGACATAACACCGTGCCCTACCTTCATTTTGGTGTAAGGCCACAGTAGACTTACTTGAATAGACCTTCATCCGAGAGTCTAAGACAGCTGGTCTTCTTTGGATACCTTGGGGCAACACTGCAATGCAAGCAACATCATGTGTAACCTCTGCATTTACTGGAGAAGCATCTGCTGCAGCCTGGTCCCTAAGCATCTTTCGACAATATGGCCGCAGGTGGCCCTGTTTATTGCAGTATGTACAGTGATGAGGTTTAAAAGCCCCTGCCACTTGAATAGGCTGGTGCCGTGAGCTTGGGGAATGGATTTCTTTCTACCTGTCCCCTGTAGTCCTGGACCTGTGACAGCTGACTTAAAACCTTCTCGGGTAGGTACCGGAAAATTAGGCTTATTAAAACTGGTGGTTATTAGGCTGGTAAATGGGTGGCTTAAACTTCTGAAATTTCGTATTCCTATTGGTGGGTGGTGAAAACTTACCAATTTTAGTATGTGGGGTGTGGAAAACTATTGCTAAATTTTTGGTTTAGCTAAAAATCTGTCACCCAGCTCTAAGGGATTATTAAATCAAGATCCTTCTCCTAAGATATGCCTTAAGGTCAAGGAGGAACATTTTTTCAAAAAATCCTCGAACAAAATTAAGGTATTACACCTATAATTGCCTCCACACCCATCGAGCGACACCACCTATTATAAGTGACATTCCTTACCATATTCCCCCAAAAACTGCCTTGCTTGAAACTTAGTCCTCTAAACTTCTGCCGGTACCTTTCTGACAACATTTGATAAGCCAGTTTTAAAATACCCCTTTTAGTTTATAAATCAGAAAAGGCCAATCCCCCTAAAGAACTAATGGCCCGTAACCCCTTTTCCAACTAATTGGGGTCTCGCTAATGCCACCATTTCCCTTTTTTGGCCAAACTTGGAATTTGGCCGTACTTTCAATAACAGAAAAAACTGGTCTGGGTCTTTCTAGGGAATTTGGGCACAAATTTTATGGCTTTTTCCAATGAAAAACATCTACCCTTTGTGTCTGTGGCTGGGTGAGAAGCAAGCTGCCTCTCTTTAGCTCTTTCTTGAGCCTAAGCTCCTCTAAGGCTCTCTGTTTTCCCGGATCTTTGTATTGTTCAATCCTTAACCGTTCCTTTTCTTCCGCCCCTTGGGGTAATTTCATTTGTAAAATTACTACTTCCTTATCCAGGTCCCTAACATGGAAATTTGATTCAATGTCACCCTTTCCCAAAAGCATGTCATCCCCAGAATTTTCACCAGTGTCAGCCATTTTGGGAAATAATAGCACCAAATCTTACTACCAGCCACAGAACTTACTGATATAAAATAATAAAGCACACAGCAAGGTACATATACTGAAGTAGTATATTCACAAGGAGTTGTCATGTGACTCCCTCAAATTAAACAGGATTGCACACAAAAAGAAAACCCTGGCAGAAAAAATGGAGTTAGTGCACCTGCAAAGGAAAATTATTTCCAGAAATTTAGGTAAACATAACCCACTAAAAATCAGCAGGATTGTACCTGCAAGGGTAAATTATGCACAAACTATCAGGTATTAATAACACCCTAAATATCAACAAGATGGCACAGAAAGGTAAATTATTCACAGAGTATTAGTTAATAATAACACCCTAAAAACCAGCAATATTGCACACAAAGGTAAATTATTACCGGGTTAGTTAATAAAAAACCCCTAAAAACCAGCAATATTGCACACAAAGGTAAATTATTCACAGAGTATTAGTTAATAATAATACCCTAAAAACCAGCAATATTGCACACAAAGGTAAATTATTCACAGGGTATTAGTTAATAATAACACCCTAAAAACCAGCAATATTGCACACAAAGGTAAATTATTCACCAATTATTAGTTAATAATAACACCCTAAAAACCAGCAATAGTGCACACAAAGGTAAATTATTCACCGGGTATTAGTTAATAATAACACCCTAAAAACCAGCAATAGTGCACACAAAGGTAAATTATTCACAGAGTATTAGTTAATAATAATACCCTAAAAACCAGCAATAGTGCACACAAAGGTAAATTATTATTTTAGTGTGAGTGTTATAGTGAATGCTTCCTCTGACCACCCCTCAAGGAAGGTTCCTTGATGTTGGTGAGGGGCTCTTGATTTAGGGAATTGGATCTGTGCTCCAGTTCCCCGAATTAAGCCTGAATGCCTTCCACATCCCCCCCCCACAGGCGCTGTATAATCCTCCGGGTTTAGCGCTTCCCCCTTGATTATAATAATAATAATTCCTCTGACCAACCCAGTAAAGAATGGTTATTGATTTTCCAGGTTGCAAACTTGAATTACCACATAAAATTTGATAATTCTCCCATATACAGGCCCCATGTTATGCAGAAATGTGGGACAGCTGGAGGCTAGAGCCTTGTCTAAGGGAAAAGGTAAAAGTTACACACATCTCAGGCATAAACAGGCCACCCAGGGCTATCCCAGTCAAAACAGAAAGCGATAATCCAGTATTTGTTACTTCAATGGGTTGATTAACAGAGAGTTAGGCAAAAATCCTAGGTAGGAAAATACATCTATTTATTCATCATATCACTATATACACACTCTAGAAAACACTTTCATGTATCTCCTATCTTAAACGCCCCAAATAGGGGGCACAAGGAGCAGGCGGCTGGTGGTCCAGCAACCATAACCACTAGGCCTAGTCAGCGCTAGGTCGTCACTACTCTAATACCAACCTCATTTCTTATTTCCTCACTCATCCCACAGCACCCTGACCATGTCACAGCCTAGGTGAGCATACCATAGAAGAGCCCCTGGCTTGAGTTAGCTAAACAAAAGGAGTACAAAACTACAAACTTAGCTTAAATACACATCATCTCCGACGCCAGCCTCCAAGCCATGCTGACTCCACGTGACTGCCCCATGCCACGCTTACCCCGCGTACCCAAACACAGTTGGAAAATAAATCCCTAGCAGGAATTCTTTATAATGATATTTTAACCTACTTTACAGTACCCTCAAATGCACATTATGAATTATAAAATTATGCTTTACAATTACAACATTCATACTATTATGACACCCTTCTCTACTGTATATACATTACAATGTCATTCAGAATCCTGCATAACAGTGTACCTCCCTGTTCTGATTTCCTGGAGTCCTACCGGTTTCCACTGTAAATACTTCTTTAAATTTCGTGTTGAGCTCCTGACATACCTCTCGGTCCTTTCTTGTGAACTCCACATCACCCTTCCTCAGTCTGATTACATGGTCCTTGACTGTTGTTTTCCTCCTGATGTGGCTGTACAACAGCTTTGGGTCAGACTTGACTTTCGATGCTATATCATTTTCATATTGTCTCTGAGCCTCCCTTCTTATCTGTGCATATTCGTTTCTGGCTCTTCTGCTAATCTCTTTATTTTCCTGAGCTCTTTGTCTTCTGTACCTTTTCCATTCTCTAGTACACCTAGTTTTTCCCTCCCTACACCTTTGGGCGAACCAAGGACTCTTCTGCTCTTCCCATTTTTTCTGTTTCTCTTGGGAATAAAACTCTCCTCTGCCTCCTTGCGTTTTGTTGTCACAGAGTCCATCATTTCTTGTACTGGTTTTCCTGTCAGTTCCCTCTCCCACTGAATGTCTTGCAGGAAGTTCTTCATGCCTGAGTAGTCCCCCCTTTTGTAGTTTGGTTTTTCCCATCCTATTCTGCTACTCTGCACTTGAAGCTCAACTATGTAGTCAAAGCACAGAACCACATGATCACTAGCTCCCAGGAGCCTTTCATACATGATATCCTCGATGTCCGAATTACTCAGGGTGAATACAAGGTCTAGTCTTGCTAGATCATCTTCACCTCTCTCTCTGGTAGTGTCTCTAACTTGTTGATTCATGAGGTTTTCCAGTACCACATCCATCATCATGTGGCTCCAGGTTTTCCCAGTCAGTCTCCTTGTGATTGAAATCACCCATAACTAGTAACTTTGCTCCCCCCATGTGAGCTCTTCTGGCCACCTCGGCTAGTGTGTTGACTATTGCTCTGTTGTTCTCATCGTATTATTCTCTTGGACTCCTGCAGTTATGTGGAGGGTTGTACATTACTGCAATTATCACCTTTTGGCCCTCAGACTGAATTGTTCCTACTAAGTAGTCCCTTTCGCCCATGCCATCCATTCCTTCCATTTTCTCAAAACCCCACTGGTTTTTAATAAGCAGCGCAACTCCTCCTCCCCCTCTCCTCCCTCTGTCTTTCCTGAGGATTTGATATCCGGGTGGAAAGATTGCATCTGCTATCATTCTGATGAGTTTTGTTTCTGTGAGTGCTATTATGTCTGGGGATGTCTCCTTGATTCTTTCATGCCACTTCTCACACTTATTTGTTATTCCATCTGCATTTGTATACCACACCTTCAACTTCTTTTCTAAGACTGTGGTCTGGTGGGTACATTGGGGTTGGGGAAGTGGGAGACATGATAAGGAACTATGGGTGGTTGCTGTGGGGGTGGAGTTTGTAATGAGGTGGGTGGGGGCTCTGGATATGGCATGGGTGTTTTGGGTTAGAATGTTTGGGTGCACTGGGGTTGTCCTGGTTGGGGGGCTTCTGTAGGTAGTTGCGAGGGAGGCTGTATTTGATCTTCTTCCTGAGTCTGAGATCTCCTGTCCATCTCCATTTCCATCTTCTCCTCTCTTTCCTCCTTTCGCCTTTGTATCATCTATAAATATATGAAATCAGGATGATGCTCTTGAGCATGGTGATGATGTCAAAAGTGAAGCAATCTCCGTTCAGTTTCAAGCAATTTGTAAGAAAGAAGCCCATGACTCTTGGCTTCAAGACTTGCCTTTTAACTGGCTGCCAAGATGCCAAAAAATGCTTAAAAATAAAGGTCCTGAAGATAAAGACGTACAAACTATGCTATTTGCTCTTAAGTGCCTGCACACTGTAGTCAAAGCATAATAGTTTTACCATCTTATGAGCAAGAAGAGATTGTAATAACTCACTACAATGGATACATTACAAATCTTTTCATGGAACATTGATTCCATCAGGAAGCGGTTGCCTTACTTACATCATATTAGTGCAACCAAGAATATTGATGTCATCTGTTTGCAGTAATGTAGATTGAAAGATGGAGCACCTCCACCAAACTTGCCTGGATATGCAGCTTATAACCTAAGGTCAACCAACTGTTGTGTGATGTATGTCAGAAAGAACTTGCCACATTAACTCCTTTCCTTGCAGAGTCGAGTTAACATGCAGTACTAAATCC
>NC_069403.1:18080519-18116762 GCF_026875155.1 Cherax quadricarinatus
TCTTCCCCCCGGTGACAGCGGAGCACGTAGGTCCCTGGGAGGGGGACTAGGATTTGTTGCACCCCCTGAGTTTTGAGATTTGTCCTCAGATTCTGCGCTGGAACTGTGTATTGGGGGGGACGGCTGTGATGTCTTCCTCCTCCACGTCCTCTTCCCGTCCTCTTCCACGTCCTCTGCCCCGTCCTCTCCCAGTTCTGACAGATGTGCCCCTGCTGTTCGTTATTCGGCGAGTAGGTGATCAGGTGCAGTGATATTTCCCCTGATCATTAACTGCACCGTTCTTGGTGGAGAAACTCCTGGCTCAGACTTGCTGACGAGCACTGCTACCAGATTCTAGAATAGTATCGGCAGGTGTGCGGGACAGGTGTGGGAAACAGAGATGGTATGTGCACTGTCAAGTAGACTGGCAGTGGCGGGAAGCAGAGATGTCAGGTGTAGGAGAATTAACGGGACCCAAAGGCTTCCTCGTTGTGGAAAGAGGATTTGTTCCCTCTGTGGTGGTCAGAGGAATTGTGTTAGGATTCCCAAAGGTAGTGTTTTGAACTCTGTCAGTCTGTGGGACCTTAGCGATGACAGAATTCCACAGTTGTTTACCCCTGAGTTAAGCTCAGTGTGGGACTTCCGTCTTTGTCAATAGTGTCACCATCAGTGAGCAGCTTACGTCACTTGATGCAGGCTTGCACTGGCCTTCTACAATAGCTTGTAGGTTATCTAATGATTTGAGGAGCTCATGAAGTGCTTTCCTGTGATGGATTATCTTAGCTGCAACTTTACAACACAGCCCAAGAGGGCAGTCTTGATCTTTGGACAGGAGTCCCTGAGGTAGGACTTCTGAACCTTCCTCCTGTAGCTCCACCCCTCTCTCCCTTGTCTTACTTCTGTCATCTTATCATAAAACTCCAGTAGGTTTGTGGAACAGGGATTTTCCTTCCCTGATACCATGCTGGTTGTCGATTATATACATGTTTCTTTCCAGGTGCTCCACCACTCTCCTCCTGATGATCTTCTAAATGACTTTGCATACTATACAAGTTAATGCCTCATGTCTGTCTCCTTTTTTAAAAAATGGGATTACATTTGCCATCTTCCATACCTCATGGAGTTGCCCAGTTTCAATGGATGTGTTGAAGATCTTTTTTTAGTGGCCCCACACAGCATCTCTGCTCCCTCTTAAGGACTCACAAAGAGGTGTTGTCGGGTCCAATGCCTTTGAGGTGTCAAGTTCATATAGCAGCTTTTTCACCTTTTCCTTGGTTATGTGCACCTCATCCAGCACTTGTTGGTGTATGTTATGCAGAAAGCTGGGACAGCTGGGAGCTAGATCCTTGTCTAAGGGCAAAGGAAAAAGTTACACACATCTCAGGCATAAACAGGCCACCCAGGGCTATCCAGTCAAAACAGAAAGCTGCTCTAAACCGTATTGTTACTTTAACAGAGGGTTTTTCAAAATTCCTAGGTAGGAAAATAACCCTATTTATTCAACATAACATATTACACACTCAAGAAAACACTTTCATGTATCTCCTTATCCTAAACGCCCCCAAAAAGTGGGCAAAAGGGCAGGCGGCTGGTGGTCCGAACTGCTAGGCCCAATCAGTGCCAGGTCGTCACTACTCCAATACCAACCCATTTCTTATTTCCTCACTCATTCCACAGCACCCTGAACCATGTCACAGCCTAGGTGAGCATACCGTAGAAGAGCCATGGGTTGAGTTAGCTAAACAAAAGGAGTACACAACTACAAACTTAGCTTAAATACATATCATCTCCGACGCCAGCCCCCAAGCCATGCTGACTCCACGTGACTGCCCCAAGCCACGCTTACCCTGCGTACCCAAGCACAGTTGGAAAATAAATCCCAGCAGGATTTCTTTGTAATTATAGTTTAACTTACTTTACAGTGCCCCAAAAGCACATTATGAATTATAAAATTATGCTTTACAATTATAACATTCATACTATTATGACACCCTTCTCTACTGTATATACATTACAATGTCATGCAGAACCCTGCATAACAACGTTACAATGTCATGCAGAACCCTGCATAACACCCCCACCCCCAGACCATAGGTCTCATTCTGCTAGTGGGGTTCCTACGGACACTGCTAGGCAAAAGGAAAAAGAAAGAAAATGAATCCCACATTAAGGTCTGAAGCAACGGGCAAAAATGATAACTGGGGAATGACCACCATACTATCAGTCTTTTGGTACTACAAATATGCAATATTAACAAACTGAGGTACTAGATTGCTGACCTGTGAAACTTCCCGAACATAAAAGTGTTCAAGTTCTATGCCAAAGAAGCCCACAGTCACGCTCTTAGACAGTTGTGTTAGAAAAGGCACCATCACAACACAGCGCTGGCCAGGCACTGGCGTTGATGCATTTTACCTAAATTACATCAAGCAAACTTTTAAACGAGCAAGTTAACTTTGTACAAGAGTGCCCCTGAGGAATGCCGTTTTATGAAGTAACACCAAAGTTCAATATGTTGCCCCATATGTGCCACCAAAAAAAACTTTTAAAACAGTAAGTAATTTTCCAGGAGTTCAAAGAAAAGGAAAACAGATTTTACATGTTAATTCTACTTAGAAAGCAAATCACATTATCACTCCCATCTCACAGCAATTTTTAGTAAATAAAACGGGTTTCCCCCATGACACACCTCTGTGAGAATCAGAAGAGCACAGGAGAGGGAAAAATATCAGTCCCCCCAAGAAACGGGTGGATAGTCACATAAATCTTGTTGGTGGGACTGTGGCTGTAAAACCCTGGAGTCATCACTGAAGACCCCCAAAAGGTGGACCTCCCAGGCCAACACCTACATGTCATTCCAAGGACATTGGAGTCACCGCAGCGGTGATCAAAACATGAGAAAAAAAATTAAAGGTTCTAAGAGAACCAAAACACTTTGGATCAAGAGAAATGACCCAAACATTGGGGATTCACCCGACTCCCCCAAACATTCACTAAAACTTTTAAGTCCAACAGTCCCTACACCAACATAAAACGGAGGCATCCCAGCCAACACCTAAAAAACGTAGCATACCTTAACTAGGCATGGCATGATGTGACTACCCCCAAAACACACACTAGAGAATCCTGATACCTCCAGCTCCAGCTCAACCTCCCCTTCTCCTCTGGGTGGTCCAGAGTTCTATCTACTCGTCTACAGCAAATCACTGCAAAATAAGAATAGATAAATGATCTATACACTACATCGTGTACTTTAAACATGAGACAAGGCATCAGCAACCACTTTCTCGCTCCCTTCACACAATGAATCACAAGATTAAGAGGTTGGAGAAACAAGGCCCACCTTGTAAGTCGCTGATTGTGGTTCCTCATTAAGTGAAGGAAAAGTAAAGGATTATGGTCACTATACACAGTTATAGGGTGAACTGATGATGATATATACCCCTCAAAATGTTGCACTGCTCAAGCAAGAGCCTCCATTTCCATGGTGGTATAACTTCTTTGGTGCCTGTTACATTTTGCCGAGAAGCAGCCGAGTGGCATTACTTGCTCTGCTCTACCCTGCAATAAGACTTCCCCTACCCCTGTATCATTTTGCAAAACCCGGGTGGATAACTCAGGATTATACATAAAAGATCTTGAGGGTTAATGGCATGTAAAAGGTTCATGTACAGAGATATTAAAGTTACAAATATGGGTGTGTCCTTGGCACACATGGTCATGGGAATCATATGACCCCCCCCCCACGGTTCATTCACACAATTTATATGTAGTTCATAAAGAGGAGACAAAACCTTATTTCTTAACTGTACCTGGCGGCAGTCAGTGCACGTGTTCAAGGTATCACCTAGTGTGAGACCAGTAAAAGACAACATCCTCCGACTCTCGCTGGATACAAACACAGTCTCTAGAAATAAACACTTAACTTCCTTCAAAGAACCTATTTCACCCCAGCTTACATCATGCCAGGCCTGCTGACGTTGCACAAATTCCAAAACCTCTACCTCATGGGGGTTAACATGGCCCCATTTTTCAGCATTTCCCAAACTCCTTCACTAAGGTGGCAAACCATGGCTGAGCCACCACTACAACCCATCTTTCAGAAGATCCCAAAACTTCCACAAACTCTTACAATTTTCCTGCTTACATTATCTTTCTCAGGGGGCCTTATCCACCATCATTTTGAAGCAACCACACAGTTCCATCATAGCCTTCCCACGACCCGGCTCCAATGACAATCCCATCTCTCCAGCTTCCAGAATGTGTAGCACCACCTCATGGCCCCACGTCATCCTGGGCGGACTGGCAGACTGGTGCACTAGTGCCATCGACCTCATCTTACCCAAGTAGTTTCTGAAACTGAGAAAAACCATCGCGGGGTAAACATCACCATCCTCACGAAGCCCATGACTTAATGATTCCAGAGTGCTTCCCCACACAGTAATGAAAAAGAGGGGAATTCCCTCCTCCCAGTCCTTCTGGTACTGGGTAAAACAAACATGCATTGCCCTGAGAGACTGGGAAAACCACTGTGCTTTTCTTTGACTCCTAGGATGATACACAATGGTAAATTTAGCCTCAAGTAGGCCTCTCAAAACGACATGGGCATTTTTTAAAATTATGATTTTGGGTGATTTGTGCAAAGCCTAGGAGACAAAAATGTTTCACCAGAAATCTCAAAACTACACACACAAAATTACTCAGAAAGGGTATATCCACTGGTAACCTGTTAGAAGAATTTATTAATAAACACTGGTTAGTCAGCCCTCCCTTCTTAACACTTAAATGTTGTTCCTTCGGAATCTGTAAAAAATACAGACAATGACACTTTAATAGTTCTGCCGCGTCCACTTGGACACAGGTCCCCTTAATAAGAGTCTTGCTCATTTGACCAACTCTACAAAATAAAACTTTGGTAATTTAGGGAAACCCCATCCTCCCCCAAAAGTGATAAGTGAATAGCGTTCCAGAGGTCACAACCTTCCTGAGCCTCACTCAGCTGCTGTAGAGTCAGGGGATCTTTTTCCACATCAGCACCAAGACCACATCTCCAACCGAGTTGCGGTTGAGCCGGTTCATCACTGCTCAAAGTCTCCTGCAGGCCAGACTCAATGAAAGGCTCCCCAGGCCCAAACCATCACTAAAGTGTGCAGAAGGGTCACAGGGAGGCACAGCTCCTGCCTTGTTCCTCTGTTTAGTCCTAGAACACAGTGAAAATTTTCAGGCACCGTCGCTCAATTAGGTCGTTACCACCTTGTAAGCAGGGTCCGCAAAACCAAACATTCCTCACTTTTTGAGGAGTCCCACAACGTTGTTGCCCAGTAGAAGGTCAACTCCCGCTAAGGTACATCTTCTGCAATACCTACAGGTAGGTTTCCCAGGGCTGGTATGCAGACTGTACCCATAACGTGTTTCATGGAGTCTGACAGGGACTCCAGTTATCCTTTAAGAAAAATGTCCAATTTCCCGTGAGGTGTCATCCGACACTGGCAATAACCCCTGCGAAGCAAGGTGTATGTGTACAGTGTCCCCCAAAGACATAACACCGTGACCCTACCTTCATTTTGGTGTAAGGCCACAGTAGACTTACTTGAATAGACCTTCATCCGAGAGTCTAAGACAGTGGTCTTCTTTGGATACCTTGGGGAAACACTGCAAGCAAGCAACATCATGTGTAACCTCGCATTTACTGGAAAGCATCTGCGCCTGGTCCCTAAGCATCTTTCGACAATATGGCCGAGGTGGCCCTGTTTATTGCAGATGTACAGTGATGAGGTTTAAAACCCCTGCCCTTGACATAGGGTGGGGCCCCTGAGCTTGGGGGAATGGTTTTTCTACCTTCCCCGAGTCCTGGACCCGTGACGCTGACTTAAAACCCCCCCTTTCGGGGAGGTACCGGAAAATTAGGGTTATTTAAACTGGTGGTTTTTGGCTGGTAAAGGGGGCTTAAAAATTTTGAAAATTTCGTATTTATTGGTGGGGTGGGGAAAATTTCCCCTATTAGTATGTGGGGTGTGGTAACTATTGCTAAATTTTTTTTTAGCTAAAAAACTGACCCGCTCAAGGGTTTTTAAAATCAAGATCCTTCTCCCCAAGATATGCCTTAAGGGCAGGAGGAACATTTTTTAAAAAATCCTCGAACAAAATTAGGTAATTAACCCCAATTGCCTACCACACCATCGAGCGAACCCCCTATTTATAAGTGAATCTCCTTACCCTATTCCACCCAAAAACTGCTTGCTTGAAAATTAGTCCTTAACTTTTGCCGGTACCTTTCTGACAACATTTTTAAGAAATAAAACTACCTCTTTTAGTTTATAAAATCAGAAAAGGCAAACCCCTTAAAAAACTAATGGGCCCGTAACCCCTTTTCCAAATAATTGGGGGGTTTGCAATGCCACCCATTCCCTTTTCTGGCCAAACTTGGAATTTGGCCTATTTCAAATAACAGAAAAAACTGGTCTGGGTTTTTTCTAGGGAAATTTTGGGGACAAAAATTTTTTGGCTTTTTCCAAAAGAAAAAAAATCACCTGGGTTGTGGTGGGGAGAAGCAAGCTCCCCTCTCTTTAGCTTTTTTCTTGACCCAAGCCCTCAAAGGGCTCTTTTTTTTCCTGGTTCTTTGTATTTTCCCAACCCTTTAACCTTTCCCTTTTTTTTCCGAAAACTAGGGCTAATTTCTTTTGGAAAAAATTACAATTCCTTATCCAGGTCCCTAACATGGAAATTTGATTAAATGTCCCTTCCAAATGCATGCCCACCCCAGAATTTTCACCGTGCAGCTTTTTGGGGAAATAATAGCCCAAATCTTACTACCACCCACAAAAAATTCTGATAAAAAATTAAAAACCCAAAACAGCAAGGTACAAATACGGAAGTAGTATTTTTTAAAAAGGGTTTGGGTCATGTGATTTCCCTAAAATTTTAAAAAAGGATTCCCAACAAAAAAAAAACCCTGGCAGAAAAAATGGAGTTAGTGCCCCCTTCAAAGGAAAATTTTCCAGAAATTTGGGAAAACCCATAACCCACAAAAAATTTCGCAGGATTGTACCTGCAAGGGAAAATTATGCACAAACAAATCGGGTTTTAAATAACACCCTAAATATAAACCCAAGGGCACAAAAAAGGTAAATTATTCACAGAGTATTGGGTTAAATTTAAAAAACACCCTAAAAACCGGCAATATTGCACACAAAGGTTAAAATTATTCCCCGGGTTTTATTTAATTTTTAACACCCTAAAAACCAGCAATTTTGCACAAAAAGGGGAAATTTTTAAACGGAGTTTTTATTAAAAAATAATACCCTAAAAACCAGCAATATTGCAACAAAAGGTAAATTTTTCCCAACGGGGTTATTAGTTAAAAATTTAACCCCAAAAAACCCCGAAATTTTGCACAAAAGGGTAAATTATTCACCAAATTTAAATATTTAAATTAATAACCCCTAAAAAACCCACAATAGTGCACACAAAGGGGTAAATTATTCCCCGGGGATTATTTTAATAATAACACCCAAAAAAACCACAATAGTGCACAAAAAGGGAAAATTTATTCACAAGTTTATTAAATAATAATACCCTAAAAACCCAATAGTGCACAAAAAGGAAAATTTTTTTTTTTTGTGTGAGTTTTTATAGTGAATCCCTTCCTCTGACCACCCCCGGGAAAGGGTTTTTCCTTGATTTTGGGTTTGGGGGGCCCCCTTGATTTGGGAATTGGATCTGGCTCCAGTTCCCCAAAATTAACCTGAATGCCTTCCACTTCCCCCCCCCACAGGCGCTTTTATAATCCCCCGGGGTTTTTTAGCGCTTCCCCCTTGGGTTATAATAATAATTTAATTTCCCCTGACCAACCCAGTAAAGATGGTTTTTGATTTTCCCCGGTTGCCAAAAATTGAATTTCCACATTTAAAAATTTTATAATTCTCCCCTATACAGGCCCCCGTTATGCGAAATGTGGGACAAGCTGGGGGCTAGAGCCTTTCTAAGGAAAAGGGAAAAGTTCACACCCTTCAGGCATTAAAAAGGCCCCCAGGCTATCCCAGTCCCAAAAAAGAAAAAACGATAATCCAGTATTTTTGGGTTTCTTTAAAAAGGGGGGATTAACAGAGAGTTTTGGCAAAAATTTCCAAGGGAGGAAAATTTCATCTAATTTTTTCATATATCATATATACACACCTAGAAAACACTTTCATGTTTCTCTAACTTAAAAGCCCCAAATTTGGGGGCACAAAGGGGCCCGGCGGCTGGGGGGTCCAGCAACCCCTAACCCCTAGGGCCCAGCCGCGTAAGGGCGGGGCACTACTCTAATACCAAACCCCATTTTTTTATTTCCTCCCCATTCCCACAGCACCCTGACCATGTCCAAGCCTAGGGGAGCATACATAGAAGACCCCTGGCTTGGGTTAGCTAAACAAAAAAGGGGTAAAAAAACTCCCAAAATTAACTTTTAAAAACACATCATCCCGACCCAGGCCCCCAAGCCATGCCCGACTCCCCGTGATGCCCCCTGCCCCGCTTACCCCGCGTTTTCCCCAAAAACAGTTGGGGAAAAAAAATTTCCCCAGCAGGAATTCTTTTTTAAAAGAAAATTTTAACCCACTTTTTTAGTACCCCCAAATTTCACCTTAAGAATTTTTAAAATTTGCTTTCAATTTTCAACTTCAACTATTATGACACCCCTTTTCTAAATGTTTTTATACATTTCAAAAAGTTTATTTTAGAAACCCCGCATAAAAAGTTTTTACCTTTCCCCGTTCTGATTTCCCGGATCCTTTCCGGTTTTTCCCCTGTAAATACTTCTTTAAATTTCGTTTTTTGAGTCCTGCCCTACTCTCGGCCTTTCTTGGGGAAATCCACATCCAAACCCTTTCCCCAGTCTGATTACATGGGCCTTGACTGTTGGGTTTTCCCCCTTTATGTGGGCTTGGGACAAAAAACTTTGGGTCAACTTGACTTTCGAAAACTATAAAACTTTTTCTATTGTCTTGAGCCTCCCCTTTTTTATCTGTGCATATTCGTTTCTGGCTCTTCTGCCCAAAACTTTTTTATTTTTTCCCGAGCTCTTTTTCTTCTGTACCTTTCCATTCTCTAGTACCCTAGTTTTTTTTCCCTCCCAAAACCTTTGGGCCCAACCAAGGATCTTTGCTCTTCCCCCTTTTTTCTGTTTCCCCTTTTGGGGAATTTAAAAATCTCCCTGCCTCCTTGGGGTTTTTTTGTTGTCCGAGTCCATCATTTTTTGTACTGGTTTTTCCCCGTTTAGGGCCCCCTCCCACTGGAAAAGTTTGCAGGAAGTTCTTCATGCCTGAGTAAGGGCCCCCCTTTTGGAAATTTGGTTTTTCCCATCCTATTTTGGGTACTCTCTAAATTGAAGCTTTAACTTGTAGTTTAAAGCACAGAACCCCCATGAAACACTTTGTCCCAGGGGGCCTTTCATACATGATATCCTCGTTTTCCGAATTTTCTCAAAAGGGGGAATACAAGGGCTAGTCTTGCTAAGGGTCACTTCACCTCTCTCTCTGGGATGTCTCAACTTGTTGATTTTTATGAGGTTTTCCCGTACCACATCCATCATCATTGGGTCCGGGGTTTTCCCCGTCATCTCCTTGTGATTGAAAACACCCATAACTATAACTTTTCTCCCCCCCATGTGAGCCCCTTTTGGCCACCCCGGCTTGTGTTTGGGCTATTGCTCTGTTGTTCTTTATCGTATTTTTTCTTTGGGCTCCTGCAGTTATGTGGGGGGGTTGTACATTACTGCAATTATCCCCCTTTTTTTGGGGGTCGACTGAAATTTTTCCCACTAAGTGTTTCCCTTTCGCCCCCCTGCCATCCATTCCTCCATTTTTTTCAAAAACCCCCAAATGGTTTTTTTTAAAAAGCAGCGCAACTCCTTCCCCCCCCCTCCCTCCCCCTGTCTTTCCTGAGGATTTGATATCCGGTGGGAAAAATTGCATTGCTAAACATTCTGATAGTTTTTGTTTTTTTGTGGGGTGCTATTATGTCTGGGGATGTCTCCTTGATTCTTTCATGCCACTTCTCACACTTATTTGTTATTCCATCTGCATTTGTTACCACACCTTCAACTTCTTTTCTAAGACTGGGGTCTGGTGGGTACATTGGGTTTGGGGAAGGGGGAGACATGATAAGGAAACTATGGGTGGTTGCTGTGGGGGTGGAGTTTGTAATGAGGTGGGTGGGGGCTCTGGATATGGCATGGGTGTTTTGGGTTAGAATTTGGGTGCACTGGGGTTGTCCTGGGTTGGGGGGCTTCTGTAGGTAGTTTCGAGGGAGGCTGTATTTGATCTCTTTTCCTGAGTCTGAGATCTCCTGTCCATCTCCATTTCATCTTCTCCTCTCTTTCCTCCTTTCGCTTTGTATAATCTATATAAATATATGAAATCAGGATGATGCTCTTTTGAGCATGGTGATGAGTCAAATGAAGCAAATCTCCGTTCAGTTTCAAGCATTTGTGAAGAAAGAAGCCCTTGACTCTTGGCTTCAAGACTTGCCTTTTAACTGGTGCCAAGATGCCAAAAAATGCTTAAAAATAAATGTCCTAAGATAAAGAAAGACGTACAAACTATGCTATTTCGCTCTTAAGTGCCTGCACACTGTAGTCAAAGGCATAATAGTTTTACCCAATCTTATGAGGGCAAGGAAGAGATTGTAATAACCTCACTACAATGGATTACATTACAAATCTTCTTTCATGGAACATTGATTCCATCAGGAAGCGGTTCCTTTACTTACATTCATATTAGTGCAACCAAGATATTGATGTATCTGTTCTGCAGTAAATGTAGATTGAAAAGATGGTGCACCTCCACCAAAACTTGCCTGGATATGCAGGCTTTTATAACCGATAGGTCAACCAACTGTTGTGTGATGTATTTCAGAAAGACTGCACATTAACTCCTTTCCTTGCAGAGACGACCGTTAACATGCCGTATCCATGGTGTCAAAGTACATGCAGGCGATTTTTCATAAACATTTAATCTCTATGACCCAGCGAACCAGCTTCGACTGATGCTTTACCAGATCGCATCAATAGTGGAACCTACTCATCATTCTTGGGATTTTTAATGCAGAATAAGGATATTGGTGGGTCTATACAAACACCAATGGAATATAAACTAGTGAAGTTGCTAAATGAGCATGATAATGTTCGAAATTTTGGGCACTACTTGAGCTACTCACATATATTTTGGCATACTAGATCTGTGACCTAGGATTTATTAACATTCATATTACGATGACATGACTCTGTCAAGTTGAGGATCTTTGTTGATTCATTCCCAAGACTAACAACTGTCAATCTTGATCACTCTCCAGAATAGAGGAGTAATACAGATGAGGAATTTATTCTTCAAACCAGAACACAGAGACAACGTTATTAACCCTTGGATCATTGGTATAAGAATTACGAGCACTGGCACACAAAAATTTAATGTTGATTTAGTACCACTATTGAGAGTGTTCTCAACAGATCAAGTGGGCAGGAATAGGAAACAAAGACCCTCCACTATAAATAACAGTGAAAAAACAATGTAAATACTATAATGAATCCACAGCTACGCAATCTAAACATCATGCAGCATCAGGAGTTGGTTAAAGCATACCGTGAATGTAGAACCCCAGACCTGCTCATAACGTTCCAAGCTTGCAATAACAAATGCAAGGAATAGAAGCAAGAACTTAGGCAGCAGGAATGGGAACATGTATGTAGTGGATTAAATAGTTTCCACCCCTTAAAGTCTAGGCCTGGAAAGGTATAAATAAACTAACCAGGAAAAGACTGGCAATGTTGCTTATATCCTTTCCCCTTGAAAACGCAAAATGACCTCATATATGACTAGTCCAAAACATCCAGCATGAAAACCTTCCATCTCATATTAGGGAAAAATTTAGAGAGTACTTCTGAAGAAATATTAAAACTGATTAATTTATGAGCAAAAATATTTGATTGAGAGTGATGCTCTTTACGATGTATGAATTAGATAATGCTTAACTAATGGTCGATCAACTGCTCTGGAGAGGATGGTATAACCGATGATATTCTCAGAACTCTAAGGCGTGCTTGATACCCTTTGTTGGCACTGTACAATCTCAGTTAATTTGAGGGCGTTCTTCTACTTCCTGGACCCATTAGTCTCATTGTGCCTATCCCTAAGCCCCTACAGGCCTGATACATGTTGACCGATCTCCTTAAACTAGTTGTCTTTGTAAAACTTTGAAAGAATGATTACAGAATCAGTGTACTACAGATCAGACACCAACTTTACCCCTACCTCTATGGGTTTCATGAAGGTTAAAAGTGTGCAGAACTGTTTGCCACCCATTCTCACTGCAACACACCTCTATAGTTTTACACTTTTGTTGATCTAAAATCTGCATTTGATATTGCGAACAGAACCGTTTATCTACAGAATAGCCACAAAATGAATATGGTGGTACGCTTACTCTGCTGGTAATAGGATACTGTCAAATGAGTATCCTCTGTCCTTTACCAAGGCTTTAGGGAAAGGGAGTCTAAGAAATGTCTTCTAGGTACACCGCAGGGAGGGAGTTCTTAGTCCCATGCTATTTAATTTTCTGATTAAGCTCTCCTAAATGATCTACCTGCCTCACCTAAACATTAGCTATCAGCAATGCTGATGATATCATGATCCGTCAAAAAGGGCATAAGAAGATGAATACCATTCTTAATGAACTTCAACATTGTAATCGGATAAGGCCTCATAATATCTTCTCTAAACAAAGATATTAACAGCAAACGACCATCCCCACCCATCTATTTGCAGGGTGAATGAAATCATTAGATACGTTAAAACTTACAGATATCTTGTGTAGATGTACCCTTTAACAAAATCCCAACTATTACCAACAACTAAATAAGAAATGGCAAAGATAGGCTAAATGCTCTCAAAGCTGTGGCTGGCTAACACCCAAATATGGTTGCTATGTGAGAATCGTGAGAATGATGTGCATAGCCCTATATTAGGTCCTTAATTGTTTTTGCTGCTCCCATGTTGATAATAGTAGAGAACCAGTTCTCCTCTGACCCTTGGAGGTTAATGCAAAATGGAAGCTTCAGAATTATTCTTGGCATGTTCCAGATCATACAAAAGTCCTTAACATGAGGAAGGAGCTTGGTATTTCTAGTATCAGTGCACAGGATTGTTGAAATTAACACTGTACTCGGTATATGAATGTTCTAGAAACGAAACCAGCACTGTCACAGTGAATCTTACCAAGTGTTCTAGAAGTAAATACACACAGATCTAAATGGATGGTGAAACTTGCAATTTGCATTAAGTTTATAACTTGCATGAACTGTATCACTGTAGGGCACAAGAGCTTTCACTCCTACATGGAAGATGTGTTCATTTAATTCACATACTCTGCAGTCCTCCCAAGAAGCTTCATTGTAGTATCCATTCCTCTATGTACTTGTTAGAGCAACTGCTCAAGAAGAAATTTCTCATCTAGCTGGTCAGTAATTAATATGATATCACAAGTTAGATACACTGATGATCTAACAGGAGTCTTCTGGCAGGGCTGCATCTGCTCTTGTTGCCACCTCCCTAGTTAAGGAACTATAATAAATTTGTTGAGTTAGGCATAAAGAATTAACAACGGGGTCTACAATGCAGACTGAATTGTTTTGCAATCCTAATGGCGCTAAAGCTAACTATGACACTGAGCATTGACTCCTATCATCATTAAGATTCTATGTAATCATAGAAGAGCTTTTGACTCCATAATGACACCAACCAACATGCTCATGAGAAGCCAGGTATAGTTACTCAAAAATTAGAGAGGCAAAGAATTAATGTACAATTGCTATGGATTCCCATCATACACTGGATTCCTCCTTTCATGGTAAGTTGATATGTTAGCCAAAGAAGAGTACCAGAAGGAGAATGTAGAATATAACGTTGGTTATAACTGTGTCTAGCATTAGGACTAATATTAGGAGAGAAGTAATAATGAAAAATGATTGTTGTACAGGAATGCAGTTAGAAGCCTGAGTAGATCTATAAAACCCACTTATTGATAACATGAGCGTAGATATAGTATGTTTATGGAGCAACGTGCAATGTGAACAGACTGACTGATGTTGTTAGTGGCCAGCTTAGGTTGGTTACATGTACTTCTGGCAGTGTGGGAAAACAAACAGATGATGATCAAAACTAATGTAAATGCAGATGATGATCAGGCATATGGTCACTGTCTTGAACACTGTCTTGAACACTCTGTGCTTAATTGCTCACTTATTGAGGAATACATAGGCAGATAGTATAATAACCTATGTGATATGTCAAGATATCTTATTAATGAAAATAAGATACCAGATATACTAAGCAAATTTCCTAAATTTGTTTGTGACAGATAAGTGAACTATAGATATGTAGATATAAATCCATATGCATTCCTGTGAGAGTGGGTGAGATGTTATCAACAAATTTTTTTGAAAATAAGAAAAAGTTTTGGAGTGAGATTAACAAGTAAGGAAGCATAGAGAACAAATGGATTTGTCAGTTAAAAATAGAAGAGGAGAGTTATGAAATGGAGAGTTAGAGGTATTGGGAAGATGGGAGGAATATTTTGAGGAATTGTTAAACGTTGATGAAGATAGGGAAGCTGTGATTTCGTGTGTAGGGCAAGGAGGAATAACATCTTGTAGGATCTTATCGTGAGGAAGAGCCAGTTTGTGAGTGTGAGGGAAGTTCGTGACGGAGTAGGGGGGTATGGCAGCGGGATTGATGGGATAATTATAGAAAATGTTAAAACAGGTGGGGATAATAGTTTTGGAGTGGTTGGTGCAATTTATTTAATAAATGTTATGGAAGAGGGTTAAGGTACCTAGCGATTGGCAGAGAGCATGCATTAGTCCTTTGTATAAAGGCGCAAAGGGTGGTACAAAAAAGAGTGCAAAAAATGATTAGGGGGATATGTCTGTTGAGTATACCTGTTAAAAGTGTATGGTGGAGTTATCATTGAAAGAATTAAGATATAAGGACGGAGAATAGGATAGCAATTGGATGAACAAGGGGCTTTAGGAAAGGTAAGGCGGGTGTGTGGACCAGGTGTTTACGTGAAACATATAACAGTGGTCAGTATTTAGAAAGGCTTAAGAGGTTTTTGTGCATTTATGGATTTGGAAAAGGCGTTTGACAGGTGGATAGGGAGCAAATGTGGCAGATGTCTTGCAAGTCGTATGGTGTAGGTAGGTAGGTTACTGAAAGCAGTGATGAGTTTTTCCGAAGGATAGGTGAGGCTCAAGTTAGAGTATGTAGGAAAGAGGGAGATTTTTCCCAGTAAAAGTAAGAGTCTTAGGACAAGAATGTGTGATGTCACCGTGGTTGTTTAATACATTTATAGATGGGAAGTTCGATAAGAGAAGTTAAATGCGAGGGTCTTGGCAAGAGCGTGGAGTTAAAAGCTAAAGAACAACATAAAGTGGGAGTTGCCACAGTTGCTCTTTGCTGATGACACTGTGCTTTGGGAGATTCTGAAGGAAAGTTGCAGAGGTTGGTGGAGTATTTTGGGTAGGGTATGCAAAGCAGAAAAATTAAAAGTGGAATACAGGAAAGAGTAAGATTATGAGGATAACAAAAGATTAGGATGATGTAAGATTGGATATCATATTGGAGGGAGATAGTATGGAGGAGGTGAAGTATTCTAGATATTTGTGAAGAGGACGTGTCAGGGATGGGTCTATGAAAGATGAAGTGGATCATAGAATTGATGAGTGGAAAAGGGTGAGCGGTGCACTTAGGGAGTCTGTGGAGACAAAGTTACTTTGTCTTGGAGGCAAAGAGGGGGAATGTATGAAAGTAAGTTTTACTAACGCTCTCTATGTGGGTGTGAAGCATGCGTGATGAAAGTTTGAAGCGAGGAGAAGGCTGGAGCAGTGGAGATGTCATGGCTGAGGGCAATGTGTGGTGTGAATGATAATGCAGAGAATTCGTAGGTTGGAAGTTAGGGTGGAGGTTGCGGGATTACCAAAAACTGTTGTCCAGAGGGCTGAGGAAGGTTTGTTTAGGTGGTTCGGGACATGTAGAGAGAATGGAGCGAAACCAGAATGACTTCAAGAGTGTTCAGTCTGTAGTGGAAGGAAGGCGGGGTGCGGTAGGGGTTGGCCTAGGAAAGTTGGATTTGTGTAGGGGGTAAAGGAGGTTTTGGTGTGCAAGAGGCTTGGAATTCCCGGCAGGCATGCGTCGAGCGTGTTTGATAGGAGTGAATGGAGACATATGGTTTTTATATACTTGGACGTTAGGCTGTTGGAGTGTGAGCAAAGTAACATTTATGAAGGGATTCAGGGAAACCGGCAGGCCGGACTTGAGTCCTGGATATGGGAAGTACAGTGCCTGCACTCTGAAGGAGGGGTGTTAATGTTGCAGTTTAAAAACTGTAGTGTAAAGCGCCCTTCTGGCAAGACACTGATGGAGTGAATGATGGTGAAAGTTTTTCTTTTTCGGGCCACCCTGCCTTGGTGGGAATCGGCCAGTGTGTTAATAATATAAAAATGTATTCCTGTTAACCCTTTGGGGCCTAGTTCCTAGGCCTTTTGTGTATCCATATGCTCTTGTGCTACCGTCCACAGGATGGATATATGGGGTGCACAATAAACTAGCCACTTCGGTGGCAAAATCTAATCTCAGTTTCTGCCTTTCTAGTATTATACCCCTTAAAGAATATCTTATCAATTCACATACACTTTTTAAATTACACCAAAGTGGTTGGGCCACTTACCTTTTATATCCTACCTCTCCCCCCCTCCCACCCTTTTCCAATATTTCCATCCTTACCCATCCTTCTTCCTTACCCATCTTACCAAAGCTCTGGTCATCAGAACCGAACAGAACCGAACTTGTGTTCTGTCGTGGTTGAGATACATTTTCTGGAATGCTGGCATGTCCCTTAGTCTTCTTTTCTCCTGCAGGATCCTGTTCCGAGTCGATTCTGTGTGTGTGTGCGTGTACTCACCTATTCGTACTCACCTATTTGTGGTTGCAGGGGTCGAGTCACAGCTCCTGGCCCCGCCTCTTTGCTGATTGCTACTAGGTCCTCTCTCTCCCTGCCCCATGAGCTCTATCATACCTCGCCTTAAAACTATGTATGGTTCCCGCCTCCACTACTTCACTTTCTAGGTTATTCCACGGCCTGACTACTCTATGACTGAAGAAATACTTCCTAACATCCCTTTGATTCATCTGAGTCTTCAACTTCCAATTGTGACCTCTTGTGTCTGTGTCCCTTCTCTGGAACATCCCGTCTTTGTCCACCTTGTCTATTCTGCACAGTATTTTATATGTCGTTATCATGTCTCCCCTGACCCTCCTGTCCTCCAGTGTCGTCAGGCCGATTTCCCTCAACCTTTCTTCGTAGGACAATCCCCGTAGCTCTGGGACTAGTCTTGTTGCAAACCTTTGCACTTTCTCTAATTTCTTGATGTGCTTGACTAGGTGTGGATTCCAAACTGGTGCTGCATACTCCAGTATGGGCCTGACGTAAATGGTATACAGAGTCTTAAACGAATCCTTACTGAGGTATCGGAACGCTATCCGTAGGTTTGCCAGGCGCCCGTATGCTGCAGCAGTTATCTGATTGATGTGCGCCTCAGGAGATATGCTCGGTGTTATGCTCACCCCCAGATCTTTTTCCTTGAGTGAAGTTTGCAGTTTTTGGCCATCTAAACTATATTGTGTCTGCGGTCTTCTTTGCCCTTCTCCAATCTTCATGACTTTGCATTTGGCAGGGTTAAATTCAAGGAGCCAGTGTGTGTGTGTGTGTGTGTGTGTAATTTTGTGTGGAATTATGTGTGGGTTTATTATGTACTGAAAGGTAGGTGGCTTGTGCGTTGTAATGTAGTCTCAGTGGTCCTTTCTGCCCACAACTTCTTGTGACCTGACCCCCAACCTCCTGGGGCTTGAGCGGCACGTACTTAGTGTGTGTGTGTGGTGTTGTGTGTGTGTGTGTTGTGTGTGTGTGTGTGTGTGTGTGGGGTTGTGTGTGTGTATGTGTGTGGTGTGGTGTGTGTGTGTTGTGGTGTGTATGTGTATGTGTATGTGGTGTTGTGTGTGTGTGTGTGTGGTGTATTAATGTTTTGTGTGTGTGTGTGTGTGTGTGTGTGTGTGTGTGTGTGTGTGTATGTGTGTATGTGTGTGTGTATGTGTGTGTGTGTATGTATGTGTGTGTATGTGTGTGTGTGTATGTGTGTGTGTATGTGTGTGTGTGTATGTGTGTATGGGGAAGGTATGCTAGGAGATACTGTTAATACATACCAGTAATTCTGGGTTATAAAAAGCGATAATTGCTACTAGGGTCTAAAGCTTCAATAAGTGTCTGCCCTTGTGTGTGTCTGTTAGGGAGGGATTGTTAGGGGGGGTAGATCCGTTCTGTCTTTCCTAGAAATGCTACACTCTTCGCTTATTGTCCTTTCTGGATTTAAGTATCAATTATTGTTGTTATTATCCTATTCCTTGTTCACGTTTAGAGAGGACTTCCTAGCTTCCTAAGTGTTCTTACTAATAATAACTACTGTAATAGCTTGCAGGAGTGAGTGACGAGTATCTAACAGCGATGCAAGGCCAAGCCAAGCCAAACCTTCGACATGCAAACCACAATATAGGTGATACTTGCGCTAGCAACGGTCGTGCCAAGTTGCCAGATGCTGATGACGTAGTCGTCGTACGTAGCCTAAATCCCTATTTTGGAGATCCTTCATCCGTGATGATTATAACCACATGTGCTCATACATCGCTCGTTCCTCACGCGATTTCACTTTTCACTTATGATAGTATACACTTCACATTATATACACTTCACTTTATATGTATAATGGCACACAACTTGTCGTGACGTCACTGCTTCAGGCCTACCGCTGCCTAGTAGACCAAAACGTTTGGATAATTTTGGATAATGGATAATTTCAGGCTTTCTCACGACTTTTTCTAACTAATAACTTTAGTTATCACTCGTATTATTGCTCACTGACGATGTCACTACCACTGATTACTGTTAGCAGTCACTGCACCCTTAAAAACACGAGGATTCTCGGAGCCTTGTGTGCCCACGTCTGCACCCACGTGTGTGTGTGTGTGTGCATGCATGTGTGTGTATGTGCGTGTGTGTGTACTCACCTAGTTGAGGTTGCGGGGGTCGAGTCCGAGCTCCTGTGTGTGTGTGTGTGTATGTGTGTGTGTGTGTGTGTGTGTGTGTGTGTGTGTGTGTGTGTGTGTGTATGTTTGTGTGTGTTAGTTACCATTTTGTCCTAGACACATGTCGATTAGACACTAGGCCTGTTGTATGTGTGTGTGTATGCGTGTGCGTGTGTGTGCGTGTGTGTACTCAACTATTTGTACTCACCTATTTGTGGTTGCAGGGGTCGAGTCACAGCTCCTGGCCCCGCCTCTTCGCTGATTGCTACTAGGTCCTCTCTCTCCCTGCCCCATGAGCTCTATCATACCTCGCCTTAAAACTATGTATGGTTCCTGCCTCCACTACATCCCTTTCTAGGTTATTCCACGGCCTGACTACTCTATGACTGAAGAAATACTTCCTAACATCCCTTTGATTCATCTGAGTCTTCAACTTCCAATTGTGACCTCTTGTGTCTGTGTCCCATCTCTGGAACATCCCGTCTTTGTCCACCTTGTCTATTCTGCGCAGTATTTTATATGTCGTTATCATGTCTTCCCTGACCCTCCTTGCCTCCAGTGTCGTCAGGCCGATTTCTCTTTAACCTTTCTTCGTAGGACAATCCCGTAGCTTGGGAATAGTCTTGTTGCAAACCTTTTCACCTTCTTAAATTTCTTGACGTGCTTGACTAGGTGTGGATTCCAAACTGGTGCTGCATACTCCAGTATGGGCCTGACGTAAATGGTATACAGAGACTTAAACGAATCCTTACTGAGGTTTTCGGAACGCTATCCTTAGGTTTTGCCAGGCGCCCGTATGCTGCAGCAGTTATCTGATTGATGTGTGCCTCAGGAGATATGCTCGGTGTTAACTCACCCCCAGATCTTTTTCCTTGAGTGAGGTTTGCAGTCTTTGGCCATCTAAACTATATTGTGTCTGCGGTCTTCTTTGCCCTTCCCCAAACTTCATTGACTTTGCATTTGGCAGGGTTAAAGTCAAAGAAACCAGTTGCTGGACCAGGCTTGTACCTGTCCAGGTCTCTTTGTAGTCCTGCCTGATCCTCGTCCGATTTGATTTTTTCTCATTAACTTCGCATTATCTGCAAACAAGGACAAATTCTGAGTCTATCCCTTCCGTTATGTCGTTCACATATACCAAGAACAGAAAAAGGTCCTAGGACTGACCCCTGTGGAACCCCGCTTGGGCACAGGTGCCCACTCTGACACCTCTCGCGTACCATGACTCGTTGTTGCCTCCCAGTCAGTATTCTCTGATCCATTGCAGTGCCTTTCCTGTTATGTGTGCCTGATCCTCTAGCTTTTGCAGTAACGTCTTGTGAAGGAAATGTGTCGAAGGCCTTCTTTCAGTCCAAAAATATGCAGTCGATCCACCCCTCTCTCTCTTGTCTTACTTCTGTCACCTTGTCATAAAACTCTAGTAGGTTTGTGACACAGGATTTTCCTTCCCTGAAACCATACTGGTTGTCAATTATACACTTGTTTCTTCCAGGTGCCCCACCACTCTCCTCCTGATGATCTTCTCCATGACCTTGCATACTATACACGTTAGTGATACAGGTCTGTAGTTTAGTGCCTCATGTCTGTCTCCCTTTTTAAAAATTGGGACTACATTTGGGCCGTTTTCCATACCTCAGGGAGTTGCCCGTTTCAAATGATGTGTTGAAGATCTTTGTTAATGGCTGACACAAATCTCTGCTCCCTCTTTAAGGACCCATGGAGAGATGTTGTCTGGTCCCACCGCCTTTGAGGTGTCAAGTTCGCATAGCAGCTTCTTCACCTCCTCCTTGGTTATATGTACCTCATCCAGCACTTGCTGGTGTGCCCCCCAGTTCTGATTTCTTGGAGTCCTACTGGTTTCCACTGTAAATACCTCTTTAAATCTTGTGTTGAGCTCCTGACAAAACTCTCGGCGTTTCTTGGAATTCCCCATCACCCTTCCTCAGTCTGATTACCTGGTCCTTGACTGTTGTTTTCCTCCTGATGGGGCTGTACAACAGCTTCGGGTCAGTCTTTATTTTTGAGCTATGTCATTTTCATATTGTCTCTGAGCCCCCCTTTTATTGTGCAATTCGTTTCTGGCTCTTCGGTGATTTCTTTATTTTCCTCAGTTCTCTGTCTTCTGTCCCTTTTTCCATTCTCTAGTACACCTAGTTTTTCCCTCCCTACACTTTTGGTAAAACCAAGGACTCGTTCTTTTTCTTCCCATTATTTCCTTTTCCCCCTTGGGAAAAACCTCCCCTCTGCCTCCTTGCATTTTGTTGCTACATAGTCCACATTTTTTTATACGGGTTTTTCCCTCATTCCCTCTCCCACGAATGTTTTAAAGGAAGTTCCTCAGCCTGATAGTTCCCCCTTTTGTATTTGGGTTTTTTTCCCAGCCTATTCCTGCTACCCTCCATTTGGAGCTCAACTATGTGTCAAAGCCCCAGAACCCTGACACTAGCTCCGGGGGCCTTTCATACATGATACCCTCGATGCCGAACTACTCATGGTGAATAAAAAGGCCCGCCTTGCTGGCTCATCCCTCCTCTCTCTCTGGTAGTGTCTCTAACATGTTGATGATGGTTTTCCGTACACATCCCCATCTTGGTCTCCATTTTTTGGGGGACCCCCATGGGGATCCAGGTTTCCCAGTAATCCCCTTGTGATTAAAAATCACCCATAAGTAGTAACTTTGCTCCCCCATGTGTGCCTCCTGGCCACCTCGGCTAGTGTGTGATCATTGCTCTGTTGTTCATCGCATTCTTCCTTGGCCTCCTGCATTCTGTGGGGGGTTGTCATTACTGAATTACACCTTATGTTTTTCAGATGGTTTGTTCCTCTAAGTGTCCCTTTCGCCCGTCCCATTCTTTCCCTTTCCATTTTCTCAAACCCCTGGTTTTTTAATGGCAGTGAATCCCCCTCCCCCTCCCTCCCTTGTCTTCCTAGGATTTGAACCCGGTGGAAAAATGAATCTGTTATTATTCTGGTGAGTTTTTTTTTTGTGAGGCTATTATGTTTGGGAGTCTCTTTGACTTTCGTGCATCCTCTTACTTGTTTGTTATTCCACTGCTTTTGTATACCACCCTTAACTTTTTTTCTATGATTGGGGTCTGGGGGGGTATATTGGGGGTTTGGGGGAAAGTTGGAGACCGGGAAGGAATAGGGGTTTTTGTGTGGGGGTGGGGTTTGTAATGTTGGGGGGGGGGCATTGGATGTGGCTGGGTGTTTTTTATTTTGAGGGTTTTGGGGGGCTGGGGTTGACCGGTTGGGGGCTTTATAGGGAAATTGTGAGGGAGGGTGTTTTGATCTTCTTTCCCGGGTCAGGGATCTCTGTCTTTCTTCCCATCCCCCTTTTTCCCCCTTTCGCCCTTTTTATATCCTCTCAGTTTCGCCTTTTTTCTTGTGTTCTGTCGCGGTCGAGATAGACCTTTCCCGTATCCAGCATGTCCTTAATTGGCTTTCCCTGCAGGATCCTGGGCAGTCGCTTTTGCTGAAATCACTCTCACGGCCGGGTTTTTTTTTTTTTACAAACCCCCCTATTCTCCGAAAATTTTCCAGCTGGGGCTTCGTTTCCTATTGCTTTCATGATGTTTCAATTGCTTTTTTTCCCCCTTTTTTTCTTGCTTAATTTTTTTTCCCCTTCAAATTCCTGGAGCCATAAAAAAGATGACCCCACCCTTTCATCTCCACTGCATATCCCGTGTATCCCTCATTTTAAATTTTGGGTTTTCCCGACCAGCTTTCCTTCTTCAGTTTCACGGCTAAGTACTTGGCTCAGTGGCCTGTCATTTTCCCCTTTTCGCTTTCCCTTGGGCTTGTTTTTGTTGTTAGGGCCTCCCCTAAAGCTTAGCTCTTTATTTGCTACAGTCTCCTTTGATAGAGCTTCCCATGCAGTTTGCCCCCCCTTTTCCTACAGTCCCCTTATTTGTGGTAGGGAGCAGTCTTGTTGTCAATCCCCAAAAAGTTCTTTAGTTCTTTGGGGTGTTTCAGATTTTTCAGTTTTCCTTTCTAAAATCTGTATCCTAGCTTCTCTGCTTTGACATGCCCTCCCCCTTCCTGCTTTTTCCCTATCTTTCCTCTCTTCCATTCTTGCTAAATTCTTTGTTTTTTTTCCCATTCATGATCCTTTTTTTTGAGTCTGCTGCCCAATCTTCCCTTTTCAGTTTCCTCCTCCCCCTCCCTTTGGGTTTTTCTTGTTGCTCTCTGGCAACCCATTTTTCTTTTATCCTGATTGCCTCAGAGTGGGAAACCTATGTAGTTCTGTATGTTAGGTTAGTAGTGTGTATGTCAGAGTGTGGAGGGGGAAGTAGTGGAGGAACTGTGGCTATGTGGGAGAGGTGAGTGGGGAGGGGTGGGGAGAGTTTAGGGTAAAACGGGGGAGGGAGGGTGATCGAGGGAGGGGAGGGATCAACGGAAGTAGTGAAATGTTGGTGGTGAGGGGGGAGTGTATGTGTGAGTCTGGATATGTGTGTGTGTGTGTGTGTGTGTGTGTGTGTGTGTGTGTGTGTGTGTGTGTGTGTGTGTGTGTGTGTGTGTGTGTGTGTGTGTGTGTGTAATTTTGTGTGTAATTTTGTGTGGAATGATGTGAGTTTATTATGTACTGAAAGATAGGTGGCTTGTGCGTTGTAATGTAAGTCTCAGTGGTCCTTGGCTGCCCACAACTTCTTGTGACCTGACCCCCAACCTCCTGGGACTTACTGGCACGTACTTACCTTACTGTGTGTGTGTGTGTTTTGTGTGTGTGTGTGTGGGGTGTTTGTGTGTGTGTGTGTGTGTGTGTGTCTGTGTGTGTGTGTGTGTGTGTGTGTGTGTGTGTGTGTGTGTGTGTGTGTGTGTGTGTATGTGTGTGTATGTGTGTGTGTTATGTATGTGTGTGTGTGTGTGTGTGTTTGTGTATGTGTGTGTATATATGTGTGTGTGTGTGTGTGTATGTGTGTGTGTTTGTGTGTGTGTGTGTGTGTTTGTGTATGTGGGGTGTATATATATATGTCTCACCTATTTGTGGTTGCAGGGGTCGAGTCCTAGCTCCTGGCCCCGCCTCTTCACCGGTTTGCTACTAGACCCTCTCTCTCCCCGCTCCATGAGCTTTATCAAACCTCGTCTTAAAACTGTGTATGGTTCCTGCCTCCACTACGTCATTTTCTAGGCTATTCCACTGCCTTACAAAATCTATGACTGAAGAAATACTTCCTACTATCTCTCTGACTCATTTGTGTCTTCAACTTCCAATTGTGGCCTCTTGTTTCTGTGTCCCCTCCCTGGAACATCCTGTCCTTGTCCACCTTGTCTATTCCATGCAGTATTTTATATGTCGTTATCATGTCCCCTGACCCTCCTGTCCTCCAGTGCGTCAGGCCGATTTCCCTTAATCTTTCTTCATAGGACATTCCCCTTAGCTCTGGAACTAACCTTGTTGCAAACCTTTGTACTTTCTCTAGTTTCTTGACGTGCTTTATCAAGTGCGGGTTCCAAACAGGTGCTGCATACTCCAGTATGGGCCTGACATACACGGTGTACAGTGTCTTGAATGATTCCTTACTAAGGTGTCGGAATGCTGTTCTCAGGTTTGCCAGGCGCCCATATGCTGCAGCAGTTATCTGATTGATGTGTGCTTCCGGAGACATGCTCGGTGTTATACTCACCCCAAGATCTTTCTGTGTGTGTGTGTGTGTGTGTGTGTGTGTATGTGTGTGTGTGTGTGTTTGTGTATGTGTGTGTATATATATATGTGTGTGTGTGTGTGTGTGTGTGTGTGTGTGTGTGTGTGTGTGTGTGTGTGTGTGTGTGTGTGTTGTACTCACCTAGTTGTACTCACCTAGTTGAGGTTGCGGGGGTCGAGTCCGAGCTCCTGGCCCCGCCTCTTTACTGATCGCTACTAGGTCACTCTCCCTGAGCCGTGAGCTTTATCATACCTCTGCTTAAACTATGTATGGATCCTGCCTCCACTACATCGCTTCCCAAACTATTCCACTTACTGACTACTCTGTGGCTGAAGAAATACTTCCTAACATCCCTGTGATTCATCTGTGTCTTCAGCTTCCAACTGTGTCCCCTTGTTACTGTGTCCAATCTCTGGAACATCCTGTCTTTGTCCACCTTGTCAATTCCTCTCAGTATTTTGTATGTCGTTATCATGTCCCCCCTGTCTCTCCTGTGTGTGTGTGTGTGTGTGTGTGTGTGTGTGTGTGTGTGTGTGTGTGTGTGTGTGTGTGTGTGTATGTGTGTGTGTGTGTGTAATTATGTGTCGAATTATGTGTGGGTTTATTATGTGTCTGAAAAGTAGGTGGCTTGTGCTTGGAGTGTAATGTGGATTCTCAGTTGTCGCTTGTGTCTACAACCTCTTGTGACCTGACTCCCACCCTCCTGAGACTTATGCTCACCTACTTACAATGTTGCCTATGCTTGACCTGCTTATAGTAAGTTAATCGCCTTGTTCAATGGATTACCATTTGCTATTCCTTATTGAATACTTGAGTGCCTATTCTTTATCGTGCTATGAGAGTTAGACCATTCAGATTCAGCTTGGCGGTTAATTGGAACCTGGAACCCCACACCCAAACAACCACTCATAGGTGATACAGTACTTGTAGTGCAGCTGGAGCACTGTAGATTGTCCAGCTCGATGTGACGTCCTAGCGTAGATCCAGCTCGATGTACGTCCTTGCGTAGATCCACCTCAATTTCTTCTCGTTAATAATGTACCCTATTCACTGTATTTCTCTCACTGGTCGCACGATTGTTTCACTTTATTACCTTTCTTGGGTGACACTTGACAACGTCGTCTTACACACTAGCCTGCCCACTCTGCGCCACAACGTTTTTATTTTCTAGATCACTTACAAAATTGTGGCTCTCCCCACACTTATGTGGCTCAGGCAGATTAAAAATCACTTCTAGGATTGTTCACTACCCTGACACACTTAGCAACCCTTGCAGAACACTTGCATAGCCCTCAAAAACACTTATATTCCCGGAGCACGGAAGGCGTGACTAGCGCGCTCGCTACTGTGTGTGTGTGTGTGTGTGTGTGTGTGCACGCACGTGTGTGTGCACGTGTGTGTGTACGTGTGTGTGTACGTGTGTGTGTGTACGTGTGTTACCATTTTGTCCTAGGCACATGTCGATTTGTGTTTGTGTGTGTGTGTGTGTGTGTGTGTGTGTGTGTGTGTGTGTGTGTGTTTGTGGGTTCGTTTACATCTCTGTATATCTCGTGTATATCTCTGTATATCTCGTAATTACTTATCATTAAAATTGTTTATCAATAAATTATAAGTCTCCACATTTATTCAGTTATGTATTTGACTGAAGAAATTTATCGTAGAGGCGAAATATTTCAACAATAAAAGTACCTAAGTGTAGCATCTGTATCTTATGTACCTGTTGATGTTTTGTATTATGATTCATGAAATTATTACATAAATATGGAAGACATGAGCCTAGTGGGTGATGCGCAGCCTGGGGGAAGATGGCTGGTTAATATGTGTGATGCAAGGAGTGGGAGAAGAGCTCCAATATCCTGGAACAATTATCATGCATTAACATAAAGTTTTCACTTTCCTCAACCACGTTATGTATGACAGCAGCAGAGTTCATTATATTAATTAATTATGTTATTGTTTCATTTCACATATTTTATAATCAACATAAATAATGAAAATGAATCTTGAAACTCTGAAGATTTTACAAATGTGAACTTCACAAATGTGAAGGCAAATTTGTCGCCTGGACCCATCCTGGATAGATCTGTCATTTCAGCAGAGCCTTCAACCTAGGAGGGATGTGGGTGGCCTTACTGTTATGTACAAGGCCAATATTGTCAAAGTACCACACTTGGATCCACTTCGAGGACAGCGTGTAGCAAGCTTCTATACCACAAGACGGGCAGAAAGCAGCAACTTCACTCTGGCTGTACCCTTCTCCAGAACATCACTCCATCTGAGATTATTTATTCCCAGGATGACTCGAGTATGGAACACATTCGTACAACATAAAGATGTCAACGAGATAAAGTCAGTTGATCAAATGAAAATGCTGGCCCACAGATGGCTCCAACTTCATCCTGTTCCCTACTTATATGTCTCATAACAATAAAAATGTAGGTAACAGCTCTTAGCTTGTCAATAAAGTTAGGAATCCTGTAAATAGCTTGTCAATAAAGTTAGGGATCCTTAACCTTGTCAAACCCTGTGAAAAAAAATTTTTTTTACAAGTTATAATGAATGTTATGTGATGTTCTCACTTGTTCTTACAAGTTATAATGAACATTATATGATCTTACTTGTTCATACAAGTTATAATGAATGTTATATGATCTTGCTTGTTCTTACAAGTTATAATGAATGTTATGTGATGTTCTCACTTCTTCCTACAAGTTATAATGAGTGTTATGTGATCTTTGTACTTGTTCTTACAAGTTATAATAAGTGTTATGTGATCTTTGTACTTGTGATGAATGGTTTGAAAAACCGACAAGTTGAAGATTGAGACACTTATGCAGCATATGGGAATCTTTATTCAGGAAACGTATCGCCACACAGTGGCTTCATCAGTCCAATACAAAGAGGAAGGCGTAAAGAGAGGAGGAGTATGAGGTAATCAGTCCTCACCCTTTGGGTCGATGTGTTTCAGTCCTTTCAATCTTGTAGAATGTACACTAGGGCACGTTATACGTGACTTATATACTGTAGTGAGGTGAGGTGAAGCAGGCGGAGGCGGGGTCATAGTGGTACCATCCACTAGTCGAAGTAGGTTTTCGTCCAAAGGTTGAACAAGTGTTGAAAAATTCTTTGTAACAAGTCCCAATGATGCTGCAGTGTCTGCAGTTGTGATGGATGGTTTGAAAAACCGACAAGTTGAAGATTGAGACACTTATGCAGCATATGGGAATCTTTATTCGGGAAACGTTTCGCCACACAGTGGCTTCATCAGTCCAATACAAAGAGGAAGGCGTAAGGAGAGGAGGAGTATGAGGTAATCAGTCCCTCAGCCTGGAGTCGATGTGTTCAGTCCATCAATCTTGTAGAATGTACAGCATAGGGCCGTAGACGTGGCTTATATACTGTAGTGAGGTGAGGTGAAGCAGGCGGAGGCGGGGTCATAGTGGTACCATCCACTAGTCGAAGTAGGTCATCGTCCAAAGGTTGAACAAGTGTTGAAGAATTCTTTGTAACAAGATCCCATGATGCTGCTGTGCCTGACAGTTGTGATGAATGGTTTGACAAACCGACAAGTTGAAGATTGAGACACTTATGCAGCATATGGGAATCTTTATTCAGGAAACGTTTCGCCACACAGTGGCTTCATCAGTCCAATACAAAGAGGAAGGCGTAAGGAGAGGAGGAGTATGAGGCAATCAGTCCCTCAGCCTGGAGTCGATGTGTTCAGTCCATCAATCTTGTAGAATGTACAGCATAGGGCCGTAGACGTGACTTATATACTGTAGTGAGGTGAGGTGAAGCAGGCGGAGGCGGGGTCATAGTGGTACCATCCACTAGTCGAAGTAGGTCTTCGTCCAAAGGTTGAACAAGTGTTGAAGAATTCTTTGTAACAAGATCCCATGATGCTGCAGTGTCTGACAGTTGTGATAAATGGTTTGAAAAACCGACAAGTTGAAGATTGAGACACTTATGCAGCATATGGGAATCTTTATTCGGGAAACGTTTCGCCACACAGTGGCTTCATCAGTCCAATACAAAGAGGAAGGCGTAAGGAGAGGAGGAGTATGAGGTAATCAGTCCCTCAGCCTGGAGTCGATGTGTTCAGTCCATCAATCTTGTAGAATGTACAGCATAGGGACGTAGACGTGGCTTATATACTGTAGTGAGGTGAGGTGAAGCAGGCGGAGGCGGGGTCATAGTGGTACCATCCACTAGTCGAAGTAGGTCTTCGTCCAAAGGTTGAACAAGTGTTGAAGAATTCTTTGTAACAAGATCCCATGATGCTGCAGTGTCTGACAGTTGTGATGAATGATTTGAAAAACCGACAAGTTGAAGATTGAGACACTTATGCAGCATATGGGAATCTTTATTCAGGAAACGTTTCGCCACACAGTGGCTTCATCAGTCCAATACAAAGAGGAAGGCGTAAGGAGAGGAGGAGTATGAGGTAATCATACATGAATGTACATGCTGTACATTCTACAAGATTGATGGACTGAACACATCGACTCCAGGCTGAGGGACTGATTACCTCATACTCCTCCTCTCCTTACGCCTTCCTCTTTGTATTGGACTGATGAAGCCACTGTGTGGCGAAACGTTTCCTGAATAAAGATTCCCATATGCTGCATAAGTGTCTCAATCTTCATCTTTGTACTTGTTCTTACAAGTTATAGTAAGTGTTATGTGATCTTTGTACTTGTTCTTACAAGTTATAGTAAGTGTTATGTGATCTTTGTACTTGTTCTTACAAGTTATAATGAGTGTTATGTGATCTTCTAACTTGTTCTTACAAGTTATAATGAGTGTTATGTGATGTTCTCACTTGTTCTTACAAGTTATAATGAGTGTTATGTGATCTTCTAACTTGTTCTTACAAGTTATAATAAGTGTTATGTGATCTACTAACTTGTTGTTATTGTTCTTCTTACAAGAATTGTTTTTATTATCAATATTTGTGTTATTAAACATTTGTTCACTATGTAAACTTTTTCTGTGTTGCTGCATTATTACAGTTTCCAGTCGTAGGTATTTTTGTTATCATAATTAGGTGTCACTGAAGTGGAACCTTCAAGTGTACCTGGTATTCTTGTTATCATAATTAGGTGTCACTGAAGTGGAACTTTCAAGTGTACCTGGTATTTCTTGTTATCATAATTAGGTGTCACTGAAGTGGAACCTTCAAGTGTACCTGGTATTCTTGTTATCATAATTAGGTGTCACTGAAGTGGAACCTTCAAGTGTACCTGGTATTCTTGTTATCATAATTAGGTGTCACTGAAGTGGAACCTTCAAGTGTACCTGGTATTCTTGTTATCATAATTAGGTGTCACTGAAGTGGAACCTTCAAGTGTACCTGGTATTCTTGTTATCATAATTAGGTGTCACTGAAGTGGAACTTTCAAGTGTACCTGGTATTCTTGTTATCATAATTAGGTGTCACTGAAGTGGAACCTTCAAGTGTACCTGGTATTCTTGTTATCATAATTAGGTGTCACTGAAGTGGAACTTTCAAGTGTACCTGGTATTCTTGTTATCATAATTAGGTGTCACTGAAGTGGAACCTTCAAGTGTACCTGGTATTCTTGTTATCATAATTAGGTGTCACTGAAGTGGAACTTTCAAGTGTACTTGGTATTCTTATCATAATTAGGTATCACTGAAGTGGAACCTTCAAGTGTACTTGGTATTCTTATCATAATTAGGTATCACTGAAGTGGAACCTTCAAGTGTACCTGTTATTCTTGTTATCATAATTAGGTATCACTGAAGTGGAACCTTCAAGTGGTTGCCAGAACTAATTCCTTATTCAAGGTTTTATTTGTCTTTCTCTCACAGCATGAGAAGGAATCATCTGATCGACTTCAAATGATCAATGTTCGAAGAGGGAACTTGTGCAAGATTCATGGAACAATTGACACGTGCAGGTGTCCAAGTTAGTGTCAGCAGGAACGTCAGTCGTCATCGTACAACAGACCTACTGGGTGTCAGTCTCACTCTTGACTTAAATAGTAAAAAGTGGCCTGGTAGGCAAAGCTCTCGCTTCACGCGTTTTTGTGTCCGTGGTTTTATCCCAGGCAAGGGTGGAAACAATGAGAGTGTTTCTTTACACCTGTTGTCCCGTTCTCCTAGCAAGCAAGTAGGTACCTGGATGTTAGTCGACTGCTTGTGGGTCGCATCCTGGGGGACAAGATTGACGACCCCATTGGAAATGGGGTCGTATGTATACCATTCATGTACAAGACAGTCCCTCGATGATGCACTACCTTTCTTGGCTTATCATGGGTGACTAACCCTCAGATGCGACCACTGGCAGTCTTCTTTTCCGTTGTTTATTCTTCCCGTTCGACTGAGACATAACATTTAATTTACACTGACCTAACTATAGGAACTGATGTGAAAGATCAAACATTTCTCGTAGATGAAGAAAGGTGATGTCAGCTCTAACTAGATAGAATAAAGACCTTCACCAGTCTGAAAGCAGTTTCCTTAAATGAATGTTTATGAAAAAATGTATGTATTTTAACAGAATTAAACATTATCGGCGTTAATACTTTAGTATGTTTACTGTTAACACTGAGTTTCAAGGCGATGGTTACTTCTGTGTTCTAAGAAGTGAATAGATTAACTTAACACTGTGGACTGTGCTAGTGCTGTTAGACTTAGTCTCTGATTCTTTGTATCTCCACACTCAATTGTGAATTGTCCTTGATGAGACGTTGTAGACTGTACACTCACTCGGTGTAGTGTACAGATACTTGTGTCAGGCTTCAGAGTTTTGTGTGACACAGATTTAATATGATTATTCTTGTGCTGAACCTTGACTAAGTGAATAACTTATTATTATTGTATGGGGTGACTATTGGTCAGGTATTTCATCAACTACGTGCTATATTTAAATTATTATTTCTCATTCAGAATGTAAATAAATTTGTACAAAATGTCTTTATTCAGGTGCATATTACACTTGCTGTTTGAAAAGTGTAATTCCTTGTTTATAGCCCTCAGACGTTTGCCTACAAAAAGCATTGCTTAAATACTGTCATAGTTATTGTGCTCATAGTGTCTGCAGCTCTGCTGGAAGGAACATAGTGTCTGCAGCTCTGCTGGAAGGAACATAGTGTCTGCAGCTCTGCTGGAAGGAACATAGTGTCTGCAGCTCTGCTGGAAGGAACATAGTGTCTGCAGCTCTGCTGGAAGGAACATAGTGTCTGCAGCTCTGCTGGAAGGAATATAGTGTCTGCAGCTCTGCTGGAAGGAACATAGTGTCTGCAGCTCTGCTGGAAGGAACATAGTGTCTGCAGCTCTGCTGGAAGGAACATAGTGTCTGCAGCTCTGCTGGAAGGAACATAGTGTCTGCAGCTCTGCTGGAAGGAACATAGTGTCTGCAGCTCTGCTGGAAGGAACATAGTGTCTGCAGCTCTGCTGGAAGGAACATAGTGTCTGCAGCTCTGCTGGAAGGAACATAGTGTCTGCAGCTCTGCTGGAAGGAACATAGTGTCTGCAGCTCTGCTGGAAGGAACATAGTGTCTGCAGCTCTGCTGGAAGGAACATAGTGTCTGCAGCTCTGCTGGAAGGAACATAGTGTCTGCAGCTCTGCTGGAAGGAACATAGTGTCTGCAGCTCTGCTGGAAGGAACATAGTGTCTGCAGCTCTGCTGGAAGGAACATAGTGTCTGCAGCTCTGCTGGAAGGAACATAGTGTCTGCAGCTCTGCTGGAAGGAACATAGTGTCTGCAGCTCTGCTGGAAGGAACATAGTGTCTGCAGCTCTGCTGGAAGGAACATAGTGTCTGCAGCTCTGCTGGAAGGAACATAGTGTCTGCAGCTCTGCTGGAAGGAACATAGTGTCTGCAGCTCTGCTGGAAGGAACATAGTGTCTGCAGCTCTGCTGGAAGGAACATAGTGTCTGCAGCTCTGCTGGAAGGAACATAGTGTCTGCAGCTCTGCTGGAAGGAACATAGTGTCTGCAGCTCTGCTGGAAGGAACATAGTGTCTGCAGCTCTGCTGGAAGGAACATAGTGTCTGCAGCTCTGCTGGAAGGAACATAGTGTCTGCAGCTCTGCTGGAAGGAACATAGTGTCTGCAGCTCTGCTGGAAGGAACATAGTGTCTGCAGCTCTGCTGGAAGGAACATAGTGTCTGCAGCTCTGCTGGAAGGAACATAGTGTCTGCAGCTCTGCTGGAAGGAACATAGTGTCTGCAGCTCTGCTGGAAGGAACATAGTGTCTGCAGCTCTGCTGGAAGGAACATAGTGTCTGCAGCTCTGCTGGAAGGAACATAGTGTCTGCAGCTCTGCTGGAAGGAACATAGTGTCTGCAGCTCTGCTGGAAGGAACATAGTGTCTGCAGCTCTGCTGGAAGGAACATAGTGTCTGCAGCTCTGCTGGAAGGAACATAGTGTCTGCAGCTCTGCTGGAAGGAACATAGTGTCTGCAGATCTGCTGGAAGGAACATAGTGTCTGCAGCTCTGCTGGAAGGAACATAGTGTCTGCAGCTCTGCTGGAAGGAACATAGTGTCTGCAGCTCTGCTGGAAGGAACATAGTGTCTGCAGATCTGCTGGAAGGAACATAGTGTCTGCAGCTCTGCTGGAAGGAACATAGTGTCTGCAGCTCTGCTGGAAGGAACATAGTGTCTGCAGCTCTGCTGGAAGGAACATAGTGTCTGCAGCTCTGCTGGAAGGAACATAGTGTCTGCAGCTCTGCTGGAAGGAACATAGTGTCTGCAGCTCTGCTGGAAGGAACATAGTGTCTGCAGCTCTGCTGGAAGGAACATAGTGTCTGCAGCTCTGCTGGAAGGAACATAGTGTCTGCAGCTCTGCTGGAAGGAACATAGTGTCTGCAGCTCTGCTGGAAGGAACATAGTGTCTGCAGCTCTGCTGGAAGGAACATAGTGTCTGCAGCTCTGCTGGAAGGAACATAGTGTCTGCAGCTCTGCTGGAAGGAACATAGTGTCTGCAGCTCTGCTGGAAGGAACATAGTGTCTGCAGCTCTGCTGGAAGGAACATAGTGTCTGCAGCTCTGCTGGAAGGACCATAGTGTCTGCAGCTCTGCTGGAAGGAACATAGTGTCTGCAGCTCTGCTGGAAGGAACATAGTGTCTGCAGCTCTGCTGGAAGGAACATAGTGTCTGCAGCTCTGCTGGAAGGAACATAGTGTCTGCAGCTCTGCTGGAAGGAACATAGTGTCTGCAGCTCTGCTGGAAGGAACATAGTGTCTGCAGCTCTGCTGGAAGGAAGCTTTAAAACTACTGAAGCACTGTATAAGTAGATTAATAATGTCTGAGTTTTAATTGCATCTATTAGTCGTAAATATCGCACTTGGCAAATTTTCCTTTATTACATCCTTTCTCTCTTATACTGTTCAAGAGTAACACGACGCAGTGTTACAACTTTAAAACATTGTTTAAGCAAAAATGAACAGCAGATGTTTATGTATTGTCTGCTGAGTATACCAGGAAATGTTTACATCAGAACTGTGAGTGATAATGTGAAACACATAGTTTAAGTTATGAAGAACAGACAGAGACTAAAAAGGGAAGGGGATGTATGATTTAACGTAACTTAACACAAGCTAAACTAAAAAGAAAGCGTATTGTTGCAAAATATATTTTTGTTGTAAGGTTTGAGAATGTACAGCACAGCAACTGCAAGTGCATAAAACAGCTGTATACGCAACAATGAATCAAGTTTACCAGGATGGAGGATACCTGGAGAAAGTTTCGGGGGTCATTGCCCCCCGCGGCCCGGTGAGTGACCAGGCCTCACGGTGGATCTGGGTCTGATCAACCAGGCTGTTACTGTTGGCCTCACGCAAACCAACGTACGAACCACAGCCCGGCTGGTAGGTACTACTTGGTAGGTGCCTACTTGAAGACAGCCGGGGATCTATTGGTAATCCCCCTTATGTATGCTGGGAGGCAGTTGAATAATCTTGGGATCCCGGACACTTATTGTGTTGTCTCCTATCGTACCCGTGTGTCACCTGATTTTCATTAGGGGAATGTTGCATCTCCTGCCGAGGAACAGGGTGGGAGCGAGCACTGTACCTTGTGGAACAGAGCTTTTCACTGTAGCCACCTCAGATTTTACTCTGTTTACTATTACTCTTTGTGTTCTATATGTTAGAAAGTTATACTCGGACTTTAGTACATCACTCGTTTCTTTGCTGTCATCTGTGTAAGTCCCATCTCGTCTAAGCAGGGTTTCAATGATGGATGTTTTTGCCCTACATTTGACTTATGAAAAGAAGTTTTTTTTTCAGTTTTATTTACGGCTTTAAGTTCTTCCTGAGTGTCTTGTCGCCTGTATGATTCCTTAAGCTTAAGTTCGATATTTGCTGTTTCCCTGACCAGTGATTTCTGTAATATTTCAGATATATTGGCCTCTGTGATTCTTCGCCTCCGAATGAATAGGGTGCATTTCTCTCTTTCTAGTCTACATCTTCTCTTCTTTTCTCTTAAAGGAATGTGCCTTGAGCATACCTAAAGTTCCTAATTTTTTTTTTTTTTTTGTCAAAAGATCAAAACTAGCATGATAATGTGCTTTATTCATGGAGAGAGATTATGTTATTTGTACAAATATCGTATAAAGGAGGTAAGTGTGGATGAGAGTGGGATATGGATTCTGAGAAGTGTTAAGTCAATGTTTTGACAATTTTGAGTCAATATAATTGTTTCGCGAGACATGAATACCAATGTGGGAGAAACTATTGTGGAAGATGCTATAGGAAATTACAGCACCATGAAAGAACACTACATCATCATAGAAGAATGCTAACATGCAAGAAAATTAAAATAAGAAGAAAGAAAGAAGAGTTCAGTGAACACCGTAAACCACAAAGACATCGCAGCAACACAGAAGAACAAGGATAAACAACGGCACTCAAACACCGAAGAACATACAAAAAAGTACAGTTAACAGCAAGAACAATACAGGAATATACGAAAACAATACAGTAACATACACGTATCATAACTTTTACAAATGTGGTTACACAATACAATACAGTAAAATGCAAATTCAGTACAATAATACATAGAAGCTGAACATAAAGTCGAAGAACAACAACAGAAGACAACTGCACCGTAACAAAACAGAACAATACAGTAACATAGAACAGATAAAACATTGGAACAGAAGGCAAAAATACTAAGTAAATAAAAAAAATAGTGAACAAGTCATTAACAAAAAATAAAGTTTCGACTCTTGTGGTGTCTGCTGCAACCTGGCCAGAACGACTCTTGTGGTGGTTGCTCCAACCTGGCCAGTACGACTCTTCTGGTGGTTGCTCCAACCTGGCCAGTACGACTCTACTGGTGGTTGCTCCAACCTGGCCAGTACGACTCTTCTGGTGGTTGCTGCAACCTGGCCAGTACGACTCTTGTGGTGGTTGCTCCAACCTGGCCAGTACGACTCTTCTGGTGGTTGCTCCAACCTGGCCAGTACGACTCTACTGGGGGTTG
>NC_069403.1:18117262-18182644 GCF_026875155.1 Cherax quadricarinatus
CCCACATTTTCACAAAAGACTGACGACATTCCTCTCCCTGCAGTAACTTTACATTTAATTTCCAATAACTTTGACCCCTTCGAGGCAATCCCTCCCAATCTACATCCATTACAACTCTCCTATGGTCTGAAAAAACCACATCCACCACACGTACGCTACGCATTCTTATCGCATGGGGCATGTACAAACGATCCAGTCTTGCCGCATAATCACGTCTAACATTGTCCTCATCACTTCCGGGCCGTGTGGACGTGCTGCACAGACGCTCCCGATTCAGTTGTTTTTCTGCGCAGTTTTCCTGTTTTGAGCAATCAAAATGGCGGATAGACATGGTCGACGTGTAAATACTGTCTGTGTGGAACTGGTATGTGGTAACCTAAGCAGTTCTACAATGCAGGTGCTACTCCCAACGATTATTCGTGATGTGTATGGGATACCCATTGAAGAGCTTTATGGTGTGGCTGTTAACGGAGTTATGAGGAATTTTATCAAATTCATAAATGCTGGATTTTACACAAGCATAGTTGACACGTACCATGAGAAGAGGATGGCCGTGAATACAGCAGTGGAGGTATGTCTACATGATGTATCCAGCTATGTGACATATATAAAAGTCAGGAATGTGCCCTTTGAAGCTACAGAGTATGATGTGGTAGCGGTATTCCGTCATTATGGCAAGATTCATGCGGCGGAATTGGGAGTGTGGAAGGATGAGCTTTATGTGGGACTGCCCGAGGGTTCCTTCAATCTGAAGATGACGTTAAGGCAATCAATACCTTCGTATGTTTTATTGGAAGAGTTCCGAACGCAGGTATATGTATACTATGCAGGACAGAGAAGGACATGTAGGCTGTGCGGATCATTTGACCATATGGCAACCCAATGCCATAGAAAACCAGGACGGAGGGATCAGATGCCAACACCGGTGGATCAGCAGTTGGGGCCTGTGGTGCCGGAGACAGATGCGGCCGAAAGGCAGGCATTGTGCAGTTGGAGTGAAGAAGTGGAAAAAGCAGAGGCGGAGATGAACTCATGTGCTACGTTACCTGTGGGGACGGGGCCTGAGCAGACGACGACGACGAGCAATGATGGTGAGCCTGTAATGCAACAGGATGGAATGCTGGATGAGGTTTTGAATACCTTCCTGAGTGAGGTGAAGGGGAGTCTGGATGATGAGCAGCGTGGACGCTCATTGGAGGAGACTACAGACTCATCGGGACGTGGGAAGACCGTGTGCAGTGAGGGGAAGAAGTACACGGTAGTGGCTGAGGTGCACAGAGCGTGCACGGAAGAGGAGGTTACATGTGGAGACAGAGGTTCACGCAAGAGAACGGCTGGGACGTCTGATATGGATGACGTCTTAACGCCCAGGCAGAGACCTGGGAAGAAGTCTTGGAGGCCCAGGTTGGACCTCCCGGAGAGTGGGTGTAGTGGTACTGAAGTACTGAAAGGTTCAAAGGACAAGGGGGGGGGGACTGGACAGACAGGGTGACAAACTGGGCTCTAGTCAGCAGCCAGGTCACGTGGGTGCCATTCCAAGGCGGCGGGGCAAGCCGCCTTTACTGTCATAATTCTAGGTTGTAACGATCAATGTTAATGGCCTGAGAGCCGAGGTTAAAAGAGTGTGGATGAAATGGTTTTTAAGGAGATTTAATGTAGATATATGCTTCATTCAGGAGCATAATTATAAGTTTGGTTGTGAGTTGTCTTTGAAAGGATATAAGTTGTATGTGAGTGGCTCGTTGAGGTTGAAAGGTGGGGTTGCTGTGGCTGTAAAGGAAACCAGTCCATTGCGTATTTTGGGGTGGGAGGAGGGGGGGAGGGTCGTGCGGGTAGAGGGGGAATGGGGTGCAACGAGGGTTTGTTTTATAGGAGTGTATATGCCAGCGGATGGCAACGCACGAGTCAAGGAGAACTTTGTGAGGGATTTTTTGATGTACTATTTAAGGGGTTTACCTTTAGTCACTGTCATAGGGGGAGATTGGAATGGTGTTATTCGGGGTAGGGATGTGGAACCAAGGGAGGCTGGGTGTATGTTGGGCATGTTACGCAATGTGTTTGGAGACGTGGAGGTTTTGGATGTTGTGGGGAGGGGTAGTTGGCGGGATTATGCTGCAAGATTAGATAGGATCTATGCAACAGAAGCTGTACGCATGTTGGGAGTCAGGACTTTTGATGTGGGGTTTTCTGATCATAGGGCAGTTATGGCAGATCTTGATTGGGAGGGTATGGTTAGGATACAATTGGGTTTTTGGAAATTAAATGCAAGACTCGTGAGGAGTGAGGAGGTGAATATGGCTTTTGGGGAATGGTGGCAAACTTTTTGGGATTCTAGAGAGGTGGAGTCATGTGTCTTAGAATGGTGGGAAAGGCACGCTAAGCTGTGTATAGCAGGTTTTTATAAAAGGAAGGGAAGGGAAGAGGCAGGGTGGAGGTATGGGTTGCAAAATTATTTGGAATATCAGCTAAATGGGTGCTATGAGGAAGGGGGGGGGGGCGCAGTACGGAAACATGGTGCAACTCAAGGACAGGTTGGCAGAGTTACATAATGGTAGATTTGATGCGGTACATGTAAGAGCGAGAATGGAGGCTGTGCTGTGGGGGGATAAACCTTCGGGAAGTGTTTTGCGAGGTTTTAGGGTAAGGCAGAAGGATTCGACTATTTTAAACTTGGAGGTAAGTATGGATATGGGTGGTTATCATAAGGGACAGGTACTGAATACTACAGAAGGCATGAGTAATTATGCTGATTTCTGGTTCCAAAAGAAGTGTGGGAAGGGGGAGGAGGGCGATGCTATTGAGGAGGTGTGGGGGTGAGAAGTTTAAGGTCATGTGGAGAGGAGGGCATGGGGATGGGAGGTGAGATTAGCATGGGGGAAGTTGAGGAAGCTGTGTTCAACATGAGTACTGGCAAGGCACCAGGTATAGACGGGATTTCAAATGACTTTTATAGAATTCAATGGGAGCACATTAAGTACTGTCTGGTGAGGGTCATGAATTGTATGCAACGGGAGGGACAGTTAGGACAGACTCAGCGAACGGGTGTAGTCGTATTAGTATGCAAAAAGCAAGAGGGAAGAGTATTGAGTGAGTACAGAGCTATTTCGCTAATGTGTGCCGACTACAAGATTCTCGCAAAGATACTGGGCAATAGGATGAAGAAGGTGTTAGGTGGGGTTATTCATAAGGGGCAGATGGGTATTCTGGGCAGAAGTATGAGAGATGGGCATGGCTGCATTAGGGATTTTTTAGAGGGTTGCAATGGGGGAGGGCTTTTGGGTATTGATTGGGAAAATGCATACGACTGTGTGGACAGAAACTTTCTGAGGGCTAGTTTGTTGCATCTTGGTTTTGGCATGGGAGTGGTGAGGTGGGTTGATACAATGTATTCATCTGCAATGGTGCGGGTACAAATTAATGGCAGGCTGGGAAGGCCTGTAAGGGTGGAGAGGGGTTTGAGACAAGGGTGTCCCCTGTCTCAAATATTGTTTGCGTGTATGCAGCATCCATTTTATGGGCTCGTTGAGGGAAGGGGGATTTTAAATGGGGAGAAGGATGGGTGTATAGATGTGGTGGGGTATGTGGACGATACCACTGTTCTGATAGCCGGAGTGGAGGGATTGCGTATGGTGGAAAGTGTGTTGGAGCTTTTCGGGAGGGCATCTGGCATGTGGGTGAACAGAGCAAAATCAAGTTTGCTGGAGGTGGGTGCCTGGGTGGGGGGGGCTTGGGGTTGGAGTTTGGGTGGGAAGTGGTGGCTAGGCTAAAAATTTGTGGAGTTATATACATGACAGATGTGCGGGAGGCTAGGCAGGTGAATTCGGAGGTGGTGGTGGAGAAGGCAGTAAAAAGGTTAAGGAGTTTACGGGCGGGGGACGTCACCTTACAACAGCGGGCGATAATTGTAAATTCATTAGTTTATAGTAAAGTGTGGAGTATGGCTGTGGTGTATCCACTGCAGACTCAAGACGTACATGAGATTCAGAGGAGGGCATTACGTTATGTTTGGGGTTTTGGGAGGGCATGGCTAAGCAAGGAGGTGGTGATGTCAAATGTACACAGTGGAGGAGTAGGCCTTTTAGCATTGGGGCCGAGAGTAAAGGCCCTATATGTGAAACAGAGGTTCGTTAGGGAAGGGGGGAAAGAGGGGTTAGAGTGGGGAAAGTGATGGAGGATGTGCGGAGATGGTGGAGCGGAAAAGAATTAATTGAATGCGAGGATATGCTGAGGTTATTGTTATTGATTAGGGAGGTGGAAAAACTTAGGGTGGGGCGTTTGGTGACGATGAGCAGGAGGCTGGAAATCATACAGGGGTATCGGTTTATCGCTTGTATGATTGGGGGATGATATGGAATGACTTTCGAAAGCTTAAGTTAATGCCGAGAGTATGGGAGTTTCTATATAGATTTATGATGGGGATATTAGCATCGAAAGCTGTTCTGTGTTCAATGGGATTGGTGAGGGAACAGACCTGCTAGCACTGTGGAGAACAGGAAACAGATTTTCATGCGGTTTATTTCTGTGAAGAGTTGAGGGAGATAAGGGTGTGGTTAGTGAAAGTTTTTAGGTTGATGGGTGGGGGTAATGTAGAGACCCTGCGAGCCTTAACATTAGAAGGCACGGGGTCTCAAGAGAAGTGAAAAGGGCGATTATGTATGTAGTGGTGGATTTTCTGTATATTTCCTGGGGGATGAGGACACGGGAGGGGGCAGAATTAGAATTAGGGCAATTGCATCGGGCATATATAAAACGGTTTGCAGGAACAAACTTATTTATAGGGGACAGTGGAGGGCACGTTTTCCGGAGACCTACTGCAAAATTACAGTCAATGGTCTCATTCAGTTGGCGAGCTAATTATACATAAAGGATTGGTTTCCTTTATAAGCGGGTTGACAATAGTTTTTTGGAGGGGGAGTGTATGAGGTAAAGGACTTGCGAAGGAATGTGAGGGTCAGGAAGGTATGTACTGCGTGGTGCTGTGTTGACATGTAAGTTTTGTGTGAAAGATTTTGATAAGCCCAAGATTGGTATAAATTAGGGCCTTGTGATTAAAAGGGAGTTATAGAAGTCACTGTCCATGTTGGTCTACCAGTTTTCGCAAAGATAATTTTTCTGGTATGTATTTTCGTTGTATTTATTGTAATTTTGTAAGGAATTTATTTCCTCTTAGATGGCTTTTATATTTGTTTTTACATAATTTGTTTTCCATCACTTTAGTAATGTTATTAAGTTTCGTTGCTGATGCAACGTATGCTGTAAAAATGTTGCAGTTGTTGAAAATGTTGCAGTTGTTGATGCTTTATACGCTTATGCAATTTTGTGTAATGCTTATTTTTGTTATAGAGAAATGTTTTCGGATAATTACCAGACTTTGTTCTTAAGTAAAATCTCATAAACAGTTGCATGTATATATAAAGTTACAAAAATTTATGTTTGATCACTGCTGTGATCAATACGTGTGCGAGTGATGTGTGTGTATTTATAGATGGGTTTTCATGGGGGGAGGTCCCCCCTCCAACAGTTTTGTGTGTATGTGTCAGATATATTATCATTTTGCATAATGTGTGTCAGTGAATTGTGTGTATGTATTTTGCGTTTTCAAAAAAATTTTCTCTTGCTCTTGTGATATAATTCTTAGTAATCTTGTCCAGATCCTGTATTGTTGTGGCATTTAATATTTTATACTACCTTGTAATTTATGATGTTTTAAATAAAATATAAAAAAAAATCACGTCTAACAAAAGTATGCCCTACTTCCTCCTCCCCCCCCCAAAAAAACATCCCTTAACCCCACCCCATTTAATAAATCCCCCAGTATGCCCAAACAAGTCCCCGCCCCTCTAGGTTCCACATCCTTTCGTCTTATCACACAATTCCAACCAGCACCAATTACCGCTATATTTGGCAAGGCACACAAATAATATACCAGAACTTCTTTAACAAAGTTAGTTTTAATTCTCACATTTCCCTCTGCAGGTTCATATACACACACCAAACTTATTTGTACCCTACCCCATGATCCATCCGCTCTAATCACCCTCCCCTCCCCCCTTTGCAACGCCTCACAACGAACGGGCTAGTTTCCCTCACCAGGATAGCAACTCCTTCTTTCAACTTTGTCGCATGCTCCAAGTACACATATCCACTCATTTCCAACTCATATCCTGTTTTGTAGTTGTGTTCCTGTATGAACACTACATCCACACCCAGACGCACCAAATACTCACTGAACCACTTACGCTTTCTTTCAGCTCTCAAGCCATTAATATTTATTGTCATACACTTGAAGACTACCAAAAGGGTTTTCCTTTTGTCCCCGGTTTTGACTTTTCACCAGAATGTTTTATTACTCCCCTATCCCTCCCCCCCCCCTTTTGGAACCACCTTAGCAAACCCCTGCTCCTTGGGGCCACTGGTTTCTCTCCTCATGACCTCCGCCCGTGACTTTTTCCCAGGTCGCTGGGCAGGCGTGAGCACGTCATCCGAGTCCGAAAGCACCGCCGTGCGCTTTCGTGACATACCCTCCTCCTGCACTGTAGCATCTTTTACCTCTTCCTGATGCACTTCCACCTCCACATCCTGCACCATCAAGACGTTTGCTTCACTCTGCTGTAGTCTTCCTTCACCTCCCACTCCGTCGTCAGCAACAAACCCCATAGTTAGACCTGGATCCCCCACCTGTCTTATAATCTTGTCGTCTATCAAGGCGTCTAACGCCTCTGCTAACGACGCCTCCACATCTCCATCACACAAGTCTGGTATGTTCTCATCGCACACCTGATTTACATCCAATGAAGGCGACACCTCCCCTCTTGATAGACCTGCTGTCTCTGTCGCCTCTGCTTTATCGACCTCTTCACTCCAAGACAACCCTTGCTTAGGCAGGGTCGCATAAGGCAGCTCTTGCTCCTCACCATCCTCTTCTGCAGCCTGCCGTCACTGCTGTTCCGGATATCCCCGTCGCTTTCCACATTGCACTGGCATGTGGTCATATGACCCACACAAGCAACACGTTCAACGTTGCCCAGAATATGTTACAAATACTTGGATCCTAAAATCCGATAACACTACGTAAGAAGGGATGGGAAGACGTAGTGTCATTTTAACAGAATACGTGCCTTCAGGTATCCCAGCACACGGGCCAGCAGCCCACCGCCCCGCAGTGGTCATATGTACCATCCCGTATTTACTCATTTCACTTCGAATATCAGAGTCATCTGCCTCGAAAGGTACATTTCTTATCCTGACCCAAGTGTAGTACCTTGATACATCATGGAGCCGTACTGACACTGCATAGTTGACCGCTATAGTGGTCTCCCGGTACTTGTCAACCACTGCCTCATATACAGATGCAGATGTTAGTTTCACGAAGATCCTCTTCGTTCCGTTGAGTGCCACTCCACAAATCTCCTCATTCGCTATACCATATGTATCGTGAATTATCGCCGGTAATAACAAATCCATGGAAGATCCTGTTACAGCCCCACGGATCAGCTCAATACAGATTATATTGATGCATCTCCAACTGTTCAGCGCCATCTTGAGAAAATAAAGTTGCCACCAACCAACGCTAGGGGCAGCCCAAACAGGTAAACTGCGCAGAAAATCAACTCAATCAGGAGCGTCTGTGCAGCACGTCCACACGGCCCGAGAGCGATGAGGACAATCTATATAAATAGAATTAAGGGTATCAAAACTGGTCAGATCGCGCGCCCTCATCCCTTACATAGTGCGAATGAGTTAGTGTCTGGGCTACTACATTTAGCTATGACAATCTTCCCGGTACCACACAGGCGAAATTAACGGGCACGTATGATGCAAGGGAGAGACTTATTTGTTTTAATGTTCAGCAAGAAAGATGATTATAATATTCCTTTCATAAACTCTGAGCTCGAAGCAGCACTAAGGGCAACTCCACGTTGCCTGAGAAGGATGGTATTACTTATAATATACTCAGAATGCTATGTCCATTACCAAGGTAATCCTATACCTGAATTATATAACGTGAGCTATGTAACTGGGGAGCTCCCTTAATCTTGGACCAACAGCCTCATCATTCCCATTCCAAAGCCCAGTCAACAAAATACATATCGCTCAATATCTTTTAGTAGCGGCTTGTGTAAAACATTTGAGAGGATGCTTCTAAATCGTCTCATGCACCGAATCAATTTCTATTTCCCCATTTCTATGGTTTCATGCATGGAAGGAGCGTACATCAGTGCATAAACACTTTTCTTACTCTGTACACTGACAGCTCATACACTACCTTCCTTGACCTTAAATCTGCTTCTTATGTAGCCAACCGACATGTAATCATTAATGAACTTGCCGGAATGGATGTTGGAGGATGGCTCCTCTACTGTATTAAAGGCTACCTGTCCAACAGAAAGTCTTCTGTGTTGTTCCAGTGGCATAGAAGTACAACTAAAGACTTTGAATTAGGAACCCTACAGGGAGGTGTGCTCAGTCCCACCTTATTCAATATTCTAATGCCTTACTTAATACTATACCTAGTTAGACCAATCATTATACGATTAGCTTTGGTGATTAACAAAATGATTCACACCACCGGATTCTCCAACACCCAAAACATTCTTAATCATGTATTAGCCTCGTGTCAGGACCTGGGGTTGATAATCTCAGGGGATAAAACAAAGATACTCAACAGGCGTCCTCCTCGGCAGAGACGCACAGTTCGCCAGATCCAGTTGCATGATGGGTCACTTCTAGAATATGTAACCAGATACAGGTATCTAGGCTTTGAGGTCCCATTACTTGGACCTGTTGTAACGAGACTTTGTCGCCAATACAAACAAAAGCTGAGAGCTTTTGTTTGTATTGTTTGTATTACATGTTTTCATCTCAGGTATGGTGCTAATATTAAAATTGTGAAAATTATATATCTTGCTTATATTAGATCATTGGTTGATTATGCTGCACCACTGCTTGCACTTTTGTCTGAGTGGAAGCTTGAAGGGCTGGAAAAACTGCAGAACGAAGCAACGAGGATCATTCTAGGATGCCCTCGTACTGCCAAAATTTTAAATATACGGTAAGAACTCGATATTCCAAGCATCAGAGATCGTGTTACTGAAAGAAATGCCCTCATTGGGGTCAGTTTGCTCAGGCAAGCCCATTCAAACCCTTGAACAGAAGCCCTCCAGACTTTCCTCTGCAAAGGTGAACACTCCTCCACATGGATCGATAAAAACTGAAACTGGCCTCCGTATGAACCAGCTACATGATCTATCTCAAATAAGGCAACATGGGCACTTCCCTGCTCCATGGAATATTACCCCATTCCAAACTACCATCCCTCCATTTCTCCCCAAAAACCTTCTTAAATCACAACCAAAGTTTCGTTTTGAAGTCAAACATGATGCCTTAAGCTGTACTGATAACTTAGTCACACTGCACGCTCTTTCACAACTTATTTATGTCAATGGTTCTGTTCACCAGTCCACTGGTGCAGCTGCTAGTGCTGCTGTTGTCATACAGAGTGATGACTCTCATAAAGAAATTGAAGCACGCATCAATAACTGGGCCTCTACCCTTCAAACAGAACTGTTTGCCATACCCCTTGCACTCAAATGCGTCCATGTATCTAAGGTTGACACTTAAATTGTAACTGATTCTCTGTCATCCATAAATGCTCTCAGCTCAATAAGTATAAACTGTGGCATGCTTGTGTCAGAAGCCAGACATAGGTATGGTAAGACTGTGGACAGTGGAGTCAGAGTGCACATGCTGTGGATTCCATCTCACATTGGTCTTCAGATGCGAAATAGAACTGATGAACTGGCTAAGATGTATGCTTTCAAAGAGGGAGTAAACTACAATCTTGGCTTGTCAGTTAGCAGTTTGAGAACAATACGAAAAGAACTTCAACTGAATTTTCTTGACTTAATAAGATTCAGGGAGAGTGACACCAGTCAGTCCATCTATCATCATTCCATCATGCAGGAGGAGCCACATGTCTATGGTGCATCCAACAAATAAGCAGACTCTTGGATGTCACTACGCCCGGCTCCGGCTGGGTTACAAGTATCTATCGGCAGGTTAAATCACCACCACCAGATGTAGACCAAACGAAATGTAAACTTCGCCAGATGGACAATGGTCACACTTTGCATCAATATGCGATAAAATTAATGAATTCAGAAACAGCATTCTCAGAAATGTCCAAGATAAGTCAAAGTATTATATCCACAGCGGTATATTACAAACCATTCTGGAAAAATACCCTGAATTTGCTCACTGTAAATAAAACTAATATTAGCATTAATAACTCATTGGAATTGTGATCATGCGTAGACTTGTGAATGGTTCATTAAATTTTTAACTTGTTCAGCTACCAAAACTTTATATACCTCTGTAATCTCTCAACTACCGCCCACAGGATGGGTACGGGGTGACTACCGCCCACAGGATGGGTATGGGGTGACTACCGCCCAGATGGATGGATATTGGGTAACTACCGCCCACAGGATGGGTATGGGGTGACTACTGCACACAGGATGGGTATGGGGTGAATACCGCCCACAGGATGGGTATGGGGTGACTACCGTCCACAGGATGGGTATAGGGTAACTACCGCCCACAGGATGGGTATGGGGTGAATACCGCCCACAGGAAGGGTATGGGGTGACTACCGTCCACAGGATGGGTATGGGGTGACAACCGCCCACAGGATGGGTATGGGGTGGCTACCACCCACAGGATGGGTATGGGGTGACTACCGTCCACAGGATGGGTATGTGGTGACTACCGTCGACAGAATGGGTACGGAGTGACTATTGCCCACAGGATGGGTATGGGGTGACTACCGCCCAAAGGATGGGTATAAGGTGACTACTGCCCACAGGATGGGTATGGGGTGACTACCGCCCACAGGATGGGTATGGGATAGCTACATCCCACATGATGGGTATGGGGTGACTACCGCCCACACGATGGGTATGAGGTGACTACCGCCCACAGGATGGGTATGGGGTGACTACCGCCCACAGGATGGGTATTGGGTGGCTACCGCCCACAGGATGGGCATGGGGTAAGTACCGACCACAAGATGGCTATGGGGTGACTACCGCTCACAGGATGGGTATGGGGTGACGACCGCCCACAGGATAGTTATGGGGTGATTACTGCCCACAGGATGGGTATGGAGTGACTACCGCCCACAGGATGGGTATAAGGTGACTATCGCCCACAAGATGGGTATGGGGTAACTACCGCCCACAGGATGGATATGGGGCAGCTACAGCCCACATGATGGGTATGGGGTGACTACCGCCCACACGATGGGTATGGGGTGACTACCGCCCACAGGATGGGTATTGGGTGATTACCGCCCACAGGATGCGTACTGGGAGGCTACTGCCCACAGGATGGGAATGGGGAAAGTACCGCCCACAAGATGGGTATGGGGTGACTACTGCTCACAGGATGGGTATGGGGTGACAACCGCCCACAGCATGGGGATGGGTGACTACCGCTCCAAGGATGGGTATGAGGTGACTACCGCCCACAGGATGGATAAGGGGTGACTAAAGCCCACATCATGGGTATGGAGTGACTACCGCCCACAGGATGGGTATGGGGTGGCTACCGCCCACAGGGATGGGTATGGGGTAGCTGCTACCAACAGGAATGGGTATGGGGTGACTACCGCCCACAGGATGGGTAAGGGGTGACTACCGCCCACAGGGATGGGTATGGGGCAGCTACCACCAACAGGACTGGGTATGGGGTGACTACCGCCCACAGGACGGGTAAGGGGTGACTACCGCCCACAGGATGAGTAAGGGGTTACTACAGCCAACAGGATAAGTATGGGGTGACTACCGCCCACAGGATGGGTATGGGGTGACTATCGCCCACAGGATGAGTATGGGGAGACTACCGCCCTCAGGACGGGAATGGGATAGTTACCGCCCATATGACGTGTATGGGGAGACTACCGCCCACACGATGGGTGTCGGGTGACTACCGCCCACAGAATGGATACGGGTTAACTACCGCCCACAGGATGGGTATGGGGTGAATACCGCCCTCTGGATGGTTATTGGGTGGCTACCGCCCACAGGATGGGTATGGGGTGACGGCCGCCTACAGGATTGGGATGGGGTGACTACCGGCCACAGAATGGGTATTGGGTGACTACCGCCAACAGGATGGGTATAGAGTGACTAAAGCCCACAGGATGGGTATGGGGTGACTAGCGCCCACAGGATGGGTATGGGTTGACTATCGCCCACAGGATGAGTATGGGGTGACTACCGCCCACAGGACGGGAGTGGGATAGCCACCGCCCACATGACGGGTATGCGGTGACTACCGCCCACACGATGGGTATGGGGTGACTACCGCCCACAGGATGTGTATGGGGTGACTACCGCTCACAGGAAGGGTATGCGGTGATGGCCGCCCACAGGATGGGGATGGGGTGACTACCGGCCACAGGATAGGTATCGGATGACTACCGCAAACAGGATGGGTATAAGGTGACTACCTCCCACAGGACGGGTATGGGGTGACTAGCGCCCACAGGATGGGTATGGGATAACTAAGGACCACAGGATGGAGAGTTTACCTGGAGAGAGTTTCGGGGGTCAACGCCCCCGCGGCCCGGTCTGTGACCCACAGGATGGGAATAGGGTGACTACCGCTCACAGGATGGGTATGGAGTGACGACCGCCCACAGGATGGGCATGGGGTGACTACCGCCCACAGGATGGGAATGAGGTGATTACCGCCCACAGGATGGATATGGGGTGACTACCGCCCACAGGATGGATATGGAGTGACTACCGCCCACATCATGGGTAAGGAGTGACTACCGCCCACAGGATGGGTATTGGGTGACTACCACCCACGGGATGGGTATGGGGTAGCTTCCGCATACAGGATGGGTATGGGGTGACTACCGCCCACAGGATGGGTAAGCGGTGACTACCGCCCACAGGATGAGTATGGGGTTACTACCGCCCACAGGATGGGTATGGGGTGACCACCGCCCACAGGATGGGTATGGGGTGACTATCGCCCACAGGATGAGTATGACGTGACTACCGCCATCAGGACGGGAATGGCATAGCTACCGCCCACTTGACGGGCATGGGGTGACTACTGCCCACACGATGAGTATGAGGTGACTACCGCCCACAGGATGGATACGGGGTGACTAACACCCACAGGATGGGTATGGGGTGACTACCGCCCACAGGATGGGTATGGGGTACCTACCGCTAACAGGATGGGTATGGGGTGACTACCGCCCACGGGATGGGTAAGCGGTGACTAACGCCCACAGGATAAGTATGGGGTGACTACCGCCCACAGGATGGGTATGGGGTGACTACCGCCCACAGGATGGATATGGGGTGACTATCGCCCACAGGATGAGTATGGGGTGACTACCAACCTCAGGACGGGAATGGCATAGCTACCGCCCACATGACGGGTATGGGGTGACTACCGCCCACACGATGGGTATGAGGTGACTACCGCCCACAGGATGGGTATGAGGTGACTACCGCCCACAGGATGGGTATCGAGTAAGTACCGCCAACAGGATGGGTAATGGGTGACTACCGCCCACAGGATGAGTATGGGGTTACTTCCGTCCACGGGATGGGTATGGGGTCACTACCGCCCTCAGGATAGGTATGAGGTGACTATCGCCCACAGGATGGGTATGGGGTGACTACCGCCCACAGGATGGGTATGGGGTAGCTACCGCCAACATGATGAGTATGGGGTGACTACCGCCCACAGGATGGGTTTTGGGTGACTACCGCCCACAGGATGGGTATGGGGTGACTACCGCCCACAGGATAGGTATGCGGTAGCTACCACCCACAGGATGGATATGGGGTGACTACCGCCCACAGGATGGGTGTTGGGTGACTACCACCCACAGGATTGGTTTGGGGTGACTACCGCCCACAGGATGTGAATGGGGTGACTACCCATAGAGAATGGGTATGGGGCAGCTACCGCCCACAGGATGGGTATGGGGTGACTACCGGCACAGGATGGGTTGGGTTGACAACCGCCCACAGGATAGGTATAGGGTGACTACCACCCACAGGATGGGAATGGGGTCACTACTGCCCACATGATGGGAATGGGGTGACTACCGCTCACAGGATGGGTATGGGGTGACGACCGCCAACAGGATGGGGATGGGGTGGCTACAGCCCACAGGATGGGTATGGGGTGACTACCGTCCACAGGATGGGAATAGGGTGACTACCGCCCACAGGATGGGTATGGGGTCACTACCGCCCACAGAATGAGTATGGTGCTACTACCGCCAACAGGATGGGTATGGAGTGACTATCGCCCACAGGATGGGTATGGGGTGACTATCGCGTACGGGATGGGTATGGGGTGACTACCGCCCACTGGATGGGTATGGGATAGCTACCGCCCACATGATGAGTATGGTGTGACTACCGCCCACACGATGGGTATCGGGTGACTACCGATCACAGGATGGATATGGAGTGACTACCGCCCACAGGATGGGTATTTGGTGACTACCGCCAACAGGATGGGTATAGGGTGACTACCGCCCACAGGATGGGTATGGGGTGACTACCTCCCACATCATAGGTATGGAGTGACCACCGCCCATAGGATGGGTATGGGGTGACTACCGCCCTCAGGGATGGGTAAGGGTTGCTAACGCCAACAGGATGGGTATGGGGTGACAACCGCCCACAGGATGGGTAAGGGGTGACTACCGCCCACAGGATGAGTATGGGGTTACTACCGCCCACAGGATGCGTATGGGGTGACTACGACCCACACGATAGGTATGGGGTGACTACCGCCAACAGGATGGGTATAGGGTGACTACCGCCAACATAATGGGTATAGGGTGACTACCGCCCACAGGATGGGTATGGGGTGACTACCGCCCACAGGATGGGGATGGGGTGACTACCGCCCACAGGATGGGTATTTGGTGACTACCGCCAACAGGATGGGTATAGGGTGACTACCGCCCACAGGATGGGTATGGGGTGACTAGCGCACACAGAATAGGTATGGGGTGACTACCGCCCACAGGATGGGTAATTGGTGACTACCGCCAACAGGATAGGGATGGGGTGACTACCGCCCACAGGATGGGTATTTGGTGACTACCGCCAACAGGATGGGAATAGTGTGACTACCGCCCACAGGATGGGTATGGGGTGACTAGCGCACACAGAATAGGTATGGGGTGACTACCGCCCACAGGATGGGTATTGGGTAGCTACCGCCCACAGGAAGGGTATGGGGTAACTACCGCCCGCAGGATGCGTATAGGATGACTACCGCTCACAGGATGGGTATGGGGTGACGACCGCCCGCAGGATGGGCATTCGGTGACTACCGCCCATATGATGGGTATTAGGTGATTACCGCCCACAGGATGGATATGGGTTGACTACCGCCCACAGGATGGACATGGGGTGACTACTGCCCACATCATGGGTATGGAGTGACTACCGCCCACAGAATGGGCATGGGTTGACTACCGACCACAGGATGGGTATGGGGTAGCTACCGCCAACAGTATGGGTATGGGGTGACTACCACCCACAGGATGGGTAAGGGGTGACTACCGCCCACAGGATGAGTATGGGGTTACTACCGCCCACAGGATGGGTATGGGGTGACTACCGCCCACAGGATTTGTGTGGGGTGACTGTCGCCCACAGGATGAGTATGGGGTGACTTCCGCCCTCAGGACGTGAATGGGATAGCTACCGCCCACATGACGGGTATGGGGTGACTACCGCCCTGAGGATGGGTATTGGGTGGCAACCGCCCACAGGATGGGAATGGGGTGACTACCGCTAACAGGATGGGTATGGGGTGACGGCCGCCCACATGATGGGGATGGGGTGACTACCGGCCACACGATGGGTATTTGGTGACTTCCGCCAACAGGATGGGTATAGGGTGACTTCCGCCCACAGGATGGGTATGGGGTGACTAGCGCACACAGGATGGGTATGGGGTGACTACCGCCTACAGGATGGGTATTGGGTAGCTACCACCCACAGGAAGGGTATGGGGTAACTACCGCCCACAGGATGCGTATAGGGTGACTACCGCTCACAGGATGGGTATGGGGTGACGACCGCCCACAGGATGGGCATGGGGTGACTACCGACCACAGGATGGGTATGGGGTGACTACCGCCCACAGGATTTGTGTGGGGTGACTATCGCCCACAGGATGAGTATGGGGTGACTTCCGCCCTCAGGACGGGAATGGGATAGCTACCGCCCACATGACGGGTATGGGGTGACTACCGCCCACACGATGGGTATGGGGTGACTACCGCCCACAAAATGGATACGGGGTGACTAACGCCCACAGGATGGGTATGAGGTGACTACCGCTTTCAGGAAGGGTATTGGGTGGCTGCCGCCCACAGGATGGGTAAGGGGTGACTACCGTCCGCAGGATGGGTATAGGGTGACTACCGCCCACTGGATGTGTGTGGGGTGACTAGCGCCGACAGGATGGGTATGGGGTGACTACCGCCCACAGGATATGTGTGGGGTGACTAGCGCCCACAGGATGGGTATGGGGTGACTACCGCCCACAAGATGGGTAAGCGGTGACTACCGCCCACATGATGAGTATGGGGTTACTACCGCCCACAGGATGGGTATGGGGTGACGACCGCCAACAGGATGGAGATGGGGTGACTACCGCCCACGTGATGGGTATGAGGTGACTACCGCCCGCAGGATGGGTATAGGGTGACTACCGCCCACAGGATGTGTGTGGGGTGACTAGCGCCCACAGGATGGGTATGGGGTGACTACCGCCCACAGGATGGGTAAGCGGTGACTACCGCCCACATGATGAGTATGGGGTTACTACCGCCCACAGGATGGGTATGGGGTGACTACCGCCCACAGGATGAGTATGGGGTGACTATCGCCCACAGGATGAGTATGGGGTGACTACCGCCCACAGTTTGGATACGGGGTGACTAACGCCCACAGGATGGGTATGGGGTCAATACCACCCTCAGGATGGGTATTGGGTGGATACCGCCACAGGATGCGTATGGGGTGACTGCCGCTCACAGGATGGGTATGGGGTGATGACCGCCAACAGGATGGGGATGGGGTGACTACCGCTCACAGGATGGGTATGGGGTGACTAGCGCCCACAGGACGGGTATGGGGTGACTAGCGCCCACAGGATGGGTATTGGGTAGCTACCGCCCACAGGAAGGGTATGAGGTAACTACCGCCCACAGCATGGGTATAGGGTGACTACCATCACAGGATGGGTATGAGGTGACTACCGCCCACAGGATGGGTATCGGGTAGGTACCGCCAACAGGATGGGTAATGGGTGACTACCGCCCACAAGATTGGTAAGGGGTGACTGCCGCCCACAGGATGAGTATGGGGTTACTACCGCCCACAGGATAGCTATGAGGTGACTATCGCCTACAGGATGGGTATGGAGTGACTACCGCCCACAGGATGGGTATCGGGTAGCTACCATCAACATAATGAATATGGAGTGACTACCGCCCACAGGATGGGTTCTGGGTGACTACCGCCCACAGGATGGGTATGGGGTGACTACCACCCACAGGATAGGTATGAGGTAGCTACCACCCACAAGATGGGTATGGGGTGACTACCGCCCATGGGATAGGTATGGGTGACTATCGCCCCCAGGATGGGTATGGGGTGACTACCGCCCACAGGATGGGTGTTGGGTGACAACCGCCTACAGGATTGGTATGGGGTGACTACCGCCCACAGGATGGGAATGGGGTGACTACACATAAAGAATGGGTAGGGGGCAGCTACCGCCCACAGGATGGGTATGGGGTGACTACCGGCACAGGATGGGTATGGGTTGACTACCTCCCACAGGATATGTATAGGGTGACTACCACCCACAGGATGGATTTGGGGTGACGACCGCCAACAGGATGGGGATGGGGTGACTACAGCCCACATGCTGGGCATGGGGTGACTTCCGCCCACAGGATGGGAATAGGGTGACTACCACCCACAGGATGGAAATGTGGTCACTACCACCCACAGATTGAGTATGGGGCTACTACCCGCCAACAGGATGGGTATGGGGTGACTATCGTCCACAGGATCGGTATGAAGTCACTATCCCCACAGGATGGGTTTGGGGTGACTACCGCCCAGAGGATGGCTATGGGGTTACTACTGCCGACAGGATGGGTATGGGGTAACGTCCGCCCACAGGATGGGTATGGGGTGACTATCGCCTACAGAATGGGTATTGGGTGGCTACCGCCCACAGGATGGGTTTGGGGTGACTAACGCCCACATCATGGGTATGGAGTGACTACCGCCCACTGGATGGGTATGGGGTGACTACCGCCCACACGGATGGGTAAGGAGTAGCTACCGCCAACAGGATGGGTATGGGGTGACTACCGCCCACAGGATGGGTAAGGGGTGACTACCGCCCACAGGATGAGTATGGGGCTACTACCTCCCACAGGATGGGTGTGGGGTGACTACCGCCCACAGGATGGGTATGGGGTGACTATCGCCCACAGGATGAGTATCGGGAGACTACCGCCCTCAGGACGGGAAAGGGATAGCTACCGCCCACATAACGGGTATGAGGTGACTACCACCCACACGATAGGTATGGGGTGACTTCCGCCCACAGGATGGATACGGGGTAACTACCGCCCTCAGGATGGGTATTGGGTGGCTACCGCACACAGGATGGGAATGGGGTGACTACCGCTAACAGGATGGGTATGGGGTGACGACCGCCCATAGGATGGTTATGGGGTGACTACCGGCCAGAGGATGTGTATTGGGTGACTACCGCCAACAGCATGGGTATAGGGTGACTACCGCCCACAGGATGGGTATAGGGCGATTAGTGCACACAGGATGGGTATAGGGTGACTACCGCCCACAGGATGTGTATGGGGTGACGACCGCCCACAGGATGGGGATGGGTGACTACCGCTCCAAGGATGGGTATGAGGTGACTACCCTCCCACAGGATGGATATGGGGTGACTACAGCCCACATCATGGGTATGGAGTGACTACCGCCCACAGAATGTGTATGGGGTGACTACTGCCCACAGAGTTGGGTACGGAGTAGCTACCGCCAACAGGATGGGTATGGGGTGACTACCGCCCACACGATGAGTGTGGGGTTACTACCGCCCTCACGATGGGTATGGGGTGACTACCGCCCACAGGATGGGTATGGGGTGACTATCGCCCACAGGATGAGTATGGGGTGACTACCGCCCTAAGGAGGGGAGTGGGATAGCTACCGCCCACATGACGGGTATGTGGTGACTACCGCCCACACGATGGGTATGGGGTGACTACAGCCCACAGGATGGATACGGGGTGACTACCACCCACAGGATGGGTATTTTGTGGCTACCGCCCACAGGATGGGTATGGGGTGACTACTGCTAACAGGATGGGTATGGGGTGACGACGGCCCATCGGATGGGGATGGGGTGACTACCGGCCACAGGATGGGTATCGGGTGACTACCGCAAACAGGAAGGGTATAGGGTGACTACCGCCCACAGGATGGGTATGTGGTGAATAGCGCCCACAGGATGGGTATGGGGTGACTACTGCCCACAGGATGGGTATGGGGTGACTACCGCTTACAGGATGGGTATGGGGTAGTTACCTCCAACAGGATGGGTATGGAGTGACTACCGCCCACAGGATGGGTAAGGGGTGACTACCGCCCACAGGATGAGTATAGGGTTACTACCGCCCACAGGATGGGTATGCGGTGACTACCGCCCACAGGATGGGTATCGGGCGACTATCGCCCACAGGACGAGAATGGGATAGCTACCGCCCACATGACGGGTATGGGGTGACTACCGCGCACGCGATGGGTATGGGGTGACTACCGACCACAGGATTGATACGGGGTGACTACCGCCCACAGGATGGGTATGGGGTGGCTACCGCCCTCAGGATGGGTATTGGGTGGCTACCGCCCACCTGATGGGTATGGGGTGACTATCACCCACAGAATGAGTATGGGGTGACTACCGCCCTCAGGACGGGAATGGGATTGCTACCGCCCACATGACGGGTATGGGGTGACTACCGCCCACACGATGGGTATCGGGTGACTACCGCCCACTGGATGCATACGGGGTGACTACCGCCCACAGGATGGGTAAGGGGTGACTTCCGCCCTCAGGATGGGTATTGGGTGGCTTCCGCCCACAGGATGGGAATGGGGTGACTACCGCTAACAGGATGGGTATGGGGTGACGACGGCCCATCGGATGGGGATGGGGTGACTACCGGCCACAGGATGGGTATCGGGTGACTACCGCAGACAAGAAGGGAATAGGGTGACTACCGCCCACAGGACGGGTATGGGGTAAATAGCGCCCACAGGATGGGTATGGGGTGACTACTGCCTACACGATGGGTATGGGGTGACTACAGCCCACAGGATGCTTATGGGGTAGCTACCTCCAACAGGATGGGTATGGGGTGACTACCACCCACAGGATGGGTAAGGGGTGACTACCGCCCACAGGATGGATACGGGGTGACTAACGCAGACAGGATGGGTATGAGGTGACTACCGCCCACAGGATGGATACGGGGTGACTAACGCCCTCAGGATGGGTATGGGGTAAATAGCGCCCACAGGATGGGTATGGGGTGACTTGTGCCCACAAGATGGGTATGGGGTGACTGCCGCCCACAGGATGGGTATGGGGTAGCTACCTCCAACAGGATGGGTATGAGGTGACTACCACCCACAGGATGGGTAAAGGGTGACTACCGACCACAGGATAGGTATACGGTGACTACCGCCCACAGAATGGATACGGGGTGACTAACGCCCACAGGATGGGTATGAGGTGACTACCGCCCACAGGATGGACACGGGATTACTAACGCCCACACGATGGGTATGGGGTGACTACCGCCCACAGAATGGATACGGGGTGACTAACGCCCACAGGATGGGTATGAGGTGACTACCGCCCACAGGACGGATACGGGGTGACTAACGCCCACAGGATGGGTATGAGGTGACTACCGCTTTCTGGAAGGGTATTGGGTGGTTACCGCCCACAGGATGGGTATGGGGTGACTACCTCTCACAGGATGGGTATGGGGTGACGACCGCCAACAGGATGGAGATGGGGTGACTACCGCCCACAGGATGGGTATGGGGTGACTACAGCCCACAGGATGGTTATAGGGCGACTACCTCCCACAGGACGGTATGGGGTGACTAGCGCCCACAGGATAGGTATGGGGTGACTACCGCCACAGGATGGGTATTGGGTAGCTACCGCCCACAGGATGGGTACAGAATGACTACCGCTCACAGGATGCGTATGGGGTGACGACCGCCCACAGGATGGGCATGGGGTGACTACCGCCCACAGGATGGGTATCGGGTAGGTACCGCCAACAGGATGGGTAAAGGGTGACTACCGCCCACTAGATGGATAAGTAGTGACTACCGCCCACATGATGAATATGGGGTTACTACCGCCCACTGGATGGGTATGAGTTGACTACCGCCCACAGGATATGCATGAAGTGACTATCGCCCACAGGATGTGTATGGGGTGACTACCGCCCACAGGATGGGAATGGGGTAGCTACCGCCCACCCTAAAGGTTTGGGAAAGGTAAACCCCCGCCCAACAAGGGAAAGGTTTTGGGACTACCCCCAAAAAAATTAAACGGGGTGCCCTAACGCCCAAAGGGTTTGGGATGAGGAACTACCGCCCTCGGGAAAGGGTATTGGGGGGGCTACCCCCCCACAGGAGGGGTTTTTGGGTTGACTACTCTCCCCGGGAAGGGTATGGGGTGACAAACCCCCCCAACATAATGGAAAAGGGGGACAAACCCGCCCACGGGTTTGGTATGGGGTGACTCCGCCGAAAGGATGGTTTTTGGGGTTGATCCCGGGCCCCACGGGAAGGGGAAAGGGGTACAAAGCGCCCTCGGGAGGGGAAATGAGGTGACTCCCGGGGCCCCAAAACATGGGTTTTTGGTAGCAAACCCCCGCCCCCAAAAAGGGGTAGGGGGTAACAAACCCGCCCACAGGATTGGGGGTGGGGGGGGGGAACTACCGCTCACAAAGGGGGGTAGGGGAAGAAGGGACCGCCCACGGGATGGGGCATGGGGTGACTCCCCCGCTCACGGGAAGGTTTATGAGGTGCCCTTTCCCGAAACACGGGTTTGGGTATCGGGTAGGGTACCCCCCAAACCGGATGGGAAAAGGGGTGACAAAACCCGCCCACAAGATGGATAAGGGTCACTCCCGGGCCACGGGAAATGAGAAAGGGGTTACAAACCCCCCCCCCGGGGTTTTGGGAAATGAGGTGCCCAACCGCCCACCAGGAAAAGGTTATGAGGGACAAAAACGCCCACAGGTTTATTAGGGGTGACAACCGCCCACAAAAATAGAAGGGGGTACAAACCCCCAAACCCATGTGAAAAGGGGGTTTGTTTAAACCCCCATAGGATGATAATGGGGGACTCCCCGGCCCAGGGGATGGGTTTAGGGGAACTCCCACCCACAGGTTTGGGGCGGGGTGACTCCCGCCCAGGGGTTTGGGTATGGGGTGCCTATACCCAAAGGGGAAAGGGCATGGGGGACTACCGCCACAGGATGGGTAGGGGGTTGGAGGGAACCCCCGCCCACAGGATGGGGAGGGGGTGACTACCGCTCCCAAGGAGGGGAAAGAGGTAAACTACGGCCCACGGGAGGAGGGGGGTTTAAAAAAACCGCCCCCATCTTTGGGGAAAGGATTTGATTTACCCCCCCCACATGGGGGGTATGGGGTGACAAAACCCCCCACAGGATGGGGTTTGGGTGACAACCGCTCAAAGGATGGGTTAAAGGTGACCCCCGCCAACAGAATGGAAAAGGGTAAACTACCGCCCCCCATCATGGTTTTGGAGTGACAACCCCCCCACGGGAAATGGTAGGGGGGTGACAACTGCCCACGGGGGAGGGGAAGGGGGGAGCAAAACCCGCCAACAGGGGGGGGTTTTGGATGCAAACCCGCCCACAGGATGGGGTAAGGGGTGACTACCGCCCACAGATGAGCAGGGGGTTTCCCAAAAACCCGTCCACAAAATGGGAAAGGGGGAGGGAAAAAACCGCCCCCGAGGGGGAAAGGGGGTTTACTAACGCCCCAGGATGAAAAATTGGGGTTTACCCCCGCCCTCAGAAGGGGAAAAGGGATAGCAAACCGCCCCCACATAAACGGGAATGGGGGGGAATCCCCGCCCACTCCGATGGATCCCGGGTTGACAAGGGCCCAAAAGGGATGGATAGGGGGGTTGATTTACCGCCCACGGGAAAGGGTTATGGGGTGACTACCCCCCTCAGGATGTTATTGGGTGGGCTACCGCCCACTGGAATGGGGGGGGTTGATACCCGAAAACGGGAGGGGAATGGGTGACGCCGCCCACGGGTTTGGGCATGGGGTGACTTCCCCCACAAGAAGGGTTTATGAGGGAAACTACCGCCCAAAAGGTTTGGGGAAAGGGGTTGGTACCGCCAACAGATTTTTAAAGGGTGACCTTAACCCCCCCCAAGAGGGGTTAAGGGGTGTGACTTTTCCGCCCACAGGATGGTAGGGGGTTTTTAAAAAAAACCCCCAGGGGGAATAAAAGGGGTTTTTTCCCAAACCCCAAAAGGAAAGGGGAAAGGGGTTGACACCCCCCCCAAAGGGAAATGGGTAAGGGTTTGTTTAACGCCCACAGAGGGAAATTTGGGGTGACTACCGCCCACAGGAGGGGAAAAGGGGTAAACTACCCATCCCAGAATGGGTTTGGGTACCCAACCACCCAAAATTTTTGGGGAAAGGGGTTGACAACTCCCCCCACAAGGAGGGGAAGGGGGGTTACCCCCGGGCCCCCCCGGTTTTAGGGGGGGATGGTTATGGAAGACTCCCCACCCACAGGATGGGAAAATTGGGGGGGAATACCGGCCCACAGGATGGATAGGGCCCCCTGCCCACCTCCCACAGGATATTTATAAGGTGCCCAACCACTCAAAAGGGGGGGAAAGGGGTACTACCGCTCCCCGGGGAAAGGGTTGGGGGGGTTACTAACACCCACAGTGTTTTGGAAAGGGGTGTAACTCCCCCCCCAAAAAAGGAAGGGAAAGGGGTGGCAAACCCCCGCCCACGGAGGGGGTGTTGGGAGACAAAAACCGCCCACGGGATGGGTATGGGGTGATTTCCCGGGCCCACAGGTTTGGGTTGGGGTTTTTACCCGCCTAAAATAATGGGTATGGCTAACAAACCGCCCAGGGGATGGGAAATGGGGGGACCCCGGGCTCACAGAATATGAAAGGGAGACAAAACCCCCCCACAGGTTTTAAATGGGGTGACTACCGGCCGCAGGAGGGGATGGGAGACCCCCCGCCCACAGGATGGGTAGGGGATTGACTTGCCGCCCACCGGAGGGGAATGGGGTGTTTAAACCTTTCCCAAAAGGAGGGGTATGGGGGCAAACCGTTCACAGGATGGGAAGGGGGTTGAATACCGGCCCACGGGAAAGGGGGAAAGGATTGCCTACTGCCAAGGTTTGGGTAGGGGGTTTGACTACCGCCCACGATGTGTAGGGTTAAATAGCACCCACGGGAAAGGGTAGGGGGGTGACCCCCCCTTTTACAGGATGGTTTGGGCTGACAACCCCAAAAGGGAAAGGGGTTAAAAGGGTACGACCACCGGAGGAGGGAAAAAAAGGGGTTTACTTCGCCCACAGGATGGTAGGGGGGAAATCCCTTACCGCCCACGGGGAAATAGGTATAGGGAACTACCACTCGAGGATGGGTAGGGGGTGACTCCCCGCCAAAAGGAAAAGGGTTGGGGGGTGATTTCCCCGCCAAAATGGGTTTATGGGGAGCAAACCGCCCACGGGTTTGGTAGGGGTTTGACTGCCCGCCTACGGGTTGGTATGGGGATTATAAACCAAAGGGAAAGGGGGTTTGGCTTTAACAATCCCCCCTCCGGAGGGTAGGGGGCCGACTCCCCCGCTCACGGGAATGGGAATAGTTAAAACCCCCGCCCCCCGGAAAGGGGTTTTTGGTTTTAGACCGCCCGCAGGATGGGTTTTTTGGGTACAACCGCCCCCCATAAGGGAAATGGGTTACTTCCCGGACACAGGAGGGGTTTATGGGGTGACTACCCCCCCAAAAAGATGGGTTTTTAAAGTGACTACTGCCAAAGGATGGGAAAGGGTTTGACTACCGCCCCCGGAGGGGGTATGGGGTGAAAAACACCTATGGGAAAGGGAAAGGGGCGTAAACAAATCGCCCCCCAAAAGGGTATGGGGCGACAAACCGCTCACAAAAAAGGAAAAAAGGTTAAAACAAACCGCCCACAGGATGGGGATGGGTGAGTACCGCCCCCCAGGAGGGGTTTTGGGGGTGACAAAACCCGCCCAAAAATTTTTGGGTATGGGGGTTGATTTCCCCGTTCAAAAGGATGGAAAGGGGGGACAAACCACCCAAAGAGGGGTATTGAGGACTACAAAAGGCCACGGGAAAATGGGAAATGGGGTGACTCCCCGCCCCCAGGATGGGTATGGGTGACTAGCACCCCCGGGAAAAGGTATATTGAAAACCCGCCCAAAAAAATGGATAAAGGGGCATTTCCCCCGCCACGGGTTTAGAATGGGGTTACAACCGCCCCCCCCGGGATGGGTATGAGGGACTACCGCCCACGGGAATAGGTTTTGAGGTAAACTAACGCCCACGGGATGAGTAGGGGGGTGACTACCGCCCACAGGATGGAATGGGTAGCTAAACCCCGCCAACATGATGAGTAGGGGGTGTTTAAACGCCCATAGGATGATTATGGGGTAAAAAAACCGCCCAGAGGATGGGTTTGGGGGAACTCCCCAACCCACAGGATGGGGGGCGGGGTGACTAACCGCCCAGGGGGATTGGTAGGGGGTGACAATAGCCCACGGGATTGGGTTTTTGGGGGGTTACTACCGCTAAAGGAGGGGAAAGGGGGTTGACGCCCCCCCCCACAGGAGGGGGAGGGTGACAAACCCCCCCCCAAGGATGGGAATAAAGGTGAAAAAGGGGCCCACGGGAAGGATAGGGGTGACTACCGCCCACTAAAGGGTTTTTGGAGTGACTACCCCCCCAAAAGATGGGAAAGGGGGTTTACGCCCGCCCACGGGAGGGATGGGGGGACAACCCGCTCAAAGGATGGGAGGGAGGTGACTACCGCCAACGGAAGGTAGGGGGTGACAAACCCCCCCACATCAGGGGGTTTTGGTTGACTACCGCCCACGGGATGGGTAGGGGGTTTGCCCCTTACTCCCCCACGGGGAAAGGGAAAGGGGAAGTTTCCCGCCAACGGGAAAGGGGTATGGGAGGACTACCCCCCACAGGAGGGGTAAGGGGATTTCCCGGGCCCACAGGATAAAGAAAATGGGGTTTCCAACCGTCCACGGGAAGGGATGGGAGGACTAAAACCGTCCCCCGGGATGGGAAAGGGGGTGCCCTATCGCCCGCGGGATGAATAGGGGGTACAAACCCCCTTTCAGAAACCGGGAAGGTTTAGAAAAAACCCCCCCACATAAAGGGGAAATGGGGGGGGGACTCCCCGCCCACTCGGGGATACGGGGTTTAACTAACGCCCAGAGATGGATACGGGGGACCCCCCCGCCCACGGGAAGGGTATGGGGTGATTTACCGCCCCGGGAAATTTTAATTGGGGGTACCGCCCACAGGAGGGGTGTGGGGTAAACAAACCGCAAACCCGGGGATGGGAAAAGGGGTGACAAACCCCCCCACGGGAAATGGGCATGGGGTAAACCTTCCGCCCACAAGTTTGGGAATGGGGTGACTCCCCCGCCCAAAAGGAAGGGTAGGGGTTTGGGAAAACCGGGCCAACAGGAGGGGAAAAAGGGTGACTCCCCGCCCACAAAAAGGTTAAGGGTTTGATTTTCCGCCCACGGGAAATGAGAAGGGGGTTTTACAAAAACCCCCCCCCAGGGGGTAGTTTTGGGGTAGGTACCCCCCACAGGAAGGGGTAAGGGTGACTACCCCCCATGGGATAGGAATGGGTTGACTATCGCCCAAGGATGGATATGGGGTGACTCCGCCCACGGGAAGGGAATGGGGTGACTACCCAAACAAAATGGGTTTTGGGTTTAAACCCCCCCACAGGATGGGAAAGGGGTAACTACCCCCCCACGGGAAGGGGTATGGGGTGACAACCCCGGGGCCCACAGGATAGGGGGATAGGTATAAAAAGGGAACCCCAAACCCACAGGAGGGGAAATGGGGGGTAATCCGCCCACGGGATGGATGGGGGCTAACACCCCCCAAACGGGATAGGAAAAAGGGGACTCCCCCACCACAGGGAGGGTAGGGGGTTGACTCCCCGCTCAAAAGGATGGGGGGGGGTGACTAACACCCCAAATTGGAAAGGTTTGTAACTACCCCCCCACATGAGGGGGAAAAAGGGGTGGCTACCCCCCACAGGTGGGTGTTGGGAGACCCCCCGCCCACAGGATGGGTATGGGGGGGGACGCCGCCCACAGGTTTGGGAAAATGGGGGTTTAAAACCGCCTACAAATGGGTATGGCAAAACTAACCGCCCAGGGGATGGGTATGGGGTGACTTCCGCTCACAGAATATGAAAAGGGGAGACAAACCGCCCACAGGTTTGGGAAAAGGGGTGGACCCCGGGCCCCGCAGGATGGGTATGGGGGGAACAAACCCCGCCCACAGGATGGGTATGGATGACTGCCCCCCCCCGGGAAGGGGTATGGGGTGATTACCTTTCCCCCAAAGGGAGGGGTTAGGGGGGAACTACCGTTAAACCAGGATGGGTAGGGGGGACAACCCCCCGCCCACGGGGAGGGGTATGGAGTAACATCCCTGCCACAGGATGGGTAGGGGGTGACAAAACCGCCCACGGGAATGTGTAGGGGATGACTAGCACCCACGGGAAAAGGGAAGGGGGTTTTACTACCGCCTACGGGAGGGTTTAGGGGCTGTTTCCCAAACCAAAAAGGAGGGGTTTTAAAGGGACGACCCCTGGGAGGAAGGGGGAAAGGGGGTGACTGTCCCCCCCACAGGATGGAAAGGGGGGGGACTACCCCCCAGGATAGGTAAAAGGGAAATTTACCCCAGGGGAAATGGGTAGGGGGTTTTGACTACCGCCAAAGGAGGGGTTAGGGGGTGATTTGCCGCCTAAAAAAAAGGGTATGGGGAGCCCTACCCCCCAAAAGGATGGGAAAGGGGTGCCCCAGCCGCCTACAGGATGGGTAGGGGGTGAAAAACACCTATGGGAAGGGTTTAGGGGCGTAACAAATCCCCCCCACGGGATGGGAAAGGGTTTCGACTACCGCTCAAAGGAGGGTATTTTTTAAAAAACCCTTTAAAACCCCGGCCCCCCGGGAGGGGATGGTGTGAGTCCCCCGCCCGCAGGAGGGGAAAGGGTTTGACTACCCGGCCCCCCTAAAGGGAAAGGGGGTTTTTGACTTCCGTTCACGGGAAAGGGGTATGGGGGCCTACCCCCCCACAAGATGGGTATTGAGTACAACAAATCCACAGGAAAGGGTAGGGGGTGACTACCGCCCACGGGAAAAGGAAGGGGGTGACTACCCACCTATAGGAGGGGGAAATGGCAAACCCTATCCCCAAAAAGGATGGGTATGGTGGCGACTACCGTTTCCCCAGGAGGGGTAAAGTTAGACAAAACCCGCCCACGGGAGGGGGAGGGGTTGAGACCGCCCGCAGGTGGGTTTTGGGTTACTCCCCCGCCCACATAGGGGTATGGGGGACCCCCGTTCCCCGGGGTTTGGGTAGGGGTTGACAAACCACCCACAAGAGGGAAAAGATGACTCCCTTTGCCACGGGAAAGGGTATGGGGGGGAACTACCCCCCCAAAAGGATTGGGTATGGGGTGACAACACCCACAGGATAGGAAAGGGGTGCCCAACCCCCCCACAAAAAAGGAAAAAGGGGTCACAACCGCCACGGGATGATAGGGGGGGGTTAAACTTACCGCCCACGGGATGGGTATGAGTGCCCCCCGCCCACGGGAAAAGGGTTTATAGGGACAAAACCCCCACAGGTTTAGTAGGGGGGTGACAAACCCGCCCACGGGAAAATAAAGTATGGGTGCCCCCCGCCAACATAAAGATAGGGGGTTGTAACGCCCATAGGAAGGTTTTAGGGGGTTACTCCCCGCCCAGGGGGGAAAATTAAGGGTTGGGTGGGGAGCTACCCCCCCACGGGAAATGGGTGCGGGGGGGACTACCGCCCTTTGGATTGGAATGGGGACAATAGCCCATCGGGTTTTTAAATGGGGTTGCAACCGCTCACAGGATGGGTAGGGGGGTGACGCCCCGCCCAAAAAGGGGGGGGGGAAGGGTGCCCAAAAACCGCTCCAAGGATGGGTATAAAGGTTTGACAACGGCCCACGGGAAAAGGATAGGGGGTGACTCCCCCGCCCACGGGTTTGGGGTTTGGGGGGGGACTACCCCCAGGGGAAAGGGGGGTTGGGTACTACCCCCCCCGGAAAGGGTTTTGGGGTGACTCCCAAACCCACAGGATGGAAAAAGGTGCGACCCCCTCACAGGGGGGGAAAGGGGTTTAAAAGCCGCCCACAAAAGGGTTTTTATAACAAACCACCCACGGGAAATTAAAATAAATGTACCCCCCGGGCCCCCCCGGATGGGTTGGGGGACTACGGGCCACACATAAAGTATAAAGGGGATAACCGCCCCAAGAGGGTATGGGGTGAAAAACACCCACAGGAGGGGTTTGGGGGGTTTTACTCCCCGCCCAAAATGGGAAATGGAGACATACCCCGCCCCCCCTAAAGCTTTAAGGGGAATTTTCCCCAAAAAAACCCCTGGCTGTTTAAAGGGAGGGGCTGGACGAAAACCCAAAGCAGTCCCGGGATCACCGGGCTGGGGGCTCGTAGGGCCGGCCCGCGGCGGCCAGCAGAAAGAGCCTAGTTGATCAGGCCCTGATCCAACGGGGGGCCTTTGGCCCTTGGCCCGGGCCGCGGGGGGCTTTAAAAACCCCCGGAACCCCCCTCCAGGTAAACCCCCAAAGAAACCCCCCCCATGGGTTAAGGTGATTACCCCCCCAAAGGGTTTTGGGAAATGGGGGGGTTTACCGCCCCCCAAAAAGGGAAAGGGGGTTTGCATAAAAAAAGATATTAAACAAAAAAAACAGTTTTCCCCCCTCAAAAAATCGGGTACACAGAAACACATTTTTCAAAATAAAAAACACAGTAAAACCTTGTGCACCAGAACTACAGAACATTCGGTGAAAAAACCAAAAAATTCAAAATACACTGTAACCCAGAATAACGGGTATCCCATATAAAACCTAAATTTAAAACCACAGTACCTTGGTAAACAGGGTACACACAGGATCTTTTCGGACTCTGTGCCCCGTGTCGTCGGGCCCTTTATTTTGGTTTATGTGGCAAACCATTTTGAAAACCCACACCAAACCAAGCACATCAGGAAATTAGAGAAGGTCTCCAAAGGTTTGCAACGAGACGGGTCCCTGAGCTTAAAAGGCATCCCCATAGGAGGAGGGGAAAAAAAACTGCCCAAAACATACGGGAACAGGGGGGAAAAGGGGGGGACATGAAACAACATATAAAAACTGAGAGGAACCCGGAAAAGGGGTGAACAGTGCCCCATTGATGGGGGAACTTTCCAAGGCCAAACAAGGGGTCAAAATTTGGGAATTTTAAAGATTCAGATGAGTCAAAAGAGATTTGGGAAGAATTTCTTCAGTTCACAGAGTTTTTTCAAATGGAAATTTTTTGAAAAGTAAATTTGGTGGAGGCAGATTTCCCCTACATGGGTTTTTAAAAGAAAGAAAAAAAAAGGGGCTCACAGAGCAGGGAGTGAAAAACCCCAGAAGGGGACCATAAAAGAGGCGGGGCCAGGAGCTATGACTTGACCCCCGGGAAAAACCCCAATTAGGTGAAAAATACAGTTTAAAAACCCCTTGTCACAGTAAAAACCCCACTAAAACACAATATTCCAGAAAATACTTGGTACAAACCCGTAAACAAACTGTACTCCTTTAGCATACACAGGCGCCAGAAAATACCCAATGTTTTTTTAGGGGCTCAGTTTTACTCGTTTAAAACAGTAAACATTTTAAACATATAGTACAACATATAAAACAGAAAAACTTTAGTAAACACGTATACCAGAAAAATATTACAAATCAGTATACCAGTAAACCCCAAAGTTAACACTGAGTATACACAATATACTCTAAAAAGCAGTACAAATCAGTATAAAAAGTACACCAGTAAACAGAAAACAAATTTTGAAAAACCCCACTATACCCCAGTTTAAAATTTAGGTAACAAAATTTTACTCATAAACACAGTACACTCATTTTAAAAACATATGTACTGTTATACCCGTTATAAAACGCTGAAATCAGGGACAAAATTACACTCATTATAAAAATACACCCCGTATTCACAAAACATTTACCCGGTATGGCCCCGATTTTCTCAATATATTCCGGGAATTAAAACCCGTAATTTTAATAAAATTTTAGTATATACACTTCTCTCAAGATTTCAAAAATACCTCAGTATACACAAAACACTCAGTATACCATTAAACACCATTTAAACAAAAGAAAAAATCAGTATACCCCAATACACTCAAAAAACAAAAGTACACTCAGAAAACACAATGAAACCCCAGCATACACAGTACATCCAAAAAACTCGGTACACCCCATATGCAAACTATACTCTGTGTACTTTAGTACACCTCAGCATACAAAGTTACCCAGTATATACATAATGCACGTTATGCATTATAAAACCAAAAACCACTCAGTAAATCCCCAAAGGGCCCCTATTCTCAGAAAACACAATACCCCATAAAACCCCAATATTCAAATAAAAACCATACACCCCACTAAACCCCCCAAAAAATTTTTAAAAACATTTTACACAATGCACTCATCATAAACGCAACTCTCCGTATAAAACCGAAAACTCTGTGTTTTAAATGATCCAAAATACCCCGGAAAACCCGAACACTGAGTACTCCCCAATTACTAATTAAACTAGTATTTTTTTCAAATACACAGTACACTCAAACTACCCCAGTGTACCATAAACCCCAGAAAAAACCCCCATAAAAACCCCGTTTCATTTTAAATTTAAAACATTTCACCGGGTTTTAAAAGCACACCCCTTTTACACAGTAACAAAACCCCGTAAAACACAGAAAAACCCCGTAAAAACACGGGGACACCAGTAAAAAATTTGGGGCATCAATAAACACAGGAAAACTCAATAAACCCCAGTACAACCCTTTTACACCCGTACATTCACTATAAAAACAGTGTAACCTGTATACAATAAAACCCAGTAAACACATCTGTTGCAACCCCCTGAATGGGTTTCAATGTAAATGAAGTATATGTATATATTGTAAATTTCCCCTTTTTTTATAAATTTTAACATTTTTTTTTTTTCCCATAATAGCTAAAAACGTAAAATATTGCTTTGTATTTTTAATTTTTACTTATTTTTCTTTTTTTAGGAAGGTTAACAAATTTTTGGCCATAGTTTTAAGTCTTGATTTCCTAACTACTGGAAAATTTTCGGGTCAATTTCTCGTTTCCTTTCCCTGCCGGCTTCTCTGTTGCTGAGGGACAAATGTCCATGGAGCTATCACGGACAGGGGGTGTTTTCACCCCGCCTGAAATATTCAGTCTGGTCAGACCTTTTGCTTTGGTTTGGAATTTACAAATTTTTACAAACGGGGCCCCAAATCCCCCCTTATTGGGGCCCTTGTTGGGGGGGGTCGTCTCGTCTCCCAAAAACTCGAGGGTTTTTGGGGGCTTTTGTTCCAGAACCTTTTTCCCAGCTTTGTGATTTTCGACGTTGTACTGGGGTTTTTGTCGCTAACACTCGGACCCAAACCCGGTCCTGACTGTAATTTGACCTAAATTTTTATTGGTATCTGTGTCCGTCACATTTGGGGGGGTTTTTCAAAATGCTGAAAAAAATTCGTAGAAGGGAGTTTTTTGACTTTTTTTGGGGGGATTTTTGCTGATGGCCCTACTTAGTACTTAAAAATTTTCCCCATGTTCCTGATTCTTTTGTCGTAGTTGCTTGTTTTTAATTTCCCAATGGGCCTTTTAAACATTTTTTTTTTTGTTTAAGCAGCCGTTTTTGATTGGCCCCCTTTGGTTTAAAAAAGTTATTTGAAAGACTTTGTCAGTCACTTGTTTAAGTCTAGTCGAGTCGTGAGCCAAAGCACTTGCAAACACAACACAAACTTTTTTGTTTAAATTTTTACTTGTTAATGTATCAACGGGACTTAAGAATAAAAATATGTGATATTTGCAAACAGCACAATAACTACTGTAACAAGAAGAAGTGATTTTTATTAATTTGTTTGAACTGATTTAATTTTAAAATTTTAAATTTTAAAAAATAAAAACCTCTAGACTATACTTAATAAAATTTTTTAAATTTTAATTTCTCTAGGGTTTGTACCCCACCAGTTGCAATCCCCAAACACTTTTTAAATCTTAAATTTAATTCCCCCAAAAGGATAATTTGGAAAAAGGATTCTGAAAAATTTTTACGAAAAAACCCTTAACAGGCCCGGAGCTGAAGGGGGGTCCTTTCTATTAAATTCCCCTGGAGATCTCTAAAACTTTTTTGAAATCGTCGTTTTTTTTAAAAAAAATGGGGGCCCGTCCCCGGGATCTCTTGAAAAACCCAAAGTGTTGGAGAAAAATTTTCCAGTTTGGACCATTAGAGTTATTCAAAACACTTTTTAGTACTTTTTTTTAATTTTAAAGACTTTAGTTTTGTCTTTTAAAAACATAAACCGGTGGAAAAAGGACCCGACTGATTTTCTTTATTCCGGAGAAGGGAAAAACTTTTTATAATTCCCAGCTCAAAAAACCACCAACACTAAAATTCCTATTAGGGATTAAAAATTTCCCATAAACACTCTCCGTAGTAAAAATTTTTTTTTTTTATGTAAGCCAAAGTTTAAAAAATAATTTATACACTGACCTTTTTTTCTGAAAATTTAAATCATTAAAAAATTCCCGACGGGTTTTTGGAAAATTTCCAAATATCTCGGTGTGACGTAATAAAAACCGCAGAAAAATGTCAAAAGGGCCCTTTAAATTTAAAAAGGGAAAATAAAATTTTTTCCCCCGCTCTTACAGAGATATCAGAAATGATACAGATAAAAGAAAGCCAAACGCACAATTAGGAAGTATGACTCAATTTTGATACTTTAAAAAAGAGGGAACTTGGGTGAAGGGGTCTGAGCCCAGTGAACCTCCGCTCACACCTTCCCCCCTCAGTAACCCAATAGTACAGAGTGTAGCTGGGAGTATGACTCCCCCTCAACTAGTACTGGGGTAATTTCTACACCCCGTATCTACTTTTCCTAGACCGATCTAGGGCCCCCAGGGGCGGCAGAAAGAGATTCCAACCCCAAGGAACCCCTCCAGACCTTTATTCGTTTTGATTCCTTACCTTTCCCCCGTTAACCCCCCGGGGGCCCATCTCTCAGGGAACCCTTTGAGAGGTTTGAATGCCCCACATGTTGCAGACCTCAAAAAAGGCACAGAGGAAATTGAATGAAGAAATTTCCAGAGAGAAAAAGTTCATCTTGGGAAAAAAAAAAAAAGACTTTATAGATCACAAAGGGCATTTAATGTGCAGAAAAATGCTCCAGGTTCCCCCAAATTTTTTGAGAGTGACCTTAAACCTAAAATTTTAAAGTTTTTGAGAAAAACCCCCCACGGGGCTAAAAAATTTGCCCGAAAACACTGGGGCTTTCCCTTTTTTCAACACAGCCTTTTTACCAGGGAAAAACCTCAAACCTTTTTACTGCTGCTTTAAAACCCCTTCCAAGAAAATAAGTTAAGGGCCGGGCACAGCAAACAAAACTAAGACAAAATAATTTTTACCTGGGAAAATTAACCCAAAAAGCAAAATTTTGAAAAGTTACAAAAAACAAAGACAAACTTGTGTAGAGGGTTTTCCCCGGGGAAGGGAAAAAATTTTTAATTTTTAAAAAGATGGGCTAGAGCGCAAATTTTAATAACCAAAAACAAACCCTTTTTTCAGGGTTTCCTACAAAGAAGATTTTAAAAACTGAAGTTCCGCTGACATACAAGAATAACAGATCGATTTATACCCACCTCGGAATATTCCCGGAAAAGCAGCATTTTGAGACAATTTTGAGATTTCCACAAACCTTTTACATACTAAAACCCAAAAAAAAGGTTAAAATAAAAAAAAGTTTCCAAAAATTTTTCAACCTATATCACCTCATTGCCGGGCCCATGTACCTGCCGTAACTCACGTACTTTAACCAGGAAAAAATCCTCACAAAAACCGAATCGTCTCTTGGGTTTGACAGACATTTTGATAAACCGAGAAGAAGAAAGTTTTAAAAAGTACCTAATTTTAACAGAAAAAAGGGCATGCTAAAGTATTGCTATAAAATTTGAAAGAAGATAAAGAGAAAAGCCGTTTTCGGCTTTGGGGCCCCCCACCAAAAGTCGTTCCCCCTTCTGAGCCAACAAAGGGCCCCCCCCAAAATCCTAGAAAACCCTCTGGGTCCAACTGTTTTAGGGTAATATTACTAAGGAAAAAATGACTAGCGTCGGAAGTGTAAACTGACGAGAAAATTTTGTTTTAGCGATGAGTCCTTTCATTTTTTGAGAGGTAAAGAAAAGGGTTTTTTAAAAGAATCACATCTGACCAAAAATTAAAATTTCTTTTCAGAGAAAACGGCATTATCCCCAAAAGTTATTAAAAAAGAAGTACTGCCCAAAACTGACGATACCTAAATTTCAAGAAAGATGTATTGTTAAAAGCCCTATGGAGGGGCTTGTTAAAAAAAGTCCTCTTCACAAAGTTTTTCAATTTTAAACCCAAACAATTATAAATGGTTTTTATTTTTAATGGGTAATCCCTGGTGATTTCCCATCAGTTTATTTAAAACTTGTTGAAAGGGAAAAAGAATCCACATTTCTTGGGATATTTAAAGAACCCCCTTGTGATTGATAAAACACTGATGATAAATTTTTTCCCCCCTTTAAGCTTTTAAAAAAAAGAAGCCAAATTTTTTTCCTATCAACGCAGTTTTACAAGAGCTATGTCAAAGAAACAACAAAAACCCTCCTTGCTGCTTTTTGAGTTAGTGGAATTAAAAAAGAAATTTGGGGGGTTGAAAAAAGTTTTTTAAAAGTGACGCTCTGCCCCCAGGATCATTAACAACCCCCCCCCCCCCCGGGCATAAAACCCTTTTAGGGCACAAATGAGAAAAAATTTTTTAACCATGATGATTTTAAACAAGGGGTCAGTTTTTTTTAATTTAGGCCCCTGGAAAGACTGAGGAGATATAGATTTAAAGAGAGTTAAGCAAAGGGGTCTCGATAATTTTTTAATATTATAGTAAAAGGTGGACCCGATGGGGAAAAAAAACATGCAAAAATTTTTCCCGCTGATAGGGTTTTCCCCCACATCAAGCATCCCCCTAGGTTACCATTACATTTCCCTGAACAAGCCATTTAAATTTTTTCTCACAATAGTCCCCAAGAAGGAAATTTTTGGGGGTCAACCCAAAACACTCGGTAAAAGGCAAAGCATTTTCTTGGCCAAAGATGAAGGAAACAGTAGCTTATCAAAAAGCAGGTTTCCACGTTTTCAAGTGACCCCCCAAGCCCAAACACACACCCAAACCCCACCGCAACCCCCAAACCTTCCAAACACCCTGGGGTGGGAAAACCCTTTTTCCCCTTTTTATTATTGGGTTGTGGGTCCCTTTTTTTCATAAACCAAAACTTTGGGAACCCCAAAACTTATTTACTATTAAAGGACCCCGCAAAAAACTTTTTTCCCGGAAACTATTTCTATTAAAAAAAATTTTAATTGCTCGTGCAATTTTGAAACGCGAAGAAATTTTTTTTCCCAGGTTTGGGTTGCCACGAGAGAAAAAGTCAGATCAGGGATTAAAATTCCCCTTTTAAAGGGAATTCGAAAGCTTTTTTCCCACCTAGGAAAAAAAATCTGTACTTTCAACCATTTTTCATCCACAGTCACAAGGTGCCTAGAAGAATTTTCATCAGACATTGAAGTCCAAAAAAAGAGAGCTTAATTTTGAAAATTTTTCTAGAGACTGGGATGAGGAAATACCTTTTCTCTGTTTGCCCATGAGAAAAAAGTGAGCAAAAAAAGTCTCGGGGTTTTAAATCCCCTTTGAATTAATAAATTTGGACACTAAGTGCGTGGTCCTCTCACAGTGTTAAAAAACGGGTGGGCAGGAAAATTTAAATCCATCAAATTTAGCACTTTTTACCTTTATTAATGCAGCAACATTTGACAGCCCAAAAGAGCTAGCTTTTGAAAAAAACCCAGAATTTAGCCCAAGCCTAAAAGAAGCAACATTTTGACAACGTGGGGTCCTCGCTCTTTTAAACAGGGGATAAGGGGGGTTTATGGTTTGGAAATTAAATACCAAAGGGCATGCTTCCCAAAAAAGCCAGGTAAAAGATGGGTCCCCTGGAAGTAGTGAAAAGGCTTAGCGACGTACAAAAAAAATTTGGGAAAGTACGGCCCGGGAAAAAGAAACAAAAAATTTGTAAACCCTGTTAAACCCCCTTAAAAACATACTATCTATCCTCTACCCCCCACAAAACTAAAATTTCTTTAGGACGAGGAAGAAAACGTCAGTCTACCGACAACCCCTAAGGTATACAGGGCGTTTTGAAAATTTCAGTGACTCTACAAACACCCAGACGTTTTCCCCTTTGTAACTTGGGGGTTTTGAAAAAATGGTGATATTAAAAACATGATTTTGTATTTCCCTTAAATTTTTCAGGGGGAAAGTTCCTAACGTTGAACCCCAGGGGGTACATGAAAGTTGTGTACCCGGAGCAACACCCATTTTAAGCAATCCCCCATATACAAAGAGTCCAACGAAGCAAAAGCATTGAGAGAAGAGGTTGATTTTTCCCGTTATCTCCACGGACTTATTGACGCAGAAAAGTCCATGGGCATTTTCCCTGAATTTTTTGTGCCTAAACCCGACGGAAAATTTCAGGATGTGCACGATAACAGAAAAGGGGAACTCTGTCAAACCCTTGGCCCGATTGGGTTTTCCTCTTTAACCCCGCACGGGGCGACCTTATTGCCCCTGAGGTTTTGGGGGGCCCCGTTTGTCCCGCCCGGGTTTAGATCCTTAAATTTGCTATTTTCAAGTCCCGCTTTCTAAAAAGTGCCAAGAAAAACCCGCCTTTTTTTTTAACTGTTCAAGTGGATTGTTTAAAATACCTCGTCCCCCCCCCCCCCCGGCCTATTTGACGCGGCTTTTTTTTTTTTTAATTTTTCCCAAAGTAATTAAATGAAAAGTTGCCCCCCAACCCTAGATGGGGTTTGAAACCTTTCCTTGACACTTAGTGGTGAACATGACGATGGGGGGAAAAACACCGGGCCCCAGAGAATTTTTTGGGGAACTTTGGGGGGCCCCCACAACTTCAAATGTTAACCCTTTTCTAAAAAGTAGTTTTGGTCCAAACTAAGATTAACCCCATTAGTTTTTGTATCGGCCCAAGGGGAAAGGGTTCTCCTATTTGGGGAAAAGGGTTTGGCAATTTTTTTGAAAATTTTCCCCCGCCACGGGTAGGGAAAGGGGGTACCGAGAATTTTTCCCGGGTAAGGCAGGAAATTTTAAAACGCAGGTTTTTGTCCAAACTTTCTCAGATTTTCAGCTTTCCCCTCACTAGCTTTTAAATAGTACAAAGTTTTAGTTCACCTGGACAGAGATTGTTCCAATCGTTAAAAAAGATTGGGAAAATTTTGCCTTTTCCTTTTTTCCTGTGTTTTAAAGTTTCCAAAAATTCAATCTTCCCCTTCCCCCCCTTTTTTCCCTATAGATGTTAAGGGGTTTTGCAGTGGGCGCTGTGCTGCTCCAACGGTTCCCCCCAAATCCACTGAACAATTTTCCATCCTATATGTTACTATTCAACTAAGTTTAAAAAGACCCCACCCGAAAAATTTTCCACTATTGAGAAAGAGGCCCCAGCTCTTTTGGTTCCCTTTTGGGAAAAATTTTTACGTGTATTTGGGGACTTCCCCCCTTTTAAAAATTTAAAGTTTTTTTTTTAAAACCACAATCGACTCACCCCACATAAACACTATAAAAAGATAAAAAAGCTAAAGGGTCATTAGTTGGGGTTTTCCCGAATCCCGCCCAAATACCTTTTTTTACTTGCCCAAAGCAAATTCCCGTAAAGAAAAGTAATCCCCTCCACCCAAATTAACTATATAAAACCCCAAGTCTAATTAATCTAATTTTTAAAAATTCCCCAGTAAATGGGGACATAGTGAAAGGGGAAAAGGGGAAACTGAGTGAAAGTTTGTAGTGTTGTTTTTGGGGATGTTACTGGGGGGCTGAACAGTCCTGGGCCCCAACATCCCCCCCACACCACACCTTAACGTTTAAAACTCAGATTCCATACTGCCCCCGCATTCCCCCTACCACTACTTTAAAGTGGGTTTAGTCTCCAGTCTACGCCCCAAGACTATTGTTCATATGCAGCCCCTACTAAAAGACAGCCCCAAATGTCATAAATTGTCACGGGAAAACTGTCTCAAAAAACTGGGGTACATAAACCCCGAATTTTGCAGAATACGGGTACTGAGTACGCCCAAATCTAGGGGCATAAAAATTTTTGAAATAGACAACTGGGAAAAAAAAAAGAAGTGCTTGGCACAAGGGTTGCCCTTTTTTTTTTTTAAATTGAGTTTTTTAATTTACATTAAATAATCATAATAAATTTAAAAAAATTAAACCCCAACTCCAAAAGGGGACCGTTTGGGGGGTGGGTTTCCCCAAACCCCCGAAAGGGTTTCCAAAGTATAGAGTAAAATTTTTGGCCCTAGGTTAAAAAAATGTAAAATACCTTTTCAAAAAATTTTTAAATTTCTTAATTTGGGGAAATTTCTAAATTTGGAAAAAATTTTTTGCTTTTTATTATTATTTGACTTAAATTAAATTTTGTTTTGGTAGGATGTAAAAATTTAAAGGGGCCATAGTTTTAATTTTTGATTGGCAAAATACTGTAATTTTCGCTTTATTGCTTTGTTTCCCCCTTTCCGGGCCCTTCCTTCCCCGTTGCTGACAGCAACTGGCCCCTGGAGCTTAAACACGTACGAGGGGGGTGGTTCTCCCCCCACGCCTGAAATAACAGTCGGTCAAGCCCCCCCCCATGGGGTGGCCCTATTCCCTTTACAAAACGTCCTAAAACCCCCTTATTGGCCCTTTTTGGAAAAATCGTCTCTGTCTCCCAATTTTTGTAGGGTTTTGTGGGTTTTTAAGGGAAAAAAGGACAGGAGGGGAGGGGAAGAAAAAAAAAGGGAGACGAAAGGGGGGAAAAGGGGGGGGGGAACGGGGACGGGGGAAAGGGGGGGGAAAAGGGGGAAAAAAGAAGGGGGGGGGGAAAAGAGGGAAAAAGGGGGAGGAAAGGAAAAAGGGGGGAAACCCTAGGAAAGGGGAAAGGGGGAAAGGCCCCCGGGGAGGGAAAGAAAGGGGGGGTGGAGGCCCCCGGGAAAAGGGGAGTTTTTAAGGGGGGAAAGGGGGGTCAAAATAAAACAAAAAGACGAGGGAGAAAAGGGCCTAAAAAAAAAAAGATTAAGGGGGGGGGAAAGGAAAGGCTTAAAATAGGAACGGGGAAAAGGGGAAATACCCACCGTAAAGGGGGAAAAAAGGGGGGAATATTATTTAAAATTGTTTGCCGTTTTTTACCCCTTTTGAGGGGGTATTTCAAAAATTTTTAAATTTTTAAAAACCCAAATTGTAGCTTCCAATGGGAACCAAAAGCCTAAATTTTTTAATTTAAAAATTTTAGGATTTGGACCCCAAGGGGGAAAATACCAAAGACGAAAAACCCCGGGAAAGGCTTGGGTGGTGGGAAAGGCAAGTCCCCCTTTTCTAAAATTCCTTTTTGGGGGTTCCTTAAGCTTTTAAAGAAATTGGGGTTTTTTTTTAAAACAACTTTTACACCCGTTGGGACCAATATATAATTTTAAACCTTTTTCAACATTTTTTGCATCCAAATCAAACCCCATATACCCATACACCCCAAAATTTTTTAAACAAGAACAACCCGGGAATTAAAAAATTTAAAAAAGGAAAGGTATACACCCTACACTGTAAAAAGAAAAGTTTTTTTAGTTTAACCAAAAATTAAAACCCCTTTCAAACCCAATAAATTTATATTTTTTAAAAAAACTCAGTTTTGCCACCATTTGTAACCAGAACACTAAAAAATTTTAAATTTTTCAAATAATTAACAGTATACTGAATTTCTTTGTTAGAAAAACCCATTTAAGTGATTTTCGACTTTGTACTGAGGTTGTGTGTCGCATAGACAATCTGAGCAACTCAGGTCCTGAGCTGTAGCTTCTGACCTAATTTGTATTGGTATCTGTGTACTGTCACAGTCGGGTATTTCATATGCTGAACATAAATCAGTAAGGGAGTTTTGTGACTTTTGTGGTGGATCTGCTGATTGTCCCTACTTAGTGACGTTATATTATCTCCTTGTTCCTGATTCTGTGTCACAGTTGCTTGTTATATTGCTATTGGGCTTAGCATTCTTTTTATGTTTAAGCAGACTGTTCTGACTGCCAGTTGGTCAAGAAGTTAGATTATGAGAGGACTTTGTCAGTCACTTGTTTAAGTCTAGTCGAGTCGTGAGACATAGCACTTATACACATACACACACTTATTTGTATTATTACTTGTTAATGTATCAGACGGTACTTAAGACTTATAAATATGTGATATGTGCTATCAGCACAATACTACTGTATAAGAGAGAAGTGATTATTATTAATTTGTTTAAAACCGATTAATTAATATACCTCTAGACTATACTTAATAATTTATTAAATTTTAATTTCTCTAGTTAGTAGCCTACCAGTTGTAATCCTAAAGCACTATTAATTCTTATTGAATTCTAATGGATAATTGGACAAGGATACTGACTAATTGTTACGAAAACCCAGTAACAGGCTGGATGCTAGAAGGGCAGTCCTTTCTAGTATTCACTGGAGATCTCTAAGCTTTTAGAAATCGCGTTTTTTTTGTAACAACATCACACAGTGTACACAGTATATTCAGTATACACTGCACACTCAGCATGCACAGTACACCCAGTATACGCAGTACACTAAATATACACAGTACACCCAGTATTCACAGTACGCTCAGTATACACAGTACATCCTGTACAGACATAGTATACACAGTTCACTCAGTGTACACTGTACACTCAGTACACAATACATCCAGTATACACAACACACTCAGTATGCACAGCACACTCAGTATACACAGTACACTAAATATACACTGTACACCCAGTATACACAGTATACTTAGTATATACTGTGTGCTTAGTATACACGATACACTCAGTATACAAAGTTCATCCAGTACACACAGTATTTTCACTATACACCACAGTATACTCAGTATACACTGTATATTCAGTATATACAGTACACTTAGTATACAAAGTACACTCAGTATACAGAGAATACTCAGTATGCACAGTACCCTCAGTATACACAGTACACTATATTCAGTATACCCAGTATACACAATATGCTCAGTATAAACAGTTCACTTAGTATACACAATACACCCAGTATAAGCAGTATACTTAGCATACACTGTACTGTTAGTATGCACAGTAGACTCAGTATACACAGTACACTTTAGTATACACAATATACTCAGCATACACAGTACAGCCAGTATAAACAGTATACTCAGTATACACTGTACACTCATACACAGTATATCCACCATACACAATATACTCAGTATACACTGTACACTCATACACAGTATATCCACCATACACAATATATTCAGTATACACTGTACACTCATACACAGTATATCCACCATACACAGTACACTCAGTATACACTGTACACTCATACACAGTACACAGTATACACAGTAACAATGATGAGATAAAGTTTGTTTACCGTCAATAAAAATACAAAGAATCAGAGATACAAAAGTATTTTCTTACCAGTCTGAGATGTTGATTATACAATTATTGCAACACATCATAAATTATTTTGTCTTTTAGAAATTCTAGTATTGCAATTAAAGCATTCACTTTATATCCCATTTTCTAAACATTTAATTTTAATTTGTAATTTAAGTTAGTTTACCTTAGAATTGTTCCGTTTTGATTATGTTAATGGGTAGTTTGGGTTAGTTTACCTTAGAATTTTTCAGTTTTGATTATGTTAGGTACCATTAAGCTATTCTTGTTTATGTTAGGTTATTTTTAAGTTACTCTGTTACGGTGGGTTACTGTAGATTAGTGGATGTTATGATAGTGTAGGTTATGCCTTGGTTAGGTAACAACAAAGGTTCAGTATCGTGGCAGTAGGTTGTTGATAACCTGGAGTGTTGATAAGCTGCATTAAAAATAATCTTATCACTGAGCTCTGCTGGTCACTCTCACAAGCTTGATGTAATTTATCCTTCATTCGTTCATTACCTCTGAATTTGGGAGGGAGACCACCACCGTTATAACGGTAATAACGGGAAAGCTACAGTGATCTGTTTTAAACGATGATGTGCAGTGAACACAGGGAACTGATGTATCAGGTAATATGCAGCAACTACACTGACCTGATGTTACAGTAGCATTGGAAGAAGGTTGTGATCTGTTGTGACAGCATTAAGTGACGATTGTTGTGATGTGTTGTAACAGTAATATGCCACGACTGATGTCATCTCTGTAAACTTGAGTGGCAAACTATTGAGAACTATAATTGATTAAATCAAAGAGAGAAGTAATCGAGTAAGACTGTTAACCATGACGACGCTCGTAATCATCGCTTTATGCTTGGTGTTGCTGTTTCCAGCCTGTGAGGCGAAGTCTCTTCTCCAGCCTTCAGTATCTCTTGCCACAACTCCTCCGTCAGTAAAAGTGCCGTTCAATTGGGTTACCGAAGTGCGTTTCTCACAGTCGCAGCCTACGCGTCCCTCCACCAGGAACGTAACGAAGCACCGTCCTATCAAATGCAAAGAACTGGGTTGAGGTCATCCGTAAACTGCATTGCTGGGTCCAGCAAGAGGGAAGATGTCATGGAAGTGCCTCATGAACACAACCAGTTCCTCGTTAACATCAGTGTTGACTTCCGGTACTTGGAGATCTCCTGAAGATTGGATCCTGCAGTCATGAGAACATCTACGGAGCTAACCGCTTCTTAACGAAGAATATCTTCCATCTGCGAACTCCCAAGACACAGACGGTGATGAAACTGGATTATATTAGACTTACAGACGGGGCACACGCTTACCACCTCACCTTGGACAACTTTAACTTCTCCGAGACCATCAGCTCCTCCGTCAAATGTGGAGAGCTCCGCGGGTTCCGCGTGAAGGCTAAGGGAGCCTCTGTCTGCAACCTCGCTTGGAGGAAAACTCTCTGGGAGTTCGAGTGGGCAAACTCAGATCTCAGGCGAGGGATCCTTCGAAGTCGCTACACGACCTGCACAGCTGGAGACATGGCGCCTATGTGATTGCCATATGTTTTACCTTCGTCTCTTATCTCCTGTTTCTGGTGTCCATAAGACTCCTCAGGAACTACTCTCAGTATGAATTCATCATCAGTGAAAGGTATATTTTCTCCTCGCGGTAAAATTAATATTTATCGAGGAGGCGGCGCAGTTAGTGTGAAATTATCATTTAACCTTCTTACAGATTTCATGAACAAATTATTGAAATACAGAGTTCAACCCATCCTGAGACTTTCTTTTTGGAAATGTTGTGAGTTCGTCCTATAATAATAATGATACTGATATCTATAATAGTAATGATATGATTAAAATAATAATAATAATTATATGATTAAAATAATAATAATAATAATAATAATAATAATAATAATAATAATAATAATATTATTATTATTATTATTATTATTATTATTATTATTATTATTATTATTATTATTATTATTATTATTATTATTAATATTATCAAAAAGAAGCGCTAAACCACAAAGGCCAAATAATAATAATAATTAATAATAATAACTGTATTTATAGTTGAAGTCTATCTTTTAAGATATTAGACAGGTAAATTTTAATCAATTATTAAATGCTGAACATCAAAATGCTGGTGATACTAGTAGTAAACATCGGTCTTGTGAGGCTCTGTACTTTTATTAATGATTCTTATGGGTTGTATATGCTCTTAAGCAAGGAAGATATTCAGTACATATTTGGTGAAGCTGTAAGTACTGTGCAATGTTATTTATTTACGAATAAATTGTCCAATGATATTACTATAAACCATATTTTTTTCAGGAGCTCACAAGTCGCGGAAATATCCTTATGATTATTACAGTGGGAAGTACCTTAGTTTCGTCACTCTGCGAGTGGGCAGAGTACCAACCAAGACTTCACACACTCAAGCTTTACTCTACAAGTGTGTACTGTGACACCGGATACTTCACACACTCAGACATCCATCACTCTGCAAGTAGGCAGGATACCCCTGGAGTCTATAGAGCCAGTGGCATCACTAACCTCATTAAAGGCCACCTCCATGCCTCAACGGCTGGACTACATTAGGACTTGTTTTCCATTAGACACCTGCTGTCCATGTTCACCCATCTATATAAAATGGGTACCTGGGTGATAGCCGACTGGTGTGGGTCGTATCCTGGGACGAAACTGACTTAATTTGCCCGAAGTTCTCAACATAACAAGTAGCTTTCTATATAGTAGTATGTCAGTGATGTCAGCTAGGACTGTATACCTTGTACATGTACTTATAGAAATAAAGATATTATTATTATATTATTATTCTGGAGATTAAGCTGGTCACTGGCTAAACAAGAGACAATTATATCAGGACTCAGGATCAACAGCCAAACAAATAAAATACTTTCCAAGCTACTATTGCAAATAATTGTTTCTGTTCAACATTTATGACACCATATGCTTCAGGCTACTTCACGCTTATAGTCAGAATAGTACAATCTTATAAAGAAAAGCCTAAGCACGAGAACTACAGGCCAATCCCTCTCACTAGCGACCTCTAAGAGAGATCAGTGGCAAGGTTTTTGAAAACAGTTGTCTGGAGCAGAATTAACTCGTACGTGGAATTCCATCACTCTTCAAGGATAAATATTTCAGATTCAGAAACGAGAGAGCAAATCAACATGCAACATGATAATGGCAACCTATGCAAACAATCCATGCATCAAGGGACGTAAACAAGGCACGATTTGGATTTGACTGGGAATACTGGATTTTGGCGTCATTTAATAAGGTAGTTGGAGATGAAAGAGAGTGAAGTACAACAGAAACATCTTCCCTTAATACACCTACAAGACAGATGAAGCCGGGGTGCCCCAAGACTCCTGCCTGAGCCCTGCATTATTCAACATCTACTTCAAGATCGTCTCAGCCAGAGTGACAAGATAATCCCCGTCTATTCTTCTATTTATTCATTGACAGTCTTTCATTACAACTTATTTTGGTTTTATAGACTACACAGCTTTAAGATGTATGAGAAAAGTTATTTCTATGAAAGTTAGGACTGTGGGATGAAAAATTTAGAGTCACAGATATTTGTACTGTAGCCGCTCTGGGTGAGCGGCTACAGTATTGGCCCTGATGTATGATCCATGCTTCAACTTTCCTCTTATTCTGAATATTCACTGACAATTGTTGGCTGCGACTTATCTTGGGTTAATATATACATTAAATTGAATTAAAATATGTAAATTACATCCACCAGCACATAAAAATCAAAAGTGGTTAGGCCTCTTAGCTTTTATTTTCCACATCCCCCCCCCTTTCCCTATAAATATTCCTTCCCTTCATAGCCTGCTCCATCTTCTTTTCCTGTCCAATAATGCGCAGCTGCCAATAGCAGCTGCGCATTTTTCACTGGTTGCATAATGTGTGGATTAGTGTTCACTGTTGTGATAAGTTGTTCGAGCTAGCTAATTTTATACAAGGTCAACGACCAGCTAGTCGCTGGTCGTCATCCAGCTGTCAGCTAAAGACTTTGAAAATCCATGAGCAAACAGCAGTTCACCCCATGACACACTACGACACTAGTACTACAACACATTGTTCCTTTTTCTTAAAAAAATAAAAGTTGTTTTAAAAACAATTCTTTTAAAAAAATAAATAAATAAATTCCCTTTAAAACGATTTTTTAAATTAGTTATTTCAAAAAATTATTTGTTTTTTAACCTAAAATTTTCTTACAAAAAAATTATTCTAAAAATCAATTAATTTTGAGAAAATTACCTGCATGAGGTGTACAGGGTAATACCTGAATTATTACATGTAAGTAATTAGGGTGAGGTAAGTGGGACCTAGTGACAGTAGGTCACAGAACTGTCACTCCCTCGATGCCCACTCCTTCACCACTCTCACAAAAAAGCTTTAACTGATATTAAATTAATAACTACAATATTAAACATTAATACCAATAATGGTAAATTATAAAATAGTGTGGATTGTATGAAAATCAATGAAACGATCTCTAGTAAGGATTAATGGGAACACTAATAAACACAGACAGGGTAAGAATTTTCTAATTGACACCAGGCAAATATGTACCAAAAGTTAGATAATTAAGAAATTTATATTACCACTTACCATTTATATTGTAAATAGATCACCTAACACCTACCTAACAAATAGAATCTTACTGACCAGTAAATTAAAGGACTAAGGCATATTATACTGGATGTGCTGCATGGTGATGCCTCATTATTTTCATTATTACCACCTAATTCTGGAGTCCCATTAATTCTTTCTCCCTGTTCTTCAACAGGGGACATTCCAGTGCTTATTAATTATAGTTTGAGGCCGAGTCATTCAATTATGGCCTCGATGACACTGGATGATTTCACCACAACAAGTGCTTACACATTAATTTACATGTCATCCTCTTCTCTCCGATGCATCACTCCGGCGCTGCTGCACACACTCCTTCACACAAAATTTCTTGAAGGGTCTAATCAGCACCCAATTTTTTTATATGCAGCTATTATATTATTCATATTTACACATGCTGAATTTAGGAAAATTATAAAAAAAATTACAAATTTCTTAAAAAAAAAATCTATAAAAAAATCTTAAAAAATTTTCAAAAATAATTATTTTCTTCAAATAAAATTTCTCAAAAAAATCTTAAAAAATATATTTTCTTTAAAAAAAATTCTTTACAAAAAAATTTGAGAAACAAAAACTTTTAAAAACTTATAAAAAGAAAACTTATAAAAATTTAACAAAAAAATTGTTTGGAAAAGTTTTATATAAAAATTCTTCAAACAAAAGTCTGTAAAAAAATATTTTCTTAAAAAATTAAAATAAATTAAGCTTTAATAATAACAAATTTTACAAATAAAAATTGAATTATTTTATAATTCTTTCTAAAATTCTTTAAAAAATTTCTTTAAACAAACATCATGATTCTTAAAAAATATTTTAAATAAAAACAACAACTTTTAAAAAAAACCACATTTTCTTATAATAATTTTAAAGAAAAATATTTTCATTTATAATTTTTTTGGAGAAAATTTTTTTGAAGAATTCTTTTGGGCATCAATTTATTTTTATTTTAAACTTTTCTAAATTGTTTCTTAAGGGATTTTTAGAAGTATGATTTGTAAAGAATTTTTAATATTTATAATTTTTTTTTTGAAGATTAGGTTTTAGTGAAGAAATTTTTAAATTTTTTTATGATTTTTTAAAGTAATTTTTAAAAAGAAAAATGTTTTTTCTTAATTTTTAAAGATTTTTTTAAGAAAACTTTTAAAATAAACAAATTCCTATTTTAAAGATTTTTTGGAGAAAATTAACGAAAAAATCATTAAAGCCAATTTAAATATTTTTTGTAAAGAAAAATATTTTTATGATTATTTTATGAAAAAAAGGAAACATCCCTTTTTAAAGATTTTTAAAGGAATTTTTTAAATATTTTTTTTAAAGAGTTCTTTTATCTTTTTTAAAGAAACTCTTTAATTTCTTAAAGAAAATTTTTTTACAAAATATTTTTTTTCTTTTTAAGAAAACATTTTAATATTTTCAGTAAAAAAATTTTAAACTTTTTTTAATTATTTTAAAGAAAAATATTTTTAATTAAATTTTTTGTTTAAAGAATTTTTCTTAAACATATTTTTTTTTTAAATAATTTTTTATGTAAAATAATTTTTTTAATATTTCTTATTTCTTATTTATTAAAGAACACATTTTTTTAAAGCTAAAAAGAAGAATAAAAAATATTTTGAAACTTTTTCTAAAATTATTGAAATATTTTTTAAAGGAATTTTTTATTGAGAATATTTTTAATAAGGAAATTTTTTGGGAAAGAATTTATGTTCAAAGCAATTTTTTATGATATTTCTTTCCTCTTTAAATGAACAATTTAATTTAGCATAATCCAACTACATATAGAGTGGAACCATCGGTTTATGAGTGCCCCACAGTGTGAGTTTCTCAGGATACAAGTCGTCACTCTGTCGATTTTTTTGCTCCTGGAAACGAGCCAAAATTCAGGTTGAGTTTCCCCTTCAAGGAAGGTTCCTTGACACTGGTGAGCGGCTCTTGATCTAGGGAATTGTATCTGTGCTCCAGTTCCCTAAATTAAGCCTGAACACCTTCCATCTCCTCTCCCCCCCTTAAAGGTGCTGCATAATCCTATGGGTTTTGTGGAAAATTACATTTATCTGAATGTATCATTATGTACATAACAGTAAATGAACAAAGATAATTATTATTCATCAGTTAGATAAGTAGGAATTTGGGACATCTAGGTCGCAAAAAATGTCCCCCTGCGATACCTACCACTGCCATATCCACAAGTTGCTCTGGACCTATTACTAACAAATGAAATATGTATCACCAGGATTACTGGTAAATATATAAATTTGTGGACTGTATATTAAAATTAAAAAAGAATTATATATACACACATTTACATAACAGAAGGAAAATATCTTAATATCACTCACCAATTTGACTAGAGATTAATGTGTCATGTACAGGACCCCCCTTTTGCCTACATTTATGAAAAATTTACTGGCCAGAATTTAAACATAAATTAGACAGCTTATCTGAGGTTCCTGGAGTTGTCCTGTCCTGTCGCCTGATACTCAAGTTATGCAGGAATGCACATCCAACAATTTCAGCTCCTATTTGAGAGATGTCAGCCCAATTTTACTTCTAGAGCACGAAAATTCTTCCCAATATTCACAAACAGTTGATACTGTCTTGTTCAAACATGGCAAGTGTCCTTCTGCGCAGGCGCAGGCTCAGTTTCCAAGTTTCTATGACATAAATGTTATTAAATACAGTATGGCCATCTATTTACATATAACTACTGTATTTCTGGAAAATATATACAGTATTTTCCACACTGCAGCCGGGCGGACTTCATTGCTAAACGACTAAAATTGCTCATTTGACAATGGTGGAGAACCTGGGTACATATAGGATCTGGCATCCACACGGCGACATATTACACAAGATTTAATCACCCTTTTTACACTTTGCCGTCCCTTTGGAATCCAGAAAGTTTCCCTAATACAATTTAAGGTATCTTGTACCCCACCATGCATTACATTTTTATGGGCATTTAGAACAATTAAATTTGTTAGATGATGAGTTTTGGGCAGTAAGATAGGGTGTTTAGCATAATCACCCAATTCAGCATTTTGTAACCTACCTCTGCACCTAATTACATTGTTCTCTAAATACAGCCCCAATTTCTCTATTACCGAACATTTCACAATTTTTCTTTCCATCATCAGTTTAATCTCATTTCCATAGATTTCCTCCTGTACCCTCTTTATCCAATATTCAAGAGGATGTGAAAACTTATGAAATATTCATCTTGTTTAGAAATTTAAACACCAACTTAGTTACATTGATTAGTTTGGGTAAAGAAGAATACCTATTTATATCAATCGCTAAGGAAGGACAAACTATTGGAGTGGTGGTCACAGTAATTTCAACAGGAGTAATATACGCCTTTTGTACAGGCCAATTAGCTTTATTTACCAACCAGCTCGGTTCTTTAAACCATGATACAGCATTTACAAATTTAGCATAAGATAAACCTCGAGACAAGAAATCAGCTGGATTCTCCTCACCAGGTATATGATTAAATGTTAACTTATGCTGACCCAAACTATTATACTTCTCTTGCATCTGATTAATTTCAGTGACTCTGTTTTGTACGTACACAATTTTACTGTTTCCATTACGAATCCATTGTAAGGATACCTCATTATCAGACAAAATTACAGTGTCGATAATATTTACCTCCTGCAACTTATTTCTTATATAATTAGCTAATTTGACACCTACATCAATGGCTGTTAATTCCAACTGAGGTAAGGTACGTGATTTAATTGGAGATGCTTTAGCCTTAGACATAAGAACATAAGAACATAAGAATGTAGGAACACTGCAGAAGGCCTACTGGCCCATACGAGGCAGGTCCTTATCAAAACGACATCTACCTAAAGCTACTCAAGAAATAACTCCCGTACCCTTTGACACCAATCAAACCCAGCCCCTCCCACTCATATATTTGTCCAGTCTCTTCTTAAAGCTACCCAAGGTCCTAGCCTCTATCACCCCACTGGGAAGACTGTTCCACGCATCTACAACTCTGTTAGAAAACCAGTACTTACCTATGTCCTTTCTAAATCTAAATTTATCCAACTTATATCCATTATTTCTGGTTCTTACCTGGTTCGACACCCTCAGTACTTTATTAATGTCTCCCTTGTTTATGCCCGTCATCCACTTATACACTTCAATGATATCTCCAATCATTCTACGCCTCTCCAGAGAGTGGAGATTTAACAATAAAATGGTATAAAATACCGACAGGTTGTTAGGTAAGACACATATGCAACAGTTAGGTATCTTTATTATGAAACGTTTCGCCTACACAGTAGGCTTCTTCAGTCAAGTACAGAAAAGTTGATAGAAGCAGAAGATACTTGAAGACGATGTAATCAGTCCATCACCCTTAAAGTTTTGAGGTGGTCAGTCCCTCAGTCTGGAGAAGAGCATTGTTCCATAGTATGAAACAATGAATGAATACTATGGAACAATGCTCTTCTCCAGACTGAGGGACTGACCACCTCAAAACTTTAAGGGTGATGGACTGATTACATCGTCTTCAAGTATCTTCTGCTTCTATCAACTTTTCTGTACTTGACTGAAGAAGCCTACTGTGTAGGCGAAACGTTTCATAATAAAGATACCTAACTGTTGCATATGTGTCTTACCTAACAGTGGAGGATTTAAGGCGTCAAATCTATCTTCATACGGGAGGTTCCTTAACAGTAAATCATTCTTTAGGTCATTCTTCTCTGTTTGTTCTTAATGAGTCTATGTCCATCCTGTTTGTAAAGGGACCAAAACTGAGCAGCTTAATCTAATGAGGCCTCAATAGTGATGTTATAGGCTGTAAAATAACTTTTGGACTTCGTTATTTATTACTTCTTGAGTTAATCCAAGTAATATGTTGGCCTTCGTGCGCCACAATAGCCACTGCTGTTCTTGGGCTTTAGTTTTATGCTTACCAGGATCCATAGTCTTTTTCTCATTCTGTATGACCAAGCTCTTGTTAACCTAGATTATAGCTTCGAAGGGTTATTTTTCTTTACCCAAGGGGCAGGGGGGGTGATTTTAACTTACCACTTATCCACATTATACTTCAATCTGCCAATTTTTCAGACAAGACATTAATTTGTTTCAAATCCTCCTGGTGTTCATTGATATCCTCCTCAGAGTGAAATATTACGGCTCTATCTTTGTATCATCAGAAACTTCTAATTTACTAGAATCCCTGTCATCAAGGTCATACTGTAATTATGAACCAGAGAGAGGGCTAAACTGATCTTGTGAACGCCACTAGTGATCATACATCGATATCACTCCATTAATGGATAACGCTCTGCTTTCTATGGAAAGCCCAATTGCCTCAATCCATGCTAGAACTTTACCTCCTATACCATTGAGCTGCCATTTTCTGAAGAGTCGCTTGTGGAGGTCTCTGTCGACATAAACAAGAGAAATAACATAGTACATTGAAGGTAAGCAAATGCTCCATTTGCCAATTTGAAGCATACCAAAAAATGTGGGTGTTCATTTTTTCCCATTTGGATTGGTTTACCTGGCGTGGAATACTCCAACATTGGAATATTCTCTTAATTACTGTTAATTCAACCCACTGTTATTGATTTCAGGTGAATTTCATCCCAAGCACATTTAAGTTTCCATGTTCCTGAATTAATAATTTACCTCTTATTAGTAAGGGGTGACCACTAAACCTAGTGGATCAAAACATTGGAAACTTTCAGCAAGCAAGACTCTCTTAGTAATTTTTTGGGCTACTGCAATTATTAGGTTTTAAACATTAACAAATCTTCTCTCTAGTATCCAATTTAATCCCAATACATTACTTTCATTTATGGCACTTCATCTCGGGTTAATCTTTACTTATTTTGTCCTTTAATTTGGGATGAATACTATTCCATTCCTCAGTGGTATATTTTCACTTTGCATTATTTTATTAGCTCTCCGTGAGTCATTAACAGTTCCTCTTCAGTTGACGTCACACCCAGGAAATTGTCCACATAAAATTGTTTGCTCATTACTTTACTCATGGACTTTCCATACGTTTAAGTTGTGCATTTATCGTCGCTTGAAGTAGGAAGGACTGGATGTAGCACCAAAATTTAATACGCTCCTAAAGCGAAAGGTTTTCAGAGGGCAAAGTGGGTCAATAGGATTTTTCAGGCCATAAGAAGCGGGTACAATCCGGTCAGCCTCTTGTAAACCAATCTTGGGAAAAGCTTTACTATGTCAGCCGTAAAGGCTTCACTCTGAAATTTAATAAGATATCTCCTAATTTTTCCTTCAACGACGGACCTGTCATCAAACAGTCATTTAAATGGGTACATTTTTGTTGCTCCTGGCACTACAATTAAACACAATGCTCAGGGAGTGGTCTTAGAATCCTTTCTCACTCCGTGATGGGGCAAATAGTGACCATAAATTTTGGCTTTCTCAGGAGGTACTTCTTCTATAAATTTATTAATTAATGCTCAGCAATTATATCTTATAGGCAGTTAAACAATTCTGGTGGGGTCTTACTCAGTTGCGGAGCTGAGCCTTTAATTGTCCATATGCCATTCTGTAATTGGTGGGCAATTCTGGATGGTTCAGTCTCCACGGAAGTCGCCCCCAGTATTGTTCAGATTCAAATTTTTTCATCTCTCAGGTATTGTTCTTGAGTAAAAGAATCGTCTGGACTTTCTTCATTTACATTTATTCAATGCTGTCTAATTCCCCCAATTTATGCGCTGGCTCAACACCATCCTCTATGGAAGAATTTTTATGGGGCACGACTTCATGAGTAAGACACACAGTTATGGTATTTGTAGTTTCCTCTAGTCATGAATTATTATTACAAGGAATCCTACCATACAATTACATGGCCTCCTGTAGTCTTCAAAGGGGTGAACCACATTTTTTACCATACCCTTTACAAGGGGGCATAATGTCACTACCTAAAAAAATATTTAGGGGCCCTCAAATCATCATTACACAGAAGGGGGCAAATTTACTTATGTGAAGTCTTCTGTAGTTTTAAAAAGGCCCTACTGTAGATATTTTCCGGAAGTCATCTAAAAATTAGCATTAACACTTTTTTTTTCATTGGCAAACTGACTTTAATAAACGTGTCATACAATTGGCCCTTTTATTGAGGGGAAAAAACCGAAAATTTTTAAAGTTGTGGGTTTCCCCCATCTGTACTTTCATACCATAAGACATTTAGTTTTATGAAATTTACGCTGGGCCCCGGGCCCCAAAAAATGCATTTACTTTTTTATTTATGCCTTTTATCATCAATTTTTACCTTAACACGGGTAAGGTCTTCAGAAAAACCCTTATTATTAAGATTAGCAGAATTTTTTACATTACCACTGTTGTGTCAGGATTGTCAACAATATCATTATTATCACTTACATTTAGCCCCTTCCTGACTTATGGGTCTTCGTCTGTGATATTGATAACAGAATTTTTTAATTTTGGCTAACTCCTTTACTTTGTGTTACCCAAACCCTGATACATCTGTAAGTTCCCCCAATCTTTAAAACTTTATCTTCCTAAATTGTTGCTTGCAATTTGAAAAAGAGTCCCTTGCAAAAAAAGACAATCTCTTTTTTCTTTGACTGGTTTCCTATTAACTGGCTATCTTAGGAGGGTATTTTTCTTCTTACCTTGTGGGAATCATTTTTTTGATTCCCCTCTTGAATGCACCTATGCAATTTTTTTTGGAAATAAATTTTTGATTTTTAACATTGGGAAAATTTTTCCCTTTGTAAATTTTTGACAGATCCCTAGAGTTTTATGTGTTGCATTTTTAAAAAATGATTTAGTGGTGGTCTGAACTGAAAAAATTTTCTTTTAAAACCTATTTTTTTTTCCCCCAGACAAAATTTAACCCTTGTGATTTTTTTTCGAGAGTCATTAAAGTTTTTTACGTTAAATTTTCTTCTGTCCCATGGCATCAAAAACAGTCTGATTCCTTGATTTTTTTTTACTTAAAGTTTTGAGGTGCTCCCCCAGTTTAATTTAAAAATGCTAAAAACCCTTTGTAAGTGTGATTGGAGATTTAAAATTTAACAATGTATTCACTGATCCATCCCTTTGTTTATTTCCCAAAGTGACCTTCAAAAGTCAAGTTCCCTTGTAAGAGTCATTTTTTGGGAAAGGCTTGTAGAGTATGTGGTTCCCTCTTACCCCCCTTTGGGGTTTAAAATAACTTTTTCACGGCTAGGTACCCCTGTCTGCACAGTGCTTTAAAAATTTGCCCAAAATTCCTCCAATTTTTCCCCCAGGATTAAATACAGGTAAAAAAATATTCGGGAGTTTTGGCAAAAAAATCTTATTTGTTGGAGGATTGATTAACTCCTTGTTTACACATTCTAATTTATTAAAGGGCCTTGATTTTACAAGAAAAAATCTTTTCCTCTAATTCATAAATGTTAATTATGAGATTATTTCAGTCTCATTACCAGTTTCAAAAAAAATCCTTCATTTTTGTTGAAATTTAAAATTTGTTTTTTCATTCTTTTACCTAAGCATCTAAATACAATTTTAAATCCAGTATTCACAGTTTTTTGATTTTTTAATTTAAAGCATTTATGTAGTTTTTGTTAATGACCCTTTCTAATTGCAGAGAGGCTTTCTTTGCTCTTAATTCCCATGTTTGTTTTCTTTTAATTTCCTCATTTTCGCCATGATGCAATGTATTAAATTCAATTTAAATAACACTGATTATGTACTAAATTATGTACTTTATAAAAAGGGAAATTGTAAACTTACCCTTTTAAAAATCCTAGTACCTGAGTTTTGCTTTTCATGTTAAATAAATTTTAAATTAATTTAAAACAAAACTTTGGTCACAAAAAAATATTAACAAAAAAATAAAATCCTTGCCAGATTTTTCATAGCAAAAATTTAAAATAACATCAAAAATTGCTACACATGGGGTTTCAATTACACATACATGATTAAATCTTTGGCCAAAATTGGCTTTTCAAAATTAAAATTATAAAATTAAATCCCTTTCCCGAATTTGGGTAGAAAAATTTAAATTATACACAATTTAAATTTTTTTCCACACTTGTTTTTATCATTCCATACACTGATTAAATCTTGGGCCGATTGTCTTAAACAAAAATTTATTATCAAATTAAAATAAACTTAGCCCGACTTGAGCTTAGTTATCAAAAAATTTTATTGTAATAATTATAAATTTTCTACAAATTTAAATAAAAATTTTGAATTTTAAAATCCCCCTCCCTTTTGTTATTTCAAATAAATTTTTAATATTTTCTAATTAATGACTTCATAATTTTTCCCCCGGTCAAAAAGGACCCAACGGGCATATTAAATGTATGTATAATTATGGCATAACAATAAATGAGCATGGGTAAATTATTTTTTATCAGTTTGACAAGTAGGAATTTGGGACACCCAGGTCGCAAAAAAGTCCCCCCCCATTTCCCCCCCCCCCCCTGTATATCCAAATTGTCTGGACCTATTAATTAAATGATTATAATCACCAGGAATTTGGGTAAATAAAAAAATTTGTGGACGTATATTAAATTAAAAAGTTAATTAAAACAAATTACATAACAGAAGGAAATATATCTTAATATCATCACCAAAAATTTGACTGGGATTAATGGTATTATACCCCGAAAACCTCACTTTAATTTTTGAAATTATGGCCAGAATTAAACATAAAAAAAATTATCTGAGGTTCTGGGGGCTGTGTTTCCAGTGCCTGGTATCAATTTGCAGGAATGCACATCCCAAAATTTCGCTCTTTTGGAGGGGTAGCCATTTCTAACCCCTTTGGCAAAAAAATTTTCCCATTCACTCTAACGTTTGTTCATTCAAAAAAAGAGGCGAGTCTCTGTTGCCCAGACGCGGCTTTCCGTTTTTTATGAAAAAAAATTATTATATACAGTAGGCCCCTTATTTACATATAAATACTTAATTTTTGGAAAATATTACAGTATTTTCCACAAAATTATTTTTGGAATATATTACAGTATTTTCCCCAGGGGTTTACGCTTCTCCATTAACTTAAAAATAAAAATAATATATAATAATACGTGTAATAATAAAATAATTTTAATAATAATAATAATAATAATTTTTAATAATAATAATAATAATAATAATATAATAACACTTTTAAAAAAAAAATACTAAATAAAGTGAGTTCAGCTGCACAAAAAAACAAAAAAACTGCACTGGAGGCAGTGAATTCACAACCGTCACCCCACCCGTGAAAATTTGTGAAAGGAAGTGGAAAAAAAAAGTGCAGTTAACTTCGGCGATAAAGTGTAATTAAGAATGTAGCCAGTAAATTTAGCGATTAAGTGTTAGTAAAAAGAACGAACGAAATGAACTTCCTCCAATGTTGTTATTGTTGTTGGGGTACATAGGGCCACCGAGAGCATACGCTGCTCTGCTCTGCGTGTGCATCTCTTCTGCAAGGTAAATGTTGTACGTACACCAGTTCATTTTATTACATTCTCCATTATGTTTTATTATGTTTTTATACAATATTTCTTATTTCAGAGTTTTCCATATGGAACTAGTGCAGTTAAGCTCACAAACATTCCATTTTTTCTTATAATAACACCTCAGAAGAGGAAGCAAGGGAACATGTTTTCACTGAGAGTAAGAGCAGAAATAGCCGTACCACTTGTCACATAATGACATATTTTATTCATTCTAGAGTATATATCAGGCTTCTGTGTTAATTATATTGTTTATTATGCCATATTAGATGAATTTTGATAGATAAATAAGCCATAGAGTTGATATTAGCGTCATATTCAAATATTTTGTCCTGCCTCCAGAGCAGGAGTTCCATTGGAACAGATTAATGGCATTTCAATTAATTTAAATGAGGAAAATTGACTCAGCATACAAGCAGCTCTGGTTATGAGCTAGGACACAGAATGGATTAAACTCGTAAACAAAGACAATGGGATAAATTATTCTTGTTAGGTTCAAAATAACTTTTGCCAAATTATTGCATACACAAGGTTTTTGCTTGCCTTATTCAGCACGACATATATAGTATATATATATATTTTTTTTTTATTTTTTTATTTTTTTTTATTATCACACTGGCCGATTCCCACCAAGGCAGGGTGGCCCAAAAAGAAAAAAACTTTCACCATCATTCACTCCATCACTGTCTTGCCAGAAGGGTGCTTTACACTACAGTTTTTAAACTGCACATTAACACCCCTCCTTCAGAGTGCAGGCACTGTACTTCCCATCTCCAGGACTAAAGTCCGGCCTGCCGGTTTCCCTGAACCCCTTCATAAATATTACTTTGCTCACACTCCAACAGCACGTCAAGTATTAAAAACCATTTGGGTCTCCATTCACTCCTATCAAACACGCTCACGCATGCCTGCTGGAAGTCCAAGCCCCTCGCACACAAAACCTCCTTTACCCCCTCCCTCCAACCTTTCCTAGGCCGACCCCTACCCCGCCTTCCTTCCACTACAGACTGATACACACTTGAAATCACTCTGTTTCGCTCCATTCTCTCTACATGTCCGAACCACCTCAACAACCCTTCCTCAGCCCTTTGGGCCCAAAAGTTTTGGCAATCCCGCACCTCCTCCTAAAATTCCAAACTACGAATTCTCTGCATTATATTCACACCACACATTGCCCTCAGACATGACATCTCCACTGCCTCCAGCCTTCTCCTTGCTGCAACATTCATCACCAATGCTTCACACCCATATAAGAGCGTTGGTAAAACTATACTCTCATACATTCCCCTCTTTGCCTCCAAGGACAAAGTTCTTTGTCTCCACAGACTCCTAAGTGCTCCACTAACCCTTTTCCCCTCATCAATTCTGTGATTCACCTCATCTTTCATAGACCCATCCGCTGACACGTCAACTTACAAATATCTGAATACATTCACCTCCTCCATACTCTCTCCCTCCAATCTGATATCCAATTCTTTCATCACCTAATCTTTTTGTTATCCTCATTACCTTATTCTTTCCTGTATTCACTTTTAATTTTCTTCTTTTGCACACCCTACCAAATTCATCCACCAATCTCTGAAACTTCTCTTCAGAATCTCCCAAGAGCACAGTGTCATCAGCTAAGAGCAACTGTGACAACTCCCACTTTATGTGTGATTCTTTATCTTTTAACTCCACTTCTCTTGCCAAGACCCTCGCATTTACTTCTCTTACAACCCCATCTATAAATATATTAAACAACCACGGTGACATCACACATCCTTGCCTAAGGCCTACTTTTACTGGGAAATAATTTCCCTCTTTCTTACATACTGTAACTTGAGCCTCACTATCCTCGTAAAAACTCTTCACTGCTTTCAGTAACCTACCTCCTACACCATACACCTGCAACATCTGCCACAATGCCCCCTATGCACCCTGTCATACGCCTTTTCCAAATACATAAATGCCACAAAGACCTCTTCAGCCTTATATAAATACTGTTCACTTATATGTTTCACTGTAAACACCTGGTCCACACACCCCCTACCTTTCCTAAAGCCTCCTTGTTCATCTGCTATCATATTCTCCGTCTTACTCTTAATTCTTTCAATAATAACTCTACCATACACTTTAACAGGTATACTCAGCAGACTTATCCCCCTATAATTTTTGCACTCTCTTTTATCCCCTTTGCCTTTATACAAAGGAACTATGCATGCTCTCTGCCAATCACTAGGTACCTTACCCTCTTCCATACATTTATTAAATAATTGCTTGCCTTATTCGGCACGACATATATATATATATATATATATATATATTATATATAATATATATATATATATATATATATATATATATTATATATATATATGTATATATAATTATATATATATAATATATATATATATATATATATATATATATATATATTGAAGGGGGACATTTTTGTGACCTAGGTGTCCTAAAAATTCCTACTTGTCTCTGCAACTTTGATAAATAATAATCTTTGTTACCATTTACTTGTATGTATGCAATGAGATTCATCCAGGTAAATGTAAGTTTCCACAATATATATATTATATATATATTATATATATATATATATATATATATATATATATATATATATATATATATATATACTATATATATATATATGTAGTGCCGAATATGTAAAACTGGTCAATTAGCAAGAACTCATTTAAAATTAAGTCTTTTCTGAAATTTTCTCTTATACGTTTAAAGATATATTTTTTTCATTAATGTTAATGTAAAAATTTTTAATTTTGCACCAAAAGAATCTTAGAAAAACTTACCTAACCTTATTATAACAAGAGCAATTTATTTTAGCATAACCCAACTAAATATATTTAAAATACGTTTATAATAATTTAGTACTAAACAAACACAATCAAATATATTTTTTTCGTTAGGTTCAGAATGATTTTGGCGAAATTATTGCATACACAAATTTTCACTTGTCCTATATGGCTAGATGAGCGTTGCTATTTAAGCCAAGATCGCAAGTTCTGCCTATTCGGCACGACATATATATATATATATATATTATATATATATTATATATATATATATATATATATATATATATATATATATAGATGGGGTCCACCTCTGGTTGTAAATTGTGGGACACATAGCCTCGGAGAAGTGGATAAAAAGGCTTCAAGGAAGAATATTTGGATTTCTTCCTGAAGCCTTTTGAATATTCCACTTCCCCTACCACCCCATCTTTTACTATAAATATTTTTTACCAATAGGAATATTTTATTGTATAATATGGTACAGAAGATTTAAGAGATACATTGTTGATATAAAGGTGGCATATAAGGTACATGTTGTTACGTGTGTATCACCGATTATAAGGCGAAAATCTCATCCAGCTCCTCAGAGCTGGGGCGTGTGCCCAAAATACAGCAGGCATTACCCCTTTGAACAGCCGCACTGAGCCGCTGGAACAGAAAACTAGCTGCCCTGGGATCCCTAGTTACCCTGATGAGTCTTTTTCCCAGCTCCTTAAGGAATTTGGATGCACTCTTTCCCCATGAGCCAAGGGTCTCTGAGCCTATGGGAACAAACATATAATGATGGGCAAGTTCTCCATATTTTCTAGACTTTTGGGACTCCCTGAAGCTGGCAGCTGCCCCTCATTCCTCCCTGGTGTATTGGAGATAGGTATCAGCCAATAGTCCCACACCACCTGCTTCCCATCTGTCCAGGCTTGAAGGGTGATACCATCTGGACGCTTCAGGCTGCCATCAGATCTGCATAGTTGGGGTGGCTCCCTTACTGCTGGGCATCCAGCTGTTGTGAGGCTCCTCCTGATAATGTTATTAACCTCCTCATGTCTTGCAATCTTTCCCTCGGATTTACGGCACACAAGACCATGGTACCCGAATCGGTCTGCTGCTTCACTGCCACAAATACACCTGTGTTCGGCGAGAATAGGGGCGGCAAGTCGAAGGGCAACACCGATGCGGATGGTCTGTGGGTCGAGGCGTGTGCCAAGGCTGGAGTTGGGAACAGCCAACAAAAAGGGTCCCCAGCATGAGGGGCTCTCACTGCCAGGAGGCGGGCTCTATCCTTCCCTGACACACTCTGAAGCATTGTTGAGGCTATATTTTCCACTATTGGACCATCCCAGTGCGATTCTTTGTAGTTGTTGGGGGGAGCAGGTCTGGTTTCAGAGCCTGTTAGATTATCCCAGATCATTGCTCCGTCAATGAATTTTTGGTCCTGGACTCCAATCTTGTCCCTATGATGTTCAAGGAGAATCGCTGCTACAAGCTCTCTGGATGCAATACACTAGGACAGAAAAGCAGGTAACGCAATCTGTGATGACTTGCGGACACCAATGCCTCCTAGTCTGACTGGAAGTGTAGCTTGGTTCCACTGCCCGTCGTCTAGAGTAAGGTTAAGTACTTTCGTAAAAATCTGCCTCAGAATACTGTCATATTCGTGCAGTATAGGGTTATCATATGAAAGTGCACATCTTAGGAAATATGTCAACCTGGGCAGACTCAAGCACTTTGTGAGAAGGTACAAGGCATCGTGGGTGTCCAGATTGAATATTCGTTGTTCCATTCTCCTTAACTCTTCCAATTTCTTCCTGAGAATTGTGTCAATAGCATTGCTTCTCAGAGGTGCTCCTAGCAAGACACTATTTGTGGGGGCAATGACTGCTGCTCCTGGTAGTTTTGATCTCAGTGCATTTATCACTTGTTGACTGACTGAGATGATTTCACATTTGGATGAATTCAGGACGAGACCCATTTCCTGTCCCCGTGTCATTACCTTTGTAAGATCATGTAGGAGGGACTCCTTTGTACCTGCTAGTGTGCCATCATCTAGGAACCAGATGTTTAGCTCGCTGGTCAGTCTGACTGTGATTTCCCTAACTGCTATACAGAAGAGAAATGGTGCAAGAGAATCTCCTTGTTGGACACCCTCCGATGATGTGATTTCATGCTCTCCAAAGAGAAGCATTGATTCCTTGCTATACCCAGCTGAAACAAAAGGGAAGAGACCACGGAAATGTTCTTGTACTGCTGCTAATACCACGTCTCTTTTCAGGAGATTGAACGCATTCTTGAAATCTAATTTTACCACTGCATTGTCCTCAGGCAGGTTGTTGATATATATGTTTTATTTATTATCACACTGGCCGATTCCCACCAAGGCAGGGTGGCCCGAAAAAGAAAAACTTTTACCATCATTCACTCTATCACTGTCTTGTCAGAAGGGTGCTTTACACTACAGGTTTTAAACTGCAACATTAACACCCCTCCTTCAGAGTGCAGGCACTGTACTTCCCATCTCCAGGACTCAAGTCCGGCCTGCCGGTTTCCCTGAACCCCTTCATAAATGTTACTTTGCTCACACTCCAACAGCACGTCAAGTATTAAAAACCATTTGTCTCCATTCACTCCTATCAAACACGCTCACACATGCCTGCTGGAAGTCCAAGCCCTTCGCACACAAAACCTCCTTTACCCCTCCCTCCAACCCTTTTCCCAGGCCGACCCCTACCCTGCCTTCCTTCCACTACAGACTGATACACTCTTGAAGTCATTCTCTTTCTCTCCATTCTCTCTACATGTCCGAACCACCTCAACAACCCTTCCTCATCCCTCTGGGCAACAGTTTTGGTAATCCCGCACCTCCTCCTAACTTCCAAACTACGAATTCTCTGCATTATATTCACACCACACATTGCCCCCAGACATGACATCTCCACTGCCTCCAGCCTTCTCCTCGCTGCAACATTCATCACCCATGCTTCACACCCATATGAGAGCGTTGGTAAAACTATACTCTCATACAGTCCCCTCTTTGCCTCCAAGGACAAAGTTCTTTGTCTCCACAGACTCCTAAGTGCACCGCTCACCCGTTTTTCCCCTCATCATTTCTATGATTCACCTCATCTTTCATAGACCCATCCGCTGACACGTCCACTCCCAAATATCTGAATACATTCACCTCCTCCATACTCTCTCCCTCCAATCTGATATCCAATCTTTCATCACCTAATCTTTTTGTTATCCTCATAACCTTACTCTTTCCTGTATTCACCTTTAATTTTCTTCTTTTGCACACCCTACCAAATTCATTCCACCAATCTCTGAAACTTCTCTTCAGAATCTCCAAGAGCACAGTGTCATCAGCAAAGAGCAGCTGTGACAACTCCCACTTTGTGTGTGATTCTTTATCTTTTAACTCCACGCCTCTTGCCAAGACCTCGCATTTACTTCTCTTACAACCCCCATCTATAAATATATTAAACAACCACGGTGACATCACACATCCTTGCCTAAGGCCTACTTTAACTGGGAAATAATTTCCCTCTTTCCTACATACTCTAACTTGAGCCTCACATATCCTCGTAAAAACTCTTCTCTGCTTTCAGTAACCTACCTCCTACACCATACACCTGCAACATCGCCACATTGCCCCCTATCCACCCTGTCATAACGCCTTTTCCAAATCCATTAAATGCCACAAAGACTCTTTAGTCCTTATCTAAATACTGTTCACTTATATGTTTCACTGTTAAACACCTGGTCCACACACCCCCTACCTTTCCTAAAGCCTCCTTGTTCATCTGCTATCCTATTCTCAGTCTTACTCTTAATTCTTTCAATAATAACTTTCCATACACTTTACCAGGTATACTCAGCAGACTTATCCCCCTATAATTTTTGCACTCTCTTTTATCCCCTTTGCCTTTATACAAAGGAACTATGCATGCTCTCTGCCAATCCCTAGGTACCTTACCCTCTTCCATACATTTATTAAATAATTGCACCAACCACTCCAAAACTATATTTCCCCCCCTTTCTTTTAACATTTCTATCTTTATCCCATCAATCCCCGGCTGCCTTACCACTTTCATTTTACTACTGCCTCACGAACTTCCCCCACACTCACAACTGGTTCTTCCTCACTCCTACAAGATGTTAAATTTCCCCCTTGCCCTATTCACGAAATCAGAGCTTCCCTATCTTCATCAACATTTAACAATTCCTCAAAATATTCCCTCCCTCTTTCCCCAATACCTCTAACTCATTTAAAAACCCCCCCTCTCCCATTTTTAAATGCAAAAACCTTTG